>CM046031.1:66516882-66788501 GCA_025215565.1 Flaveria ramosissima
TCTCATAAACACCCCGTAGTTACAGCCTCGTGCCACCTCTCGCACAGGCTCCTCTTCCTCTTCCTCCTCATTATCGGAGAAAATCGTTTCAGGCTCCGGTTGCTCCCCCGAGGCCCGGTTTCTCTCCTTCCTTTCCCCTTCCTTCACAGCCTTGATGACTTCGGTCACCACAGACGGTAAGATCGTCTGCATGACCTGATGTACTTCCTCAACAACCGCCTCCTTTACTAGGCCCTCAAATTCGCACTCTCATCCCCAGCTTCTGGATGAGGAGTCTCAGGTTCTGCAGGAACCTCTTTCTCAGCTCTAGGCCTTCCTCTTTTAGGGCGTGGTTCAGCAACAGGGCCATCACGGCCTCCACCCCTAGAAGCTCTAGAAGATCTACCACCAGCCATTCTCTAACACACTGAAAGATTCAAACACCAACACGGTCATTCAAGGAAACAACTCAGTTTATGTCAAGTATAGTAAGTCCCTAATTACAGTGGCCAGTTGTGATTAGCCACTTACTGTACTCTTCATACCCCAAGTATTACCTGTCCTGACTACATCAGTATTCAAATCTACATACAACACATAACATATACCATGCGCACATAAAACCGGTTAACTTTAAGAAAATACCTGATGGCACGCAGCTACTCAGTTTGGCATCCCATTCCCCATTCGTCCCATTTTCAGTTTAAGTTAAGGTTTATTTTGAAAATTTACCCATTTCACTTAAACTTTGGCTCTGATACCAACTTGTAAGGCCCCGTTCCCGGGACGCTTACAGTTGGTCATTCATCGCACATAAAACATATATTTACATTTCATTAAGAAAACATTGCAGCGGAAACATTCAAAAATGACATCACGTTTCATTATAATTACTTTTGCCAAATAATACATCATTATCCGGTTACAAAATTCATGTTTGCATTACATCACAAAAGCTATATAATTGGATGCCATCCCAAAAGAGCCGAGTAGCTTCGCCGTGCCATCCTCAGCAATCATTTACCTGCCAACTGGAAAATGCAATAAAAGTCAGCGTTGCTGAGTGAGTTCTAGTTTTAATAATAAAACATACTTTACTTTCATTAAAAACCATTCCTTTATCATGCGATCATGCAACATACGTATACACAGATAATTTCATTATTATCTTTCATCTCATTCATTATCTTCCATTCTTTTCGTTCATTCTGTCTTCCGAGTCTTTTGCGACAACATGGTCGCTCACCTCAATGGCAATCTCAATGATTGCTCGCTATCCGAGTCTTTTGCACCCCTAAGGTTGCTCACCCCAATTGCCCATCACGATAGCAAGCTATCCGAGTCTTTTGCAACAACAAGGTTGCTCACCCCAAGGCAACATCACGATAGCTCTTACTCGAGTCTTTTGCAACGACAAGTTGCTCACCTCATAGGCAATCTAAATGATTGCACTTCATCCGAGTCTTTTGCAACACAAAGTCGCTCACCCCAATAATATGCTTGCAAGCCTTTCTTTCGTTCATTCATCTTCATTAATGCATGCATTCTTACTTCATGTTCCTCTTTCATTATCTTTCGCTTTACATTACATAATACTTCATTCATTCATTCATTCATTCATTAGCATGACATGTAAAGCCACAAGAAAGATAAGCATACATCATAATAAGGAACATATCATACACATTCATCATCATCATACAGGGCAACATCATACATTCATAATATGCATAAACATGCAACATCATCATCATCATGCCCTACATGCTCTCTAAGGCCATAACATTCATCTTACATGCTCTTACGGGTTACTTTACGTCAACACTTACATCTGCACCTTTCCCCGAAGGCCAGAAGTCAAACTACACATTCCTTCGAGTGCAACAGCCCTATTCGGGCGTATGGACACTCTTCAGTCGCATGGCCTCCATGCGACTGAACATCATGCGACTGGACTCATGCGGATAATCATCTATGCGAATGAACATCCAATCGTGCGTATGGACCTTGTGCGAATGGGATTACTGCGAATGGGCACCTATGCGACTAACCTCATGCGAATGGACTCATGCGACTAAGCATCTATGCGACTGAACCCTCAGTCGTACAACCCTCATGCGACTGGACTCCCAGTCGTGCGACTGAGTCCCAATCGTGCGAATGACCTTCAATCGCCCTCATTCGGCCGTATGGCCTTCATTCGGTCGCCTAGCCCTAGCTGATGCAGAATGGAGTTCATCCCGAACCCAATCTGCCATTTTCGACCTCCAAGCTCATCCAAACCCATTCTAAGCCTAAATCAACCCTCCTGGACCTTAGGAATGCATACCTTAACACCATACAAGCACACCAAGCCCGAAATCATACTCTAAACACATCATACACACCACACCCAAATGGGTCAAACACACACACACATAAAAACGGGTTTTGCACATTTCCAGCCCCAAAATCGGTTGAAAACAAGTAAAAGTGGGGTCCTAGAACTCACACAATCGAGCACAAAGACAAGAGCTTCGATTTGGCTTGCTACTCGACGGATTTGGACACCCGAATCACCCGAATCAACCCTTTTCTCCCTTTTCTCTTCTTTCTCTCTTCTCTCTTCTTGTGAGCTGAATTTTGTGAAGTGTGGGGAGAGTGGGCTGCCCTCTCCCTACACATACCACCACATTACCCGACTTTTCTTCGTTGGCGAGTTTGGTCCCTCGACTTTGGACTTTATTTCTTTTCTTTCTTCGTCGGCTTCAAAATAATAAATTTCCGGGTGTTACAAGTCCACCCCCCTTAAATAGGTTTCGTCCCCGAAACCTGTCATTCCTCGAACAAACGTGGATAATGCTGTCTCATTTCTTCCTCAGTCTCCCACGTTGACTCGGATCCCTTCCTGTGCTTCCACTGTACACGCACAAGAGGAACCACTTTATTCCTTAGCCTTTTCTCCTTTCGGTCGATGATTGCCACTGGTTGCTCCACATAATTGAGCCGTTCATCTACTTCGATATCTTCCAATGGGACAATCATATCTTCATCTGCTAAGCACTTCCTTAGATGAGATACATGGAATGTCGGGTGAATTCCACTTAACTCATCTGGTAACTCCAGTCTATAGGCCACCTCTCCTACTCGAGCAATGATTCGGAAAGGGCCTATATATCTTGGGCTCAACTTGCCCCGCTTTCGGAAGCGAATGATACCCTTCCAAGGTGAGACCTTCAACATAACCCGGTCACCCACCTGGAACTCAATCGGCCTGCGTCGTTTATCAGCATACGACTTCTGTCTGTCTTTGGCTGCCTTCATGAAGGCTTTGATCTTCTCAAGCTTCTCAGTCGTAGCCTCGATTACCTCGACGCTCCCCAATTCCTTCTGACCAATATCACCCCAACAAACGGGTGTTCTGCATCTCCTACCGTATAGCATCTCATATGGAGGCATGCCAATGCTGGCGTGATAACTGTTGTTGTATGAGAATTCGGCTAACGGTAGGTGGTCATCCCAACTTCCACCAAAATCAATCACACATGCCCGAAGCATGTCTTCCAGCGTCTGAATGGTCCTTTCTGACTGACCATCAGTCTGGGGATGATAAGCCGTGCTGATATGTAACCTCGTCCCCATAGCGTCGTGGAACTTCTTCCAGAATTTAGATGTAAACCGGTGTCGCGATCCGACACAATAGACACCGGCACACCATGACGAGTCACAATCTCCTTGATGAACAGATCAGCCAACCTCTCAGATGAATATGTCTCGCGGATCGGTAGGAAGTGAGCACTCTTCGTCAAACGATCAACTATCACCCATATGGCATCGTACCCTTTCGGGGTACGCGGCAGCTTTGTAATGAAATCCATGGTGATGTGCTCCCACTTCCATTCCGGTATATCCAAAGGTTGTATCTTCCCATACGGCTTTTGATGCTCGGCCTTCACCTGTAAGCAAGTAAGGCACTTACTCACATACTCCACCACATCGCGCTTCATACCCGGCCACCAATAATCTTTCTTCATATCATGGTACATCTTCGTGGCACCAGGATGAATGGAGTACCGAGTCTTGTGAGCTTCATCCATAATCTTCACCCGTAGATCCCCAAAACGAGGAATCCACACACGATCGAATCGGGTTCTAACACCGAGTGTGTTTTCACCCAATTCCCAACCAGACCTCTCATTCTTTCAGAGTTAAGATGATCTTCTTTCGTGCCTCATCTTGAAACCTTTAACCTGCTTCATACATCGAGGTCATGATCAACTGATACGCTTTCACCCGAATCGGCTCGGGCCTCTCCTTCGGCTAAGGGCATCAGCCACCACGTTGGCCTTGCCCGGATGGTAGTGGATCTCACAATCATAATCCTTTATAAGTTCCAACCACCGCCTCTGCCTCATGTTCAAATCCTTCTGCTCAAAGAAGTACTTCAGACTCTTGTGGTCAGTGAATATGGTGCACTTCGTCCCGTAGAGGTAGTGCCTCCAAATCTTTAATGCAAAGACCACGGCTGCCAGCTCCAAGTCATGAGTAGGATAATTGACCTCATGAACCTTCAACTGTCGGGATGCATAGGCTATAACCTTTCCTCTCTGCATTAACACACACCCCAACCCCGAGTAAGAAGCATCGGAATAAACCACCAGATCTTCACTTCCATCGGGTAATGACAGAACAGGAGCTTGAGTCAATCTCGCCTTCAATTCTTCAAACGCCTTCTCTTGAGCTTGACCCCATACGAACTTCACATCTTTTCGGGTCAACTTGGTTAGTGGAGAAGCAATCTTAGGAGAAGTCTTGGATGAACCTTCTATAGTAGCCCGCCAAACCCAAGAAACTGCGAATCTCGGATGGCGTCTTTGGTGACTTCCATTGCATAACCGCCTCCACTTTTGCCGGGTCCACCATAATCCCATCGGGATTCACCACGTGACCCAAGAACTGAACTTCGCGCAACCAGAACGCGCACTTGGAGAATTTTGCATACAACTTCTCCCTTCTTAACGTCTTCTAGAACCTCCCGAATGTGACCGGCATGCTCTGCTCGCTCCTCGAGTAAATCAGGATATCATCAATAAACACAATCACTGATTTATCCAACATAGGCCGACACAACACGGTTCATCAAATCATAAAAGCAGCTGGCGCGTTGGTCAAGCCAAAGGACATGACAAGAAACTCGTAGTGACCATAGCGCGTACGGAAAGCTGTTTTAGGAATATCTTGCTCCTTCACCTTCAACTGATGGTAACCAGATCGAAGATCTATCCTTGAAAACCAACTGGCACCCTGAAGCTGATCGAACAAATCATCTATCCTCGGTAAGGGGTATCGGTTCTTCACTGTCAACTTGTTTAGCTCGCGGTAGTCGATGCACATCCTCATACTACCGTCCTTCTTCTTTACAAACAAGACCGGAGCACCCCAAGGAGAGATACTCGGTCTATATGAACCCCTTATCAAGCAGCTCTTGCAACTGCTCCATCAATTCTTTCATCTCGGTCGGAGCCAACCGATACGGTGCCTTGGCGACAGGTTGGGCACCCGGTATCAGATCAATCTGAAACTCGATCTCTCTGTCAGGTGGCACTCCTGATAAATCTTCTGGAAACACATCTGGAAAGTCACACACAACCGGTACATCGGCTAGTTGTGGTGATGGCGTATCCACATCCTTTACATAGGCCAAGTAGGCACTACATCCACGCCTCATACACTTTCCCGCCACCGCCATCGAGATCACCTTCGGAATCGTAGTAACCCGATCACCATACACTGTCACTGAACTACCGTCAGGCGCCAACAACTGAATCATCTTCTTGCGACACACAATGTTCGCCTCGAAGTCCGCTAACCAATCCATCCCAAGAACCAAGTCAAACCACCTAAGGTCATCACAAACGGTCTAACAGGAAACTTATGACCCTCGAGTTCCACATCACAATTCTCTATCATCTCAGAAATCCTGATAGACTTACCTATGGCAGTTTCTACATCGAAGGGCGCATCAACACATCTACTACTAACAGGCAGCTTAGCACAGAAAGCAGCAGAAATAAAACTTTTACTTGCACCAGAATCAAATAACACAGAAGCTAAAGTTTGGTTCACCAAAAACGTACCGGACACGACGTCAGGGTCCGTTCTAGCTTCCTCCTGTGTCATGGTGAATGCCCTGGCGCTTGCCCTCGGTCCATCACCTCCCGTCCTCTTTGCCCTGAACTCTCAGCCCTCGGCTTCTTACAATCTTTGAGCATGTGACCCTCTTCACCACAGTTAAAGCATCGGACCGCACGACAGTCCTTTGCCATATGCCCGCCTTTCCACACCTGAAGCACAAGTTCGATCCAAACCTGCACTCCCCGCTGTGCTCCCGTCCACATTTGCCACACCTTCTCGACCCCGCACCTGACATAACCACACGGCGATCATCCACCCGTGCCTTCTTATTACCCGTCGAGGCATTACCCCGACCAAACCTCTTCCCCTGCCAATTCCGGTCACCACCGCTCTTCTTGCCACCATCAGTCACCACCACCGTCCTCTCATCATACAATCTTCCCGCCAAATTCCACCGCCGACCTAAACGTGCTCGGCCGGGCGGCGATCATGTGCCTGCGAATATCCGCCGGCAAACCCTTTATATACCTCTTGATCTTTCGGGACAGAGGTCACTTGATCCGGCACCAGACGTGCCATCTCGTTGAACTTCGTGGTGTACTGTTGGTGTGTCATGGTTCCCGCCTCCAGTTGCAGAAACTCCCTCTCACCTTATCCATTCCCGATGAGGACAAAACTCCTCGATCACCATCTTCTTCAGTTCGGGCCACCTCATTCGCCCGATCGCCCGATTACCCTCTGCTTGGACAATGTTGTCCCACCAGCATAGTGCCGAGTCCACGAAGGAGTGGGTGGCAAACTTGACTTTCTGATCTTCTCGGCACTCGCTGATGTCGAGAACAGCCTCCATTTCCTCACCCATCGGTGAGCAGCAGCAGCATTACCATTACCATCAAAAGTAGGGGGCTTGCATCGCATAAACACCCCGTAGTTACAGCCTCGTGCCACCTCTCGCACAGGCTCCTCTTCCTCTTCCTCCTCATTATCGGAGAAAATCGTTTCAGGCTCCGGTTGCTCCCCCGAGGCCCGATTTCTCTCCTTTCGTTCCCCCTCCTTCACAGCTTTGATGACTTCGGTCACCACAGACGGTAAGATTGTCTGCATGACCTGGTGTACTTCCTCCACGACAGCCTCTTTTACTGAGGCCCTCAAGTTCGCACTCTCATCCCCAGCTTCTGGATGAGGAGTCTCAGGTTCTGCAGGAACCTCTTTCTCAGCTCTAGGCCTTCCTCTCTTAGGGCGTGGTTCAGCAACAGGGCCATCACGGCCTCCACCCCTAGAAGCTCTAGAAGATCTACCACCAGCCATACTCTATCACACTGAAAGATTCAAACACCAACACGGTCATTCAAGGAAACAACTCAGTTTATGTCAAGTATAGTAAGTCCCTAATTACAGTGGCCAGTTGTGATTAGCCACTTACTGTACTCTTCATACCCCAAGTATTACCTGTCCTGACTACATCAGTATTCAAATCTACATACAACACATAACATATACCATGCGCACATAAACCGGTTAACTTTAAGAAAATACCTGATGGCACGCAGCTACTCAGTTTGGCATCCCATTCCCTTTCCGTCCCATTCTCAGTTTAAGTTAAGGTTTATTTTGAAAATTTACCCATTTCACTTAAACTTTGGCTCTGATACCAACTTGTAAGGCCCCGTTCCCGGGACGCTTACAGTTGGTCATTCATCGCACATAAAACATATAATTATATTACATTAAGAAATCATTGCAGCGGAAACATTCAAAAATGACATCACGTTTCATTATAATTACTTTTGCCAAATAATACATCATTATCCGGTCACAAAATTCATGTTTGCATTACATCACAAAAGCTATATAATTGGATGCCATCCCAAAAGAGCCGAGTAGCTTCGCCATGCCATCCTCAGCAATCATTTACCTGCCAACTGGAAAATGCAATAAAAGTCAGCGTTGCTGAGTGAGTTCTAGTTTTAATAATAAAACATACTTTACTTTCATTAAAAAAAACCATTCCTTTATCATGCGATCATGCAACATACGTATACACAGATAATTTCATTATTATCTTTCATCACATTCATTATCTTCCATTCTTTCGTTCATTCTGTCTTCCGAGTCTTTTGCGACAACATGGTCGCTCACCTCAATGGCAATCTCAATGATTGCTCGCTATCCGAGTCTTTTGCACCCCTAAGGTTGCTCACCCCAATTGCCCATCACGATAGCAAGCTATCCGAGTCTTTTGCAACAACAAGGTTGCTCACCCCAAGGCAACATCACGATAGCTCTTACTCGAGTCTTTTGCAACGACAAGGTTGCTCACCTCATAGGCAATCTAAATGATTGCACTTCATCCGCGTCTTTTGCAACACAAAGTCGCTCACCCCAATAAATATGCTTGCAAGCCTTTCTTTCGTTCATTCATCGTTCATTAATGCATGCATTCTTACTTCATGTTCCTCTTTCATTATCTTTCGCTTTACATTACATAATACTTCATTCATTCATTCATTCATTCATTAATAGGACATGTAAAGCCACAAGAAAGATAAGCATACATCATAATAAGGAACATATCATACACATTCATCATCATCATACAGGGCAACATCATACATTCATAATATGTATAAACATGCAACATCCTCATCATCATGCCCTATATGCTCTCTAAGGCCATAACCATCCTCTTACATGCTCTTACGGGTTACTTTACGTCAACACTTACATCTGCACCTTTCCCCGAAGGCCAGAAGTCAAACTACACATTCCTTCGAGTGCAACAGCCTTGTTCGGGCGTATGGACACTCTTCAGTCGCATGGCCTCCATGCGACTGAACGTCATGCGACTGGACTCATGCGGATGAACATCTATGCGAATGAACATCCAATCGTGCGTATGGACCATGTGCGAATGGGACTACTGCGAATGGGCACCTATGCGACTAAACTCATGCGAATGGACTCATGCGACTAAGCATCTATGCGACTGAACCCTCAGTCGTACAACCCTCATGCGACTGGACCCCCAGTCGTGCGACTGAGTCCCAATCGTGCGAATGACCTTCAATCGCCCTCATTCGGCCGTATGGCCTTCATTCGGTCGCCTAGCCCTAGCTGATGCAGAATGGAGTTCATCCCGAACCCAATCTGCCATTTTCGGCCTCCAAGCTCATCCAAACCCATTCTAAGCCTAAATCAACCCTCCTGGACCTTAGGAATGCATACCTTAACACCATACAAGCACACCCAAGCCCGAAATCGTACTCTAAACACATCATACACATCACACCCAAATGGGTCAAACACACACACACATAAAAACGGGTTTTGAACACTTTCCAGCCCCAAAATCAGTTGAAAACAAGTAAAAGTGGGGTCCTAGAACTCACACAATCGAGCACAAAGACAAGAGCTTCGATTTGGCTTGCCACTCGATGGATTTGGACACCCGAATCACCCGAATCAACCCTTTTCTCCCTTTTTCTCTTCTTTCTCTCTTCTCTCTTCTTTGTGAACTGAATTTTGGTGTGTGTGTGGGGAGAGTGGGCTGCCCTCTCCCTACACATACCACCACATCTCCCAATTTTTCTTCGTTGGCGAGTTTGGTCCCTCGACTTTGGACTTTATTTCTTTTCTTTCTTCGCCGGCTTCAAAATAATAAATTTCCGGGTGTTACATCATACATAATATGAAAAAGGTTACAAGTAGCAATTCATGTCATAGGTCATAAGCAAGTAAGGTTATAGAACACATATCGTCACACCCCAACCTTGACGGCGGAATCGTTGAGATGTGAGGGTTAAGATTGTTCACAGCCACATAACGCTACATTAAATTGTAAATATTATTATCATAAGTCTTAAAATGAAATACAACCAATAGTCTCAAACAAGAAATAAGTTCAAACATAACTCAAAACATAGCATAACATTTTGTTTATTTAACTAGGTCCAAGTCCTAGTTTTATTGCAAGATTCAAAGTCCACTTTAAACTTGGGGGCTTCCTGAAACATGATAAAAATAAGAGTCAACTAAAAATAGTTGGTGAGTTTCCAAGGTTTTCATACATAATATGAAAAAGGTTACAAGTAGCAATTCATGTCATAGGTCATAAGCAAGTAAGGTTATAGAACACATATCGTTACAACCAAACCTTAACTTGATTACAAGTATAAAAGATTGGCTAAGTGTATTTGGTTCTCATGATGAACAAGCATACGTCATCAGGAGTCGGCAATACATCGACTTTAGCACCAAATAGGCTTGTCAGGCCCAAAGATCTAAGACGTCGCCAGGCTAGCAATAGTTAATGATTGTAAACAAACTATGTATCTCATATAATCACTTACAATACACAAATAACCATGACAAAATAATAAGTTGAATTGCAAGTGATTTACAAGTCTCAAATGTGTATAAGTGTATCATGTATAAGCTATCATGTTTCAACCCAAATTAGTGTGAAAATATGAAAAAGGGGCAAGGAAACTCACATGGCAATAAGTATAAAAATGACGATTAATAAGATAAATAATAGGCGTCGTTCCAAGGTGAATCGTCACAAGGCACCTAAATATATATATTCACAAGGTTAAAGTTTAATAATAAGTTTAACAAATTAACGTGAACTAGAGTTCAATTTGATGTTTGGGGCTTTGTCAATTATGTTTAACAAATGGATATCAATTATATTTTCTTGAGAACAATATATTTATATTTTATATAAAGATGTGAAATAAGAATAATATAATTTTGTAATATTTATAAGTTTAAATAAAGTTTTATAACTAAATAAAATAAACACGATTTAACCAATAATTTAAAGGCAATATTTGAAATAATAGTTTGTGTAAATTAAACTAGTATTTAAAGTCTAAATTTTATAAAAAAATATATACTAACTATATCATTAGCTTTAGAATATTAAATAAAAATATAAGAATATTTTTATGAATAAATTACAGAAAAATAATTAAATGGTTTTAAAATAAATAAAGTTTATAAAATGATTTTTTATAATTTTTAGCAATTTTTATATATTTTAAAAACTGCAAAAGATCCATAAAAAAATAATGGAGGTCACCTGGTTCTAACCGGGACCTCTTGTATGAGATGAGTGTATGAAACCAGTAAACCAAGGCCTTAGCCGCGGTTTATATCGGTTTTCAAATTCTTATAAACCCAAGTTAAGAGATTTCCCCAAAACCTAAGAACCCTAGATTCAATCGAATCCAAATTAAAGGCTAATTCGAAATCGATTACTGTAAAGAACATGGGGCTTTGATTCCCCATGAAATTTCGAGTATGTACATAAGTTAAATTACCCGAATGAAGACGATCTGAATTCGAACACTACGATGAACAAACCGCAACTATGACGTGAACGATTCGGATAGAAACAAGATTGATACACAAATCCGTTTTGCAGAAAGCTTCAAGTAGTCACAATGATGAAAAGCCCTAAGTGAATTTTGGTTTAAATCACCTGGAAGATGGTTCTCGCTTAGCTTGCAGGTTCGCGACTAAGTGGGTAATCAAAATGATGCTTGCGTTGGTTTCAGGTGAAATTGAGTGTTGAGTTCGATTAGGAATAGGTACATGATCGTTCATGTTCGATTAATTAGATTATAATTGAGATTTAATGCCCGAACGGTTATGGGATTAAAGGTATCGGTTATACGATCGTTTGAGGTTTGTAACCGGTGTTTTAACACAATTTTAGTTCATGATTAAGTTCGAATCGATTCCATGAACCGGTTAGGAGCGTTTGGGGTTCATTTTTACGCGTTTTAATGTTTTTTTAGACCTCGCCGCGCCGGCCGGCGGCCGGAAAATCGGGGAGAGAGAAAGGGTTTTGGGTTGAGTTTTAAATAGTTACACAAATGGTCCCTCTAGTTTATTATTTATCATTTTATGTTTAAAAGTTCTATCTTAAGTTTCCAAATTGACAAATAAAACCCCCAAACTTAATTTAAGTTTATGTTTTAAATATGGTTAAGTTTAATAACCCTTATAAATTATAAGTAACCTTACTAAAAGTAATCTTATTATTACTAATACTATTATTCATTATTATTACTTATTATTATTGCTACTTTTATTAATATTAACATTATTATTTAATATTTATATGCTTAACTTTCATAAAAACCCAATGACAATAATGAATAAGCACAAACAACACATGAGTTTCAAAATTGACAATAATAACCCTTGTAAGAGTAAACGAAGTTAACTTTTAGTTAACAAAAAGACGAGATGTTACAGTCTCCCCAACTTAAAAGAATTTTATCCCGAAATTAAGAGAAATGAAACTATACAAATAAGAACGTGTATTTCTTCTTCATGTGCTCCTCATGTTCCCAAGTAAATTCGGCGCCACGTTTATTCTCCCAACGAACCTTGACGATTGGGGTGGTTGTGGTTCTAGTTTTCTTCATTATGCGATCCATGATCTCAACAGGTTTCTCGACAAAATGCAATGACTCGTCAATCTGGATGTCTTCCAACGGAACATGTAGACTTTCGTCAGCTAAGCACTTCCTCAAGTTTATGACGTGAAATACAGGGTGAACTCCACTAAGGTCGGAAGGTAACTCCAGTTTATAAGCCACTTTCCCAATCCTTTTCAGGATTTTGAAAGGTCCTACAAATCTTGGAGCCAGTTTGCCCTTCTTTCCAAAGCGAACCACACCTTTCCACGGCGAAACCTTGAGAAGAACCATCTCCCCAACTTGGAATTCCAATGGCTTACGTGGCTTGTCAGCATAGCTCTTTTGACGACTTCTCGCCACTTCAAGGTTCTTGCGAATGATAGAAACTTTATCGGTCGTCTCTTGTATAAGTTCAGGACCAGTGATGAAGTTTTCACCAATGTCGGTCCAACAGATCGGTGAACGACATTTACGACCATAAAGTGCTTCGAACGGTGCCATCTTGATACTCGAGTGGTAACTATTGTTATACGAAAATTCCGCGAGCGGTAGATGCGTATCCCAATCACCACCAAAGTCAAGAACACACAGGCGTAGCAAATCCTCCAAGGTTTGGATCGTTCGCTCGGTTTGACCATCAGTTTGAGGATGATAAGCCGTGCTTAGGTCCAGTTGAGTACCCAAGAGTTCTTGCATGACGACCAAAAGTGTGAAGTGAAACGAGCATCTCGGTCGGATATGATGTGCAGAGGTACCCCATGACGACTTACAATCTCATCAACGTATATACGAGCTAACTTTGATGTCTTGTAAGTGTCACGTATGGGTATAAAATGCGCCGATTTGGTCAATCGGTCAACGATCACCCATATGCTATCATGTCCTCGAGAGGTTCGGGGTAGCTTGGTTATGAAGTCCATGGATATGTGTTCCCATTTCCACATAGGAATCTCGGGTTGCTCAAGTAATCCACTTGGACGTTGATGTTCGGCTTTAACCTTCGTACATGTGAGGCACTTTGCTACATAAGTCGCTATGTCTTTCTTCATTCCAGGCCACCAATATTGACCACGTAGGTCCATATACATCTTATCGGAGCCAGGATGAATAGAATAACGAGTTTGATGAGCTTCGTTCATGATAAAGGTACGGAGGTTATCGCGATTTGGAACCCAAATTCGATTTGCGAAGTACATCAATCCATTAGGTTTCGTTTCCAATTGGGTTAGAAGATTATGCTCCAATTCATCCTTCATTCTTCCTTCTCGTTGTACCATTTGTTGAGCCTCCAGGATACTAGACTCGATGTCACTATCTATTCTCAGGTTTTGTAGCAGTACGGTGGTCTCGTTGAGATCTAGTCGGATCTCAGTATCGAATTCACCCAAAGTGTCAAACCATTGACGTCGATCGCGAATTTCTTGGAATGAGATCATCTTGTTGTGAACCTTTCGGCTTAGTGCATCGGCTACAACATTTGCTTTACCAGGATGGTAATGAATGTCACAATCGTAATCACTAATCAACTCCACCCAACGTCGTTGTCTCATGTTGAGATCTTTTTGATTGAAAACGTGTTGAAAGCTTTTGTGATCGGTGTAGACTATGCATTGCGTACCATACAGGTAGTGTCTCCAAATTTTCAAAGCAAAGACAACAACACCAAGCTCGAGATCGTGTGTTGTGTAATTCACCTTGTGAACCTTCAATTGTCTCGATGCATAAGCTATGACCTTCCCTCGTTGCATGAGAACACAACCAAGGCCTTGTTTAGATGCATCACAATACACGGTGAAATCGTCGTTTCCATCGGGTAGGGTCAAGATAGAAGCATTGCACAACTTATGCTTTAATGCTTCAAAAGCTTCTTCTTGCTCGGAACCCCACTCGAATGGTTTATTCTTTTGCGTCAAAGTAGTGAGCGGTTTCGCGATCCTCGAGAAGTTGGTAATGAATCGCCGATAATAACCAGCAAGACCAAGAAAAGAACGAACTTCGGTAGGAGTTGTAGGAACACACCAATTTTTCACAGCCTCCACCTTTGCAGGATCAACGTGAATTCCTTGGCTATTCACCACGTGTCCTAGAAATTGAACTTCCTCTAGCCAGAAATCACACTTTGAGAACTTCGCGTACAATTGCTCTTTCTTTAACAACTCAAGAACCAATCTCAAATGTAGTTCATGATCGGTGTTGGACTTGGAATAGATAAGTATGTCATCAATGAAGACGATTACAAACTTGTCTAGATAAGGCTTGCATACTCGGTTCATGAGATCCATGAAGACAGCAGGAGCATTGGTTAAACCAAAAGGCATCACCATAAACTCATAGTGCCCATAACGAGTACGGAAAGCGGTCTTTGGGATATCATCATCATGGACTCGCAATTGATGATAGCCAGAACGTAAATCGATCTTCGAGAAGATAGCAGCTCCTTGAAGTTGGTCAAACAAATCATCGATACGAGAAAGAGGATAACGGTTCTTGATGGTAAGCTTGTTAAGCTCACGATAATCGATGCACATACGAAACGTTCCATCTTTCTTCTTCACGAAAAGAACAGGTGCACCCCAAGGCGAAGAACTAGGACGGATGAAGCCCTTCTCGGATATCTCTTGAATTTGACTAGAGAGTTCTTGCATTTCCGATGGTGCAAGCCGATATGGTGACTTAGCCACGGGGTTTGCTCCCGGTATCAAGTCAATTTTAAACTCGACTTCATACACGGGAGGTAAACCACTAAGGTCATCGGGAAATACTTCGGGAAAGTCTCGTACGATTGGGACATCCTTAAGTTCTTTCCCTTTGACTTTCGTGTTGACCACGTAAGCCAAGAAGGCCATATACTTCTTGCTTAAGCACTTTCGGGCTTGAGTGCAAGACATGAGTTTAAGTCCTTTGGAAGATTTTTCACCGAACACTTTCAAAGTATCTCCAGAGGGTAACGGTATACGAATGCACTTCTCGAAACAAATGATCTCGGCATGGTGTTTGGCTAACCAATCCATACCAATGATGACGTCGAAGCTTCCAAGTTTCATAGGGATAAGATCGATAAGAAAATCATGCGTGTCAAGACTTAAGATGCAATCACGAATAATGACATCAACGGTGATCGGTTCTCCATCGGCAACTTCAACGGTAAGAGGTCTTTCTAGTTTCGTATGCGACTTAGCAAGTATGGGTTCAAACTCTAACGAAACAAAACTCTTATCGGCTCCAGAATCAAATAGGACATAGGCATAAGTTTTATTAATAAGGAACATACCTGTTCAATTTTAAAGGTATTTAACGACATAGGTAACACATGAAAAGAATTAGGTCACAAAAGTTAAAGGTAAGTTAACATACCATTCACCACATCGTTGTTTGCTTGTGCTTGATTTGCGTTGATGTTGAAAGCACGTCCTCGGGCTTGTGGCACATTACCCACAAGACGGGGACATTGTGGGTGGAAATGACCAGGTTCCCCACAGTTGTAGCAAACACGGTTTGTGACCACGGCGGCGTTGTTAGGTGCACGGTGACAAGTCGCCACCAAGTGACCATATTTACCGCATAAAGTACAGATACGGCATGGTTGATTTCCCGGGTGATGGTACCTACAAATGTTACACATAGGCTGAGGACCAGCATAAGCCCTAGCCCCAGGCACTTGTGCCACAGGTGCAGCCGCAGGTACAAGTTGTCTTTGGGGTTGTTTGGGTGCAGCCACGGCATAGTTGCGTGCCGATGTGAACTTGCACTTCTTGTTGTTGTTGTTGTTGTAAGACGGTTCAGCTTTAGTCTCCTTAACAGCCTCGGTAGCCGTCTTCTCTACCTTCTTTGCACCCTTCACAGACATGGTGCCCGCTCGTATATGGTTCTCGGTGAGTTGAGCGGTGATAGTAATGGCTTCTTCCAAGGTTGTGGGTCGGCTACCCACCACAGCATCTTGAATTTGGGGTGGTACACCCTTAATGAACTTCTCGATGTTGCGGGGGACAGTGTCGACCATGTGAGGCAGCAATATACTCAACTCATGATGCCTAGTTGAGTAGGCCAAATGGTCACCATCGTTTTGCTTCAAGTTCCAAAACTCTTCTTCCAACTTTTGCAATTCACTTCTTGGGCAGAACTTCGCGATGGAGATGTTCTTGAACTCTTCCCAGGTAAGTGCTAGCACAGCTTCAGGACCACGGTTTCTCTTCTCGCTATTCCACCAGGTAAGTGCCCTTTGTTGGAGCACACTAGTGGCATAACGAACCTTGAGCGTCTCGGGACACTCACAATTGATAAAGGTATTCTCCATGCTTTCGAACCACTCAAGAAGACCAGTGGCTCCTTCCTTGCCACTAAAACTAGTGGGCTTGCAAGAGCTAAAGTGTTTGAAAGTGCAAGTTTGATTGTTTCCGTGTTGATTGTTCCCATTTTGGTTATTGCTATTCTCTCCATGACCATTTCCATTGTTGCTAGCGTTGGTCATTAAGGTGCTATTAAGTTCAGCAACCATGGTCGGGATGACAGCAGCCATTTGTCAAGCAATCATGGCGGCTAACTTACGATTGGAACTTCCACGCTTTCCATGATGACGAGACATGCTGGAATATACAAAATGAGTTAGATATGAGAATTGGAATAACAAGGATTATAGTTCAACAAGGATAAGACAAAAGTTGTAAGGCACATGGAATGGTTCCATTTGGTAACGCATTACCATTTGGAAACGTTGGCACGTCAAGGTAAGTTGACCCACTCGCCTTAGAAAATTTGTGTATGTTGACCATAGTTTATCACTCATCCCAGAAATCCCCAGGTAAGCATAACTAGTCCCGTAGGATTTATGCGATATGCTTGCCTTAGCCCGAGGGCCCTTTGCCAGGAAATCCAGAATACAGGTGTCTATGTGTCACACAAATTTCTTAGGTTCATGAAATCAAAACCTTGATGAGATTTTACATAGATTAGACATAAGTCTAAGTATCCAAGTCATAAGCATAAGTATACAATTTCACGTGTCGTCGAGAATAAGATTAAGAAGTTTCATTTGTCGGGGAGAGTCAAAGTGTCAAAGGTAAGTTTAGGGAGACGAATAACAAAGTTTAAACAATTACAAGGCAAACCTATGCTAAGGCATCAAGTTGCACATAAGTAAGGTATAGCATTATGTAGCATGTAACAATATATATATTTCCAAGAATATAAATATTATTCTATGAGGTTCATGCATAAGCTATAGTCTAGGTCACCATTTCTAATAACCTAGATCCCTATAATTATGGGCTCTGATACCAATCTGTCACACCCCAACCTTGACGGCGGAATCGTCGAGATGTGAGGGTTAAGATTGTTCACAGCCACATAACGCTATATTAAATTGTAAATATTATTATCATAAGTCTTAAAATGAAATACAACCAATAGTCTCAAACAAGAAATAAGTTCAAACATAACTTAAAACATAGCATTACATTTTGTTTATTTAACTAGGTCCAAGTCCTAGTTTTATTGCAAGCTTCAAAGTCCACTTTAAACTTGGGGGTTTCCTGAAGCATGATAAAAATAAGAGTCAACTAAAAATAGTTGGTGAGTTTCCAAGGTTTTCATACATAATATGAAAAAGGTTACAAGTAGCAATTCATGTCATAGGTCATAAGCAAGTAAGGTTATAGAACACATATCGTTACAACCAAACCTCAACTTGATTACAAGTATAAAAGATTGGCTAAGTGTATTTGGTTCCCATGATGAACAAGCATACGTCATCAGGAGTCGGCAATACATCGACTTTAGCACCAAATAGGCTTGTCAGGCCCAAAGATCTAAGACGTCGCCAGGCTAGCAATAGTTAATGATTGTAAACAAACTATGTATCTCATATAATCACTTACAATACACAAATAACCATGACAAAATAATAAGTTGAATTGCAAGTGATTTACAAGTCTCAAATGTGTATAAGTGTATCATGTATAAGCTATCATGTTTCACCCCAAATTAGTGTGAAAATATGAAAAAGGGGCAAGGAAACTCACATGGCAATAAGTATAAAAATGACGATTAATAAGATAAATAATAGGCGTCGTTCCAAGGTGAATCGTCACAAGGCACCTAAATATATATATTCACAAGGTTAAAGTTTAATAATAAGTTTAACAAATTAACGTGAACTAGAATTCAATTTGTTTGGGGCTTTGTCAATTATGTTTAACAAATGGATATCAATTATATTTTCTTGAGAACAATATATTTATATTTTATATAAAGATGTGAAATAAGAATAACATTTATGATAATTTTGTAATATTTATAAAGTTTAAATAAAGTTTTATAACTAAATAAAATAAACACGATTTAACCAATAATTTAAAGGCAATATTTGAAATAATAGTTTGTGTAAATTAAACTAGTATTTAAAGTCTAAATTTTATAAAAAAAATATACTAACTATATCATTAGCTTTAGAATATTAAATAAAAATATAAGAATATTTTTATGAATAAATTACAGAAAAATAATTAAATGGTTTTAAAATAAATAAAGTTTATAAAATGATTTTTTATAATTTTTAGCAATTTTTATATATTTTAAAAACTGCAAAAGATCCTTAAAAAAATAATGGAGGTCACCGGGTTCGAACCCGGGACCTCTTGTATGAGATGAGTGTATGGAACCAGTAAACCAAGGCCTTAGCCGCGGTTTATATCGGTTTTCAAATTCTTATAAACCCAAGTTAAGAGATTTCCCCAAAACCTAAGAACCCTAGATTCAATCGAATCCAAATTAAAGGCTAATTCGAAATCGATTACTGCAAAGAACATGGGGCTTTGATTCCCCATGAAATTTCGAGTATGTACATAAGTTAAATTACCTGAATGAAGACGATCAGAACTCGAACACTACGATGAACAAACCGTAACTATGACGTGAACGATTCGGATAGAAACAAGATTGATACAAAAATCCGTTTTGCAGAAAGCTTCAAGTAGTCACAATGATGAAAAGCCCTAAGTGAATTTTGGTTTAAATCACCTAGAAGATGGTTCTCGCTTAGCTTGTAGGTTCGCGACTAAGTGGGTAATCAAAATGATGCTTGCGTTGGTTTCAGGTGAAATTGAGTGTTGAGTTCGATTAGGAATAGGTACATGATCGTTTATGTTCGATTAATTAGATTATAATTGAGATTTAATGCCCGAACGGTTATGGGATTAAAGGTATCGGTTATACGATCGTTTGAGGTTTGTAACCGGTGTTTTAACACAATTTTAGTTCATGATTAAGTTCTAATCGATTCCATGAACCGGTTAGGAGCGTTTGGGGTTCATTTTTACGCGTTTTAATGGTTTTTTAGACCTCGCCGGCGCCGCGCCGGAGCTTCGCCGGCCGGCGGCCGGAAAATCGGGGAGAGAGAAAGGGTTTTGGGTTGGGTTTTAAATAGTTACACAAATGGTCCCTCTAGTTTATTATTTATCATTTTATGTTTAAAAGTTCTATCTTAAGTTTCCAAATTGACAAATAAAACCCCCAAACTTAATTTAAGTTTATGTTTTAAATATGGTTAAGTTTAATAACCCTTATAAATTATAAGTAACCTTATTAAAAGTAATCTTATTATTACTAATACAATTATTCATTATTATTACTTATTATTATTGCTACTTTTATTAATATTAACATTATTATTTAATATTTATATGCTTAACTTTCATAAAAACCCAATGACATTAATGAATAAGCACAAACAACACATGAGTTTCAAAATTGACGATAATAACCCTTGTAAGAGTAAACGAAGTTAACTTTTAGTTAACAAAAATACGAGATGTTACAACTCAGATGAAAGATATGCTGAATGAGTTTGAGCTTGCTAGATTCATAATTCCAAATTGTGACTATGAAGCATTCACCACTTTTCAAGCCATTCAGAAAATCAAGAAAGATCTAGGTCACTGTGATACAACAAAATTGAGCAAGTACAATATGGTATGTTAGCTATAGGGTCACAACTATAAGGGTCATGAGCTTAAAGGAAGAAGTGTTGCTGAGCTGAGAAGAATGATGGAACATGTAATGTCTGTTGAACTTGATACTGGAGTCAGATTCAGAACTAAAGCTCCACACCCATCTTATGAGTAACAAAGCAAACTTCCTGCTGATCCTATAACTGTCGAATCTAAAGATCAGCACAAAGGAAAAGAAAAACTGATCAGAGAATCAAGAGCAGTCATTCCTGGCAAAGTGTGACCATTAGGAACAACAGTCAGAGAAATCACAGAGAAGAAGTCTACATTGATAGAATTGTTTGACCACATTACTAGTCCATCCTCTCTGGAAGACAACATAATCATGGCATGGAAATATGATCAAGAATGGGACTGTGCTATCATCAAGAGGACATCTGGAAGAATTGAATACTTCCATGATGTAGAAACATTACTGAGACTTCTTGGGAGAGACATCAAAGACCTGCAAAGCCTAATCATCTCAAACAATCCAATCCATCCAAGAGGAAGGACTTTTCTGTTTCAGTGGGTAGGATGAAAACAAGATTTGTAGATGATGTACTGAAGGAGGCTAAGAGGGAAGATGCTGAACATAAGAAAAGACTTCAAAAAGGAAAAAGATCAAACATCAACTCCTCTACTATGGTTGATGATGAAATCTTAAGGAGGGTTGGATACTCAAACAGAAAAATAGCAGCCATCCAAGTCATAGCAGGAAATCAATACACTATTCCCATAACTGAGTTGGGATATGTGGAGAAGACAAAAGAAATGGTGCTACTAAGGAATGCTGAGGGGAAGAAAGGTGAAAAGATAAGAATTTTTGACCCAGTAGATATCAAACTGCTACACCCCAGCTACACCTCATACCTGCATGATAAGTTCTTTCCAAAGTTGTCAGATGAAAGAGCACAGAATGATCTATGCTTATATATGCACATGATTCAAGTGGTGGATAAACTACATGCTAAAGCATACAAAAGAAGAAGACATGATGCTGGGCTGCTGAAAGGAGCCAACATTGAAGAAGTATCAGAATTAAGAATCTCAGAGGAAAATGAGCTCGAGATAGTGCACAATGAAAGTGTAGTGGAAACACTCACCACTGAAGAAGACATTTTGGGCCTAAGTTTTGAGACTCTGCAAAGGATATGCAGAATGGAGATCAAGTACAAGTACGATGATCAAAAGGATGCAGTATCATACTTCAACAAAAGGATGGTGGCAAGATTGAAAGAACTTTCAGTTTTGAAGAGCTAATTACAAGTATCTAAGCCTAAGGGGAAGTATTGTTAGGTCTAGGATCAGTAGACCTAGTCCATTTTGTATATGCTTAGTACTTGAATTAATATCTGTAATGAATGGTTGTAATTTATTATTGTGTATGCATTATATATATAGGTTAACCCATTTATATGTGTGTTGATTTATGTATGGTTGCAGGTACAAACATTATATTTGGTCAATTTCTGAAATGACCAAGTGTAAGTAACATCTACGGATGAACATTTTGTTCTTCCGTAGATATGTTTCTTACAAGTAAAATGCATCCAAAGATCTTCTGCGGATGAACAACCACACTGAGGTTGGAAGAACAAGATTGCTTCGGAAGAACAAGATTGCTTCGGAAGAACAAGATTGCTTCGAAAGAACAAGATTGCTTCGGAAGAACAAGATTGCTTCGGAAGAACAGGTTTGCTTCGGAAGAACCGGATTGCTTCGGAAGAAAAAGATTGCTTCGAAAGAACAGGATTGCTTCGGAAGAACAGGATTGCTTTGGAAGAACAATGTACCCTTGGAAGAACACGATTTCTGTGGAAGAACAAAACATCTACGGAAGACAATATTCCTGCGGAGTCCAAACACTTGTATAATACAAGTGTTACAAGTCAACAAGGCAGTTATGCGAATCCCGAGAAATCCGATGATTCCTTAACAGAAACAATTCAAATCCCAAGAGATCCGGTGTTTCCTTTAACAGAAACATCATTGTCTATATAAATGGATCCTAGGCTTCGAATCATGGGCGGCTTCCACGACAACAGCAATAGCAATATAACAATTCCACAACAGCAAACATCACATCAAATCTCACAATCAAACCCTAGCAGCCGTCGCATCATTCATCACAAAATTTAATATCATTCATTCATTATTTGTAATCATTAACATGTTTTAATGAAATACATATTATTCATTAATTGTGTTTCTTTTAGTGTGTTCTTGAATCTTTATTGATATTGAAATTTACTACAAAACAATTAAACCAAGCCAACGTTGATTCCTCAAACGTTGAGTTGCCTTCAACCGACACTGATAATTCCTGATTGCGATCTTTGGATTCACAGGTTTGTTATGGGTGTGATGGTGGTGCGTGATGGAGGCTATAGTTTCTAATTTTTGGGCTGTAATAGAGGGAGGATATTAAGATGCGATTGAGCTCTGATGGGTGTGGTGGTGGTGCAATGGAAATGACGGTGGGTCGACAAGGAATAAAAGCGTGAGGGTGATGGTTGGAGTGCTGGTCGTGAAGGTGGTGAAAGGAGTGGTGGTGATGGTAACCGATGATGCCGACGGGGATGGTGGCAACCAATGCTTAAAGATGAAGATGAGTGATGGATGGTGTGTGGAAGATGAAGATGAGTGGATGATGGAGTATGATGATAATAAAATGTAAGGCCCCATTCCTAAGAAGTCTCATAGTTAGTCATTCATAGCATAAAACATTTCTAAACGTAACATTCGCAACTAAAGACATAACTTTTCTTTTATAACTGTAGTTGTGTCAAAAATCATATCATTTCCTTTACACATCAAAATTTCATCAATAATAAACATCATTCCAAAAATATGGATGCGAGGCTCGAAATATCCCAGTAGCTTCCAAATCCATGCCTGCACCTCCTCCACATCATCAATTACCAGCTAACTATTATGCACACAAAGTCAGCGACGCTGAGTGAGTTCTAGTTTTATAAGTAAAATACTTTACGTTTGATAAAAACATTTTCTTTTTAAATATGAGCATACATCAATACATACATCTTGATAATATTCGTTCATTATCTTTCATCATCGTTCATTCATCATTATCTTTCACTGTATGGATCAATACCATGTGCTATACCCGCAACATTATGCACGAAGCTGGTACTATGCCGAGGTTTATAAATAAACCCACATACATTGTGCACGAAGCTGACAACAATACTAGGATAAAGTAACAAGGATCCCGTATTGTTTGGTCAATCACAAGGATTAGACTCCTGAAATGCATCCTTATGGGCTAGCTAAGCCACACTTAAGTTGAGCTAACAACAATATGGTTGTGCACCTCCATTCATTTTGCTTGCAAGACTTTCGTTCGTTCATCATGTTTCACTTTTCGTTATCATCATTATCTTTCACTTTCATTACATAATACTTTACTTATATATAGCATACCAAGTAAAGACCAACCGTAAAACTTTATCATTCGAAAACGGTTAGAACGAAAGATAATATAACACATACATAGAAAATCATGCAAGAACATCATCTCGTGCGAGAACCTCCCTCTACGCAAGAACCTTAATAAAGTCAAACCCTAGCACATCAAGTCACATCAGTCGCGCGAAAAACATGCAGGTCGCGCGAAAACCTACTTGTCGTGCTAGAACTTAACTAGATTTGAAATCCATGAAAACCTAAAATGTCTAATTCACTCAAGAACTTACGGATTTCTACTTGAAATCCATGAAAACCTAAAATATCTAATCCGCGCAAGAACTTATGAATTTCCCGCCTAAACCCAACTTATCGCGTCTACGACTAGAATATCATACTCATCCCATAAACAACATCATCACAAGCATAAACAAACATTTCAGTATACATAATAGCCCCAAAATATATAAACTTGCATAAAAAGGGGCTAGAAACTCACCTCTTGAAGATTCTAACACCAAACCGACTTTCTCGAGAGCTTTTCGAACCAAAACTACACATTCATGCATCTTATTAATTAATAATCCCTTCTTAGTACATAACACGAGTTACTACACTAGTTACATACCTTAAACACTTAAAATATTCGCTTTCTCTCTCTATGTCATGGCTTTCTCTTTCTAATAGCAAAAGTAATCACGTGAGAATTGGGCCCATCAGGTGCTCTAATCTATTTATATCTTGTCCCAACTTCTTGCTTGGGATTCTCGCGCAAGAACTACATCTTTCTTATTTCCTTAGAAATTTCAGGGTGTTGCATGAAGATGGTCGTTGAAAATGCAGGTGGTGGTTGATTGGTGGTGGCAGCGGTGGTGGTGGCATGGGGGAAAGGGAAGGGGTGAAGAAGGTTTCCCTACTAATTTAAGTGAATCACACAAGCAGTCCTTTTTTTTAATTGTAAATGAAATTATTAGTCTTTATAAGTGAAAAGACTAAAACACCTTTATCTTTAACAGAATTATCTAACAGTGTTAGTGGATTTGAGCTAACTGAGAAAAAAATACAATCATAATTTTGAAACATTTGGATGAAAACGTTATTTGAACTAAACCATAGGGAGCAAAAGTGAAGTTTACTTTAAAGATAAATATAGTATGTAACAAATTCTATCTAATATATCTTATCTAATTAATATATTATATTAAATATATATCTCTAATAACGTGAGTGAGGGGTCATGAGGGGTGATGTGACTCACAGTTAAGGGGAACACCGCTTCACCCATCCATGAGTCGTGATGCCATGACTCCACTCATGGTCGTAAGTTCAAAATGTGTAAATGTTCCGGCTAATCAATATGAGACAAAAAAACCTACTAATTTTTTCATTTGATATTTAAATTAATTTTCTCAATTAACTTGCAGTTGTTGGGTTTTTTTTTTCTATCTTGTAAAATATAAAATACATTGTTTCGTTCATATTTTTCTTGAACTCCCTAATATAAATTTAACGAAAAACAAAGTTGTTTCAGAGAAATAATATGTTTTGGTCTCGTAAACGGTTTTGATACGTGCTTGACTTGAATTTTAGACATTTTTAATTATTTACGCACTGTCTCTTAAAAACTTAAATAATATTATTCGTTTAATTTATATATATTTTTTATTTATTCAATCACCACTCACACTCACTAAATATACCTCCCTTGAGTGAGTGAGTGTGGACAGTATTGATTAAACCCTTACTAATTAAAAAACCCAACATCTATATCTATTGCCCTAAATAAGGCTACCTAAACACCTTTTAAATTATATATTTTGATTTATCTGATTTATTTTCTTACATCTCATTAGTAACCTTTCTATTGCCATTGATAATTATAACTCATCAAGATTCCTACGCAAATAAATCTTATAGTTATTTTTAACTAACTATTAAATATTCTTAGCAATAAATAATTTATGTTTTGCTTCTAACACAACCACATGCCCTTACATATTCTATTAAATTATTTTTTCCTATATAGACATCATCAACTAGACTTAAACCACCTCTCTCTCCATTAGTTGTAAATCGTTTCTAAGTAAGGGCTCTTCATCACTAATCCCATCACGTACATTATTAGTGTTAGGTGTTAATCATTAAACTTTTAGCTACTCACAAATCTTGTTATTTAAAACACAACATAAATGACATTATTATAGGTGAAAAGTAGGTAAAGAAGAATGAGGAAAGCATGGTAAGGCAAGTATATCATTAGAAACCAACACACCTCTCTAATGGATTCCTATAAAGCTCATATATATCTTTAATGCTTAATATCACATAGTGTCAACCATGGAATCATTTGATCATACAAGTGATGGCAAACAAAAGTTAGCAACAAAAAGGTTAGTATACTTGTTTTTAATATCGCTCTACACATCAACATACAACTTACGGGTTACACGGATTACGTGGGATAAAGGGGTTAAAAAATCCCTAAACAAGTTCATATTCATACATTCTCCTAAATTACTTAACTAAAAGCAAATATATTCTTAAACTTTAATAATCAAATTTAACAAATTAATTTGATCATGAAACTCAAAATAACTAACGTAGGGGAGAAGTTCCCAAAATAAGCATATGCAAAGTCAGATCCCCATAAATAAACATTGAAAAGTCTAATTCGAGAAAATAAACATGTACTCTAGTGTGGAAAAGCTGACCACATGGTGTCATTAGTGTGAAAACGCACTTCACATGGACACATTAAGAAGTTAACATGTGTCGCTTTGAGTGAAGCGAACATATCAGGGAGTAGATATGTGTATCCTTGTAACAAAAAAAGGCAGAAGTTGGGGAAGACGAAAATAGTGCATAGACAGCGTCTTCACACCCTTGTGCAATTTTGGACAGTGTAACACCATGGTAAACCTCTGTGCCACCAAAAGTGCTTTTTCGCACTAAGGAAGCCACATGGAGTGTGTTTTTGTCTAACGAGTACATGTTCAATTTGAGAATCTAACTTTTCAATATTTATTTTGAGAAAATTGATTTTTCATGTCCATTTTTGAAATTCATGTTTGTGGGTAAACAAACCCGACAAGAATCTATTTTTTTACCCTTTACATATCCTGCTCAAGCTATCAATTATACTACTATAATGTGTTTTCACTTCATCTTTCTCCTTTTTACATGATTAACTATAATAATCAACATGATTTACACATAAGAATAGCTGAAGTTTCAGTGGGTATGTTTTGTTGAAGGTTGATCGGAAAAGTTGCAATTATAACGGGTGGCGCGAGAGGAATTGGGTGTGCGACTGCAACATTAATGTCGGAGAACGGGGCGCATGTTATAATTGCTGATATATTAGATGAAGTTGGTGAAAATCTTGCTAAGACTATTGGAGGCCTTTATGTGCATTGTGATGTCTCAAAAGAATCTGATGTTGAATCTGCAGTTCAACTTGCTCTATCTTGGAAAGGCAAACTTGATATCATCTTCAACAATGCTGGAATTGTTGGTACTAAAACAATAACTAAATATCTTACAATTTGCATGAATTCAAATAAAACATATGGTACTCATTTAGTTATTCAAAAAACAATTGTGTTCAAATGGATGGTTTTTTTAAGAGGTTTATTAGTTAATGGGCGGCTCAATATACCGGGGCCTTTTTGAGTTAGAGTTAATTTTAATTTTGCTCCCTAAGATTTGATTAAAATAATTATTTACCTCCAAAAGATTAAAACATCAATATTACCTTCAAAAGTTTAATATGTTGTTTCAATTTCATTCCAAAAGTTTATTATTTTGGATAAAGTTAAAACAACTAATAAAACTTTGGATTGAAATTGAAACAACTTATGAAACTTTTGAAGGTAAATTAATGTTCTTAATCTTTTGGACAAAAATGATTATTTTTAACAGACCTTCAGGAGTAAAATGAAACTTAACTCGTTAAGTTATTTATTTATTTTTTTAATATGCAACGATATTAATAGGACTTATATAAACACCATATCAACGCAAAAATATGTTTTTTTTCAATATATTTGGTAATCACGAAATTAAAGCAGTTCATTTTGAAATATGTGTGGAAACAAGATGAATTGGTCTTCCAACATCAATAAATTTACTTGAATGCAGTTTAAGTAGAATTTTGACCCTATTAATGTGTTACACCTATTTCTTTATAACACGCATTTGAGTCATTACTTAAGTTGATCCTAGAAACGAGTTAAAATTATTATCTTGGTTCACCTTCTGACTTCTTATTCTTTTACAATATGATTTTAGATAACGGAAGGAGCATCACAAATCTTGAAATGAACAAGTTAGCATCAATAATCAACATTAACGTTAACGGTGTAATACACGGGATAAAACACGCATCACGAGCAATGATTTCATCTGGCAACGGGGGTTCAATCATATGCTCATCAAGTTCATCAGCCATCATGGGAGGCCTTGCATCACACGCATACACGTTAACCAAAGGCGCAATTCTTGGAATATCAAGAAGTGCGGCGTGTGAGTTAGGAGCTCATGGGATTCGTGTAAATTGTGTGTCACCTCATGCGGTACCTTCGGAAATGCTAGTGAAAGCATACCGAGAGTATTTGGGGAAACCAGATATAACGATAGAAGACATTAGTGATAAAATGGTCGAAAATGGAAGTTTACTACAAGGGAGATGTGGAAGCTTTGAAGATATTGCACAAGCTGTGTTGTTTCTAGCGAGTGATGAAGCCGGATTTATAACCGCACATAATTTGGTTGTTGATGGGGGCTATACCTCGACTACTCTTAAAATGAGATCTATTTATCGTGATGAGTGATATGATAAGTTGTTTTGTTAGATAAATTGTCGTTAATATACGTTTATAATCATCTACTATGAAGTAGGAAACGTTTAGTATGTTCTTAGTATCTAGTGTTCTTTATAGACATGATATTGTATGAGAAAAACATGTTTTGGAAATCTAGTGCCAGCAATGGCTTTTATTCTATGTTGAGTTGGGTCTTTGTACCAATAAAAACATCACTTTTTTATCATTCTCTTTGGGCTTATGACCCCCTGTTGATCGATCTACTTGTGATTAAAAGATAGAGGAGAACAAAAAACAGTTTGTGAACGAGAAGCGGTTGTAGTCTCTGATCACGTAGCTCTCAAAGGGTTCTAATTGTGATCAAGTGTTGTACATACATACAACTGATGCTATGTTTCGTTAGGCAGATTATATGCCCGTTTTGTCTAGAATTCTGGTATGGTGCAAACAAAACTAGATTGTTTCGCAGACTGTCGAAGACCTATGGTGCTTTGCGAAAAAATTTAGTGGGAATAAATGCTTCAAAGAAACTCACCATGCTATCATTGTGGCCAAACTTTGGCTCATTTGGAAGACGAGTAATGAATTTGTTTTCAAAGGCGTTCGTTGAATAAAAAACTAGGTGGTGAAGGACATCAAATCTCATACCTTAAATTGGGTAAAGTATAAAGGTGCGTTAAAGTTAATTAGTTGGGATGATTGGTGTAAATTTCAATATTAATTTCTCTTTCTAATTTTTGTACTCTCTAGCGCCTTGCTAGTTTCTTTAATGCATATTGCTTGGCGTTCAAAAAAAGATTGTTAATTGCAACTTCTTGTAGGATCATATTTGTTTTGTAGGATGCTGGTGAACCACAATGAGACATGACACTCATATGAATAGTTAACTTTAGGCTGGTTAAGCCAAATTTTTTGTTTACAAAGAAGAAAATTTTTTCAATCTTAAGTATATATTTAAAAGGTCCCTCGCTGCTATGACATCATTTTTGTGGTAAAATATATTAACAACCGAAAGAAAGGTGGTTCGGGGTCTAATGTCATAAATATCAATAGGTATATTCCATATTTTACTCTGTCTCAAACAAGCATTTTGGACATGCAAAACTATTTTACTTTCAAACGTATGATGTTTAGTTAATATAAGGTCATTTTTAGTATGTTCTATTTATATCATTAGAGCTAACTATGATGATTAACCTTCAACATATTTAATAGTTTGTTAAAATCTTTAATGTTTATCTGATGTGTGGTCATTATTAGTATGTTCTATTTATATCACCGGGGCTGACTATAATGATTAACCTTCAACATATATAATACTTTGCTAATTGCAGGAAACCAATTTGAAAATTAATAATTTGTATGTGCATTTTTATGACATCCGTATCAAAATGGGTGCTTTGACTTTAATTTTGATCATGGATTTTGACATTTTAATATGGACTTTGACTTGTAACTTAAAGTTGACTTGGATGGACTAATGAGCCTTAGACATTGTGATAGTGGACGTTCATCGAATTAGACTTAGCACGATGGTTGCGTATTTAGAGTTGGACTAAAGACTTAGAAAACATAAAAATACAATTTACCTTAAAAACACAACAAGAACCGAATCAGTAGTTTTTGCCTAAAGTCTACTAAATAGACTTAATTTGATTTTAAATATAAATAATTTATATAGCGTATAATAAGTCGTTGGAATCGTAAAAACGTAAGGAATTTTAATCATGAAAATTAGATGAAATGCGAGACGAGATGTGACAGAAAAGTACAAGACCGGCCTGGCCCGGCCCGGCCCGACCCATCCATGGCCCCCTTGGTTTCTAAAAAAAGGGAAGAGTTCCCCATTGTTTTCTCATTCTTTTATTTTTTTCAAATCTTGTCTCTAAGTTTTCTATGTAGAAAAAACCTTAGCTGCCGTCATGTTTCTTATTATCCATCCATCATCATCAACATCTATTTTGATGTTGTTTATTTATTCAAGATTAGATTTTAGTTAAGTCTTGATCATCTACATTTTTATCGGTAAAAAAATCGTTTATATTGATGATTTAGTCTCTATTGTTCATGTTCATGATGATTTTTCATCAAATACCTAAAACATCATTTAATGTGATCTTGGTATTATGGTTCAGATTATGAAGGATTGCATGTTTGGGACTTAGATTGTCATATTCGGGTAAAACCCTAGTTTTACACATTCTTTTATAATGTTATTCATTTTATTGTAATACATGGATCTATGGTTCTTGTGGAAAATCTAGGAAAACTTTTTTCGTAAAAGTATCAAAGGAATTATAAGGAAATGTTTACACTTGGATTAACGTGGAAAGAAATTAAATTTTTAGTGTTAATTGACAAGAAACGCGAACCGAATCAATAAATCATGATTAAACGAATTGGGGCGAAAAACTATGATAACATAAGGGTCTAATACATTGGATATGTCAAATTGTCTATGGAATAAATTTTCGTTTAGGTCTCGGGTTCATAATGGTCAATTAATGTGGTCTGGGGATGCAAAGGATAAGGTTGAGATTTTGGACAACTTGCTTTCAGAAAAATGGGACGTTTTGTACATGTCATAACTTGGTTATATAGAGTCCAAATGGGTCAAGATTCTTGTTTAAAATCAATTTCAAAGAGTCTCTAACTAAAGAAAGTGTTCTCACATCTTTTTGACATCGTTTGGTCCTTCAAACGCAATAAATAAAATTTTGTTAAATTCGGGCAGAATGTTGGTTTGTCTTCATTGAGTCATATCTTTTTCATACTTCATCCGTTTGAGGTGAGTTTTTTAAACACAAGTTAGTTTAAGGTCTTAGCTTTCTAACGGTGCCTATTACACAATGTTTGATATTGTTTGGACCTCCAAGCAGCCTATGCAAGTCTGGTGCTCGATTGGCTCCACCAGCTAAAATATTTTTACAAAACTTAAATGCCAAGATTTATGATTAAATAGTCAAATAGAGTAAACAGCTGTTCTCAATCATAGATTATTAGATGTTTAAGGATAAGAACATTAAACATTGATAGCTCATTGAACTTGGATTAATAGATGTACATCTCGGAACATCAATAACAATGATACATGTTAAGGTCTTGAAAAGTAAAATGAATCAAGATTGGGAACTTAAGATTAGTCATTGGACTTGGAATGATAAATAAATCATGTTTTCATTAAATTAAGAACATGTTGGACATTAAGGACTAGAATACAAGTATTACCCCCAATTAGGTTTTCTTGACCTTGAGAAATTTTATGTTGTTTTGTTATCTAGAGTTATTTGTTATATTTGTTGTGGACTTTGGATTATGCTATTATCGAGACGAGTTTCATGACCACTTAAAATATGTTTTACTTGGTGGAAAAGTATGCTTACAGTTTTAGAGTGTGTAGTGTTAAATTTGTTTTGGACTTAGATTAGACTATTATATGTGGTTTGAGTCACATGATCAAGTCTAGATTTCCTTTATGTGTATTTATGCTTATTTTAGACTTGTCTTGGACTTTTATGGATAGGTATTGTTAGTACTAATGGATTGACACCCCATCTTTGTTCTTGGTATGCTAGCTAAGACTAACGTGCCATATGTGTGGCCTTAGGTGAATATACTTCAGTTATTTGGACTGATCATGAGCTTATGTTGGTTTCTATGACTTCTATGTTTTCATACACATACAAATTTTGTATATGGCTCACACAACAACTTATTTGTACTTTTAAATTAGTAAACTCACCGATGTATGTTGAATTTTTAGATCATATCTTTTTAGGTAACAATTCTTAAGTTCTTGGATAGTGAACTCTAGATGAGACTGCTCCTGTAAGAGCAATAGGCATTTTGGTCTAATTGAATTTTTTTTGGAATATGTTTACCAGATTGGATTATATATTGGTTTGGAAATGTACTTTGTTTGAATTTATTTTAGTATTTGGTAGTTCCGGTCAATAAATTTTGGATTATTTGTGTATTTATGGCATAAATCTATGATATTAATTGTTCTTGACATTTGTTCTTTTACGTTGGGCGACATCATGATCCATTGATGGAGCATTCCTTTATAAATTTTATTAGACACTCAATGTGTTATGACGATCTTATTTGTTGCATCCTTGTGTTTCCGCTACCAGCGGGGGTAAGACATCTTTGGCCGTGGATGAGAGGAGAACAACATAATTAAGTATGCTCAGGTGGCAGCAATCTAGGGATGGGTGACCTCCCTAGGAAGTTTTCGCCTAGGCAACCAAAAGCATGTTCGTGAGCTATTTATATGCAAAGCGAACAATATTGATGGTATGAGGGGCCTGATAAATGATATCGGAGTCACTTCTATGCCGTTCAGGATGGTGGTACAACCTCATCGAGGGTGGTGAGTCCTTGGGGGATATCAAGAGGAACACCTTAGGCAAATCCCACATCCATGAATGGGATGTTAGGGGCAAACTCATCAAGGATGATGAGTCCAAAGGGGTGGGGGAGGGTAATTGTAACACCCTCGGCAAATCCTACATCGAACGTGGAAATGAAAGATGCTAGGGTCATAAGGAATGTTCTATGCTAATATTACCAACACTTTTTGTGCTTGGCTGTGTGGATGATAGGAGAATTCAATAGTAAAGTATGTTTAGGTGCAATAATCTAAGGATAGGTGAACTTCTTTGGAAGTTTTTACCCGTGCTAGTAAAAGAAAATCTATGAGCTTTTCGTGGGAAAAACACAATATTGGTGGTATGAAAGACAAGAAGTTACACTTGTGTTTTTTGGTATTATTACTGGCTCAACGTTCAACATTGAACTCAATCGCAGGTGGAATGTTTTTGTGGTTTGGTGCATGGGTGGATCTAGAAGGGGTTAGGCCCACTAGATGCACATGCACTCATTGAAACTTTCCTTTCTTAAATAGTTTATTGTAAAAATAAAAGTAAAAGGTATAGTAACGCAAGACATATCTTTGTAATGTTGTTGTATTAGTAGCAGAGTTAGAAATCATTGATCCACCAGGGTTTTACGAGTGGGTAAGTTTTACGAATGGGTAACATGTCAAAATAAGTTTGAGTTAGGCTAGTTTGCAAACACTTCTTAGTTCATCTTATGAAATATGATAAAATATTAACATGTTGATTAAGATTACAATAATATTATTACCACAATAATAAACTAAATCTTTTGAATAATACAATTTAGGTGGTTGTATGTATTAAAATAAAACCTTGGGTGATTGCAATCCATTTTATCCATTTATGCTTTAGCTTAAATTTTTTCTGCTTATCGTAACCTATTTTTAATCAAACAAAATCCAAACTGACCCATTCATAAGTAATTAGGTCGAAATAACACACATAGTTCCAATCATGTCTCATGTGTGATGTAATACGGAGAAATACATGAAGGCTTAGAAATGCAAGTCATTGGAGCAAAAATCACCAATCATCATATAAGCGATAGTTGATAAGAAATTTATGTTTAGTTCCAATCATTTTTCTTTTTTTGCTTTTCTCAAATACTCAAACTTTCTATATTTTAGTATCTTAAAGCATGTTGTTCTTTTTCACACTTTTCTAGTTACATTGTTTTAGAAATCCAGGGCCTTCCCAAACACATCAATATAGTGAAAACATATTATCTTTAAGAAATATGTTAGGATACTTTTGATGCACCAGTAGTATTTCGTTTTCATTAGATTACTTTTCCTAGTGTTTTAATCACATCTTGATAGTGTATGATAGGCTCCATTATGTAGTTCGTTCTAGCATTGCTAGAATGAGAGTGGTTACTTGATTGTTGAATGCTTATATTGGTCTTTTATCCTAGATTGCTTAATGATGATGGAATGATAACAAGTGGATGTAATTTAAGCTTGTGGTTGTCAGAAATTCACCAATGAAAGTCACCCTAATATGGTACGTAGTGAGATATTAAGGAGCATTCTAGAAGCTTATGATCCTAAGCTCGGCTTGTTTCAAGCTCTAAATCTAAAATCGAGCTCAACTTAATAATAAAATTTCAGTCTTGAGCTTGATACAATTATTATTTATCAAGTATCTAATTATTTCATGTATATCCATATATGATTACACTATATATGTTTATAATTAAAACTTTATAGTTATATCAAAATATATATTAGTATATTACTGTTATTTTTATCATATTTTAATATGTAATAAGTAATTATATTGTTAATGTATAAAATAACACGATTTGTTTTTATGTGAAGCTTGGTGTTGAATGCATACTATTAAGTAAGCTCCAATATAGGCATGTCCTTCTTTAAGCTCAGCTCGATTTGAGCTTTTAGCTAGCCATTTAGCCAATTTCAAGTAACTAGTGGGCGGCTTGGCTCGTTTACACCCCTCATTGCTTATTATCTATTTAATCACCAAGTGGTAAATGTTTTTGCTGGATACCAAATAAATGGTAGTTAAAGGAAGAATAATGTGTTAACATCTTTGAGACGATTACATCTCTTTTCAAATATTTATGTTTGTATATAAAATCTTCTTCTAATCATAAACGATTAGTGGATTATTATATTTACAGAAGCAATTTAAACGAGCAGATTTAAAGAAAGAAATATACTAGAACAAACAAAACAGACCTACCCTAAAGTAGTTGATCATGCAGCAAAAAAACACTACTATACAAACAAATATCTCCTACGGAATGTTGCTATGGAAAATTTCTGTAGCAAATTTGATACGGATTAGCTATGGGTTTGCTACGAATACATATTGCTACGCTTTGCCCTCGGATAAACCATAGCTAAATGTGTTCATAGCAAATCTGTAAGAAATTTCATAGCAAAAGTTTTAGAATAAATATATTAAAAATGATTTAGTTAAATTCGTAGCAAATTCAAGAGCTAAATGTTGAAAAAGAATAACTAAAAGTAGTTTAGCAACATTCGTAGCAAAATCTATAGCAAGACTAAGGAATTAACATTAAAAATATAATTTAATAAATCCGTAGTAAATTTCGTAGCAAAAGTAAAAAAAAATATAAGATTGAAACTTATGATAAAAAACATCATCAAAACAGTTCATAGCAAAATCCGTAGCAAAACCTAAATCTAGGAAAATAATACATGATAAGTATTAATATCCGTAGCAAAGTCCTTAGCAAAATTAAGAAAACAAATATTTAAAATAGTTGAAAATAAATTATTTAAAATTTATAGAGAAAGCTATATTAGAATCAAGAAATAAGTTTTTGAAAACTAAATAAGTCACACAATATAAACCTTTGTAAAAATTCTCATGAAATCAAGAGATATATAACAACTCTAAATAAATAAACACAATAGTTAATAAAAGTTATACTAAATATATAAGAAAGTAAGCTTTGATTACCTATTGACATAATTCATCAAACGTAATAAATTAATATTAAAATGATAAAGTGACACTGATCATGACCTGTTAAAAGCTATTATAATTCTCAAGAACCAATACGACTCATTAAGGTGCAAGACTCACTATAAGTTATTAAAAAACTTCACTCGTAGCTAGTCATGATTAACTGTTCAATCGGTCCTTGCTTCTAACCTAATTCCTATTACTTCAAAGCTGGCTAGCTTCGATGTTCCATCGAGTTAGCTAAATGTGAATGTATCTATGGAGAATTAATAATAAATCATTTAGGATCAATTGTGATGAATTATGGTTAGATAATGCAAATATTATATAGTCAACAAAGGTCAATAATGGTTAATGATAATCAGTTTGGGTAAATAATAGTTAGTGATGATCAATCAGGGTCAATGTTCGTCAATAATGGTCAATCATGGTATTATATAGTAGCTTAGCTTTGATATTGGTAGTTAATCATGATTAACTAATAAAAAATTAGTAGTACGGGTGTTCATCGAATCGAAATAAATTCAAGTTAATCGAATCGATTAAGTTGAACTTTTAATTTTCCAAACAACATTCGAATTCAATTTGAATTCGAAAAAGATACGTCGATTTCAAATAGAATCTAATATGAAATTTTCAAATAAAATTCGAATTCAATTTGTATTCGGAAAAATTTTTTGATTACTCAATTCATATTTGGAAAAAGAATTACTTAATCAAATAAGTATTTTTAAAAAATTATTCAAAAAATCTAATATCAAATGATCAAAATAAAAATACAAGCGTAACACACAAAAATTTCAAGTGTCCGATAAGGCAAAATGTATAGATTAAAATTTAGAAACTACAGAAGTGGATCAAGATGAATCATTCTTGCACAAACACACAACTTACTTGAATGAAATGCTTTATATTAAGTCTTATTTGTTTGTAATTTGTTAAAAATAAGAGTTCTTAATGTATGTGATATTAATGTGTTATGAGTGTGATATGCTAATTTATTTATTATAGGTGCAAAGATTGAAAGAAAAAGTAGCAGAATTAAAACATGATAAAGCAGAGAAGAATGTTATGATGCAGAAAATTAAAGAAAATGCAAGGTTATATGCTGAAATGAGTTAGAAACTTCGATTGCTATCACAAAATCTACCACAAAACAATCCATCAAGTTAAGGAAGAAGTTTATGCTAGTAACCACTATGATTTCTACATTAATGTTTTTGGATGTTTGGGATACCTTTATATTATTTGGTTTGGGTTAATTGTGATGTTTTTGGATGTTTAATGTATTGCAATTAGATGTTTTATGCTTTTTGGTTTTGGTTAACCTTTAATTACAATTGCATATATCATTTACAGGGAAAAGTTCAATAACATTATAAAAAAAGAAATCTTTTAAAAAATTTAGACAAAATTCGTAGCTAAACCCGTTGTAATATTTTTATAAAATCCGTAGCAAAAAATTGCAAAGCCATAGCAAGATTGGTAGCAAAAGTATAACAAAACTCATAGCAAAATTCGTAGCCAATTCCACAGCCAAAATGTAGCAAATCTATAGCTAAATTTCATAGTAAATATTTGTAGCAAAATCCTAGATAAATCATCCATAACAAAATCGTGGCTAAAATTCATAGCAAAACCGTAGCAAACTTTTCCATAGCAAAATCTTTATAGCTAAAATCAAACAAAACTTCGTAGCAAACTCCATAGCAAATATTCGTAGCCAAATGTGTAGCTAAATTAGCGACGCCAATTTTTATAGCTAAACCCGTTGCAAATATTGGTCTGTAGCAAAAATCCATAGTAAAACAAATTAGCGATGAAAGTATCACCTACAAACCAAATCCGTAGCAAACACTCGTTTTGCTATGGATTCGTTACGGATTTGACCGTAGCAAATACCTTTTTCTGTAGTAGTGAAGGACCTAGAGTACAAAAAGAAATGGTAGTAAAACCGACTCAAAAACAACATGCTCATGAAAGAATCCGTGTGCCCATTTCCTATGATGATCTGGTTTAAACTAAGGATCCAATATACAAATAGCCTGTGAGCTAGGGCCATAAAGGTTTCTCAAGTGTGACAAGCAAAAAGTTTTTTGATGGTTTTATTAGTGAGTTCCCGTACTTTATTGGTTATAATCTTCTGTTGTTTTTTGTTTTAAACAAATGTAAGCCAACAAAATGATACGTACATGTAAACCACGAGAATGATATGTAGATTTTTAAATATATGTAAACCAACGAAATGATACATAATAACAAATATTAAACCCTTGACACATATTGTAGCAAACAGGACACCACACTAGATAGTGTTTGCTATTTGAGAAGAATACCCCCATCACAGGTTTAAAAGGCGTCCGATAGGGGAAGGTATCCAGTCACTTATAAAAAGACTTTTGTTTCCCTTTCCAACCGAAACAAAATACGTCAAAAAATTTTATTTTAGTAAAACAAAAAATAGTTAACTATAATAGTTAAAAATAACTTAATCATTATTTGTTAACATAAAAAACAAATTTTTATAACTTTCGGAAAGATGTCAAATAATTTAAAAGTAATAAGTGATCATCTATATAATATTGTTTGTAATTAATATGAGTTAGTAATTTTCAATTCATGATTCAAGATTGAATAATGTAACGATATGTGGCAATGCAAACCTAACATATAGGTGGATGGGTTAGAAAGAAGTCATGTATACTCATAGTTAGTATTTTATTATATGTTATCGATTATAAATACATATATATTTATTCTACATATAATAAAAGAAAAGAGTTTGACCACTTGTCACATATTATATCTCCTTTACTTTCAACATAATACCACATAGATCTTTACAAGCCCGGGTTTTGAACTCGAGTTATAACCAAAACTGATCTACACAACCTTTTGAAAACCCAAAATCACAACCTTTATCTTCTCAGTGTCATTTGTTACCTCCATCACTACCAGGATCGACTCAACGTTTTCTGGGACCCCAATCGAACTACAAAAATGAGGCCATTTTGTAAAACACATCTAAACAAAATCAATCTAATCAAATTTCTTTGAACAAAAGCAACAAATCAAAAAAATTTTGATATACTGATTGTGACTACTTGATAGTTGATTATTTGAACAAAAAAGAGGCAAAAAAAGGTTATCTGATGTCGATCAAATTGATCGAAGAGGAAGGAACTTCGGAAATGTCAGTTTTCTTTGTGAATTGTTTGGTTGTGTTTCTTCAATAACATATCAAATCATCAAAATTTTCATCGTGATTCAACTATCAAGTATTATTCCCGTTTCAAAATTCCATTGACCCATAAAATATCAAAACCTGCTATTATTTCTTTAAAAATAGAGGCCCTTAATTTTAAGGGGCCCAAGCATTAACGTCACAATTTACATTATAGAGCCGACCCTCATCAGTGCATTATCTTCATCTCAAACACGACATATTTTTTTAACAGGTTTTGTTCCATTCTTATTTTTATTTCCATTCTATACATTATTTTGTCGTTATTTAGGTTTACTTAATTGTCGTTTATCTTCATCACCGATATACCTATAGTTTCTTGATTTGAATGGTAGATTCAAGGATTCTTCTACACATTTTGCTTTTCATGTTTTCTTTTATTCTTCAATTGTTTACTTATTCTGATTCTGTAATAAAGGTTCGCATATATCAGATTATGCTATATCACAAACTGAAACTTGTTTTTGTATTCTTGATCTTTGTATTCATTTATTATATCAGATTATGATTCTTGCTCTTCCTATACATTTGTTATCAGAATACTACAGTCATGATCTTCATAATTCAAAGTTTCAAACGATATTGGTTATCACAAACTAAAATCTGTTTTGTATTCTTGAAAACTTGGTGTAAATTCTTCAAATATACGTTAGATTTTATTTCATAGTCATGTGGATTTTTATCTGATGGTTTAAACTACAATGAATTACCCCTAATATATTATCGGTAGATTTTAAGTAGATTCTATAGTCTCCAGTGGCGGATCTAAAAGAAAATTTCAGGGATAACGTAATTTTTTTTACGGTACACACAGTGGCGAAACCAATTATTTCCTGTGAGGTCACTATTTTTTATAATTAGCTTCTAACGAAACAACATAAAAAATTTTGGGTTGTTCGATTGAGTCGAGTCGGATCGGGCCGGAATAGACGTAACTATATTGCATTGAATTGTTAACAAAAATAAAATACCAAAAGAAAAAAAAACCTTATATTTATATAGTGTTCCGTACGCGTTTTCATCTTTTGATACTTTCTTTTAACAGCAAAACGATTCATGTTCTCTAAATTTCAAGTTTAAACAATAATTAGAATCATTAAATTAAACATAAAATGTCCATGATAAACAAATAACCATATAAGAATATTCATAGTAAATTCATACTCTTTACATCATCTATTTTTATTTTATTATCATTTACTTTTACAATTGAGTTTTAAATTTTTTTATACAAGTTTAAATACGAGCCATACTCTCATCATTCTAATAATATTCTTAAGGTTTTGATACAAATTGTCAAGATTTTTAAACAAGAAACAATAGAAACATCAACTATTTCATTTTCTTTCTTATTTTTTCCTTTTCTTTTGCATAAAAGAATAAATAAAATATGTATGACCATTGAAAAAAGGTATTTTTTTGTTATGTTATATACTATTATTAAACTCATTCGCGTTGCAACAGGAGTCGTAAAACCATGGCAAGTAATATTAATGACACACCACCGCTAGTGACCACCAACATTGAAGAAACCAATAAAAGGAAAAAATAAATCGAATGAAAAGTAGACGTAAAAACATTAAACTATACATTTACACAAACAAAAAATAAAGCAATAAGTAAATTGATTTAGGACCAGCGCATTATGACATGACCATTAACTTAGAAAAATAAGTGAAAAAATGTTGAACCACACACGCACATTGCGTCATGTTAACCGAAACGTATAACAAAAAATTTGTAAAATTTAAAGTTATAGAAAACCAAAGTTGAAAGTAAAATATACTGAGGCCAAATTATAAAAGATGTAAAAGTATCGGATTAAAATAAAAAGGTTAAAGATTAAAAAAAAAGTGGGTACTCCCATAAAACACATAATACAACTTACAATGCATACAAATAATTATTATATATATAACTTTTAGTTTTGAGCTTATTATTGTATTGGGTTGGGTAATGGGTATGTTGGGTTTTTATGTTATTTGGTAATAGATAAATGGGTAAATGGTAATGGTTATTTATGTTTTTATAGAATGTATTGTTTTTTTTTATAAATTATTAGACTTTTATTTATAATTTTTTTTGAAGCGTTAAGTTTAAATTTTTTTAGGGGTAACATAAAAGTAAAACTTTCTTTTAAAATAATACCGTAAAAAGAATTTACACTACCCGTAACAAGTTGAGGGGTAGCGGAGGCTACCCCTCAACTATACATATGTCCGCCCTTGATAGTCTCACCGTACCGTAAATTTTGAAATAACCATAAACTAGAGTCAAGGACAATCATTATTAAAAGTTTGTTTTACTTTTAAAACAAAGTTGGTTTTCTTTTAAAACATAACTGTTTTACGCATAGGTGAGTTGCATTATCAAAAGTTACAATAAAGTTATACTATATAGGGGTGGGTAATTTTTCAGAGTATGTATACCAAAAGTTTTTAGAGATTTGTCAACAACTTTATATTTTTTTCATCTTTAATGTCATATGTAACTTCATTCCTAATATATTATTTAATTTTTACTTTCTTATATTTAATATTTAAAATTAAAATTGTGTAACACATGACGGGTCTTTAGACTAGTTTGTGTATACATATTAATTTCAAATATTTCTTAATTAATATTTAATGACTATCAAATATATTGCACGTTAAAGTTTGCTACATATAAATCTGATTTTCTATTATATAGTCATTCACACAAATTATAATATACAAACATGTCTAGTGGACGCATAGTGAAAAAGCTGACTCCTACGGACATCGGCTCATCGAATCGTAGGATATTGTTACCAAAGGAAAGTGTCACAGAATTTATAATACCATATCTGAGTGATGACATGAAAGATAAACTTTCGAATAACTTTGCACTTGAAGTAGATTTGGTTGATGAGACAAATGCACCCGCTCACACTGTATCGTTTAATGTATTGTTTGTTCTTGCACACAAGAAATATGCTTTCAATGATTTCGATAAAGTTATTAGAGCTTGTGACTTACAAACCGACGATGTTGTTTACTTTCATCTCTTAGAGGTCATCGACGAAAAATTACGTATTGGATTCAACTATTTCCGTTACTACCCCGTTGTATCACAAGGTTCGAACTGCCTTGAAGGTGCTGAGAAAACATCGGGTTGATATAATATGCATTATTTATATATTTATATTTTTTTTTCGATAACATGTTTTAATCAGGATAATGAGATGATTGCCACCTGCCTAATACAATGATATATAGTCTAGTTATATATTTATTTAACTATATGTTGCGCTCTGAATTGAAACTTTGAATATTGTAGAAGGAATTCATAACAAAAATTAAGATCATTTTAAATTAAACTAGTTATATTGCGTGTGTAATAAACTAACTGTAAACCATGGCTCAAATAATCCATCATAGTAGTACATGCATCACAAATTAAACAACTGGCTTAGAATCGAATTCTAGTCATGGCTACAAACCATAGTGGGTTGCCACGCCACAGTAACGGAGAAATTTTATCCAATACAATTTGGCCAAAGGACACCAAAACAACATACACTTTACAATGATAATAAAAATCTAGTAGTAACTGGGCTCAGAACCACTCTCTGGTCGTGGTTGCATGCCATAAAGGCTGCCTAGTCATGAGTTAGGACTGTACAAAAAGTTCGTAGCTCGAAGCTCGCTCGAAGTTCGCTCGAAAAAAAGCTCGGCTCGAAAAAAGCTCGAATCTAAACGAGCCGGCTCGGCTCGGCTCGAATTCTAAACGAGCCGAACTCAAGCCAGGGTTAGCTCGGTTCGAGCTCGGCTCGTGGCTCGGTTCGTTGGCTCGGCTCGTGGCTCGGTGCATATAATATATGTATATATATTTATATAGTATAATTATTATTATTATTATTACTACTACTACTATTATTATGATTATTATTTTTATATTAAGATTTTAAAAATGTTTTCTTAAAAATAAATGTGGATTCTTATTTAAAACATTAAGTATTTTGTTTAAAAATATATATTTTGATAGTTAATTGTTTATATTCAAAATAATAATCTTTGTTCCCATAAATACGGAGTACCCAACAAAATGTAAAAACCATAATATATGTTTTTTGTGTTTTCATATAAATTAATGTGAAAAATTAAAAAAATCGAGCCGGCTCGAACGAGCCACGAGCTGGCTCGAGCTTTTCACGAGCCAAACTCGAGCCGGTGTTTTGAGCTCGTTAAAAATTTTCCAGCCGTCTCGGCTCGGCTCGATAAGCTTCTAGCTCGAGCTCGAACCCATCCTGGCTTGGCTCGGCTCGGCTCGTTTACAGCCCTAGTCATGACAACCAACATGGATCTTGCATTAACCATAGCCATAATAACAACATACCTAAATACATGTAGTCTTGGATGAGCGGCAACACATTGTCATCATTATCTCTACCATGAAAGAAATAAATAGCGAACCGAAATCTGTCTCAGATAAGAAAAGCTTCATCATCGTCGTCGTCGTCATCATCATCATCGACATAGCACAGATCGACTAGACAACCATCACCATTGTCATCGCTGAGACCATCAACATACAAGAACAAGTTTTAGATGAGGCGAATCGGCCTGACAACCATCACCATGATCACCACCGCCACCATCAGCATCAAACTTAAGACAGGGAGAACACCGCCGCCGACAACATTGACGGGAGATTGAGAAGGCACGACATGCGCCGACTGGGAACAACAACCGGGAGACGTATCATGGCTAGAGCTGAATATAACTCCCTTGAGAAGGCCACGAAAGTCTGATACAACCCACAACTTGGAAACCACACCACCTAAATGACCAATCAAAGAAATAAAGGTCCAAATTGGAAAGACACCGAAGACGGGGACAAAAATTTGTCACAAAACCACCATCACCACCTTCAAGGACGAGAGAACGGCCGTCACCTCAACAATAACCAAAGATCGAATGCAGAGCACAACTGTCCCTACCACCATTGCCATCGTCATCGAGTACCGGATCAGAAAACCCTAAAAGAGCAATGGACATATCATATGTGAGGGAGATAATAGAGGTGTTGTACCACCACCAGAGCAACTTTGTAAGGATTCCTATAAGTCTGATGCAGCCAAAACATCCAAAGTCTCTCTACAAGCATGCACTAAAGAACTGAAGTAGAAATGCTTCGGAAGTTTTACACCATGCACTAGAAATATTCTAAGTGTAAAATCTTCCGAAGCCAAGACCAATATCTTCCGAAGCCAAAAGTGAAGTCTTCCGAAGCTTCAAAGACAAAGTCTTCCGAAGCCAAATAGTGAAGACAGATTTCTTCTGAAGACTTTTAGAGATATGCCTTTATCTGATGTACTTTACCATAAAGCTGGACCACCTTTCTGCTGAAACTCTGTAAAGTCACCAACTTACATGAGTTGGTGAAAAGTCCATGCTTTTGGTAACTGTATATTGAGGTCTTGAGTCCATGCTTTCTACTTTATGTACTTTTATCCTTTTGTAATATATTAGGATGTGAGCTATGACATGTCATAGTCACAAGTCAAAAGGCAGATATGCCTTTTGACTCTACAATTGATCTTGTTTGTGTCTAGTCAATTGTATCCAGCTGGCTTTCAAAGTATAGCCGGCTGTAGGTTGTAGTTTAAGTATTCCATGTTCTTGTATCTTTCTTTATGCTTTGTAACACTTGTAATAGAACTTGAGAAAGCAATATACTGCATCCTTGAAACCCAATCTCTTGTGTTCTCTTGTTCTGTCTCTTACTTATTACTTGTGTTCTTAGTATCATACTTGTAATTAATCCAGTTTACTGTTTGATTAAGTTTGGTTAATCTCCTCTTTGTGTTGTTATGTTGTAAGTGACCACCCTTCACCGGTCCTGCAATTGGTATAAGAGCTTTTCAGACTCTTGATATAATATCTCACTATCTTAAGATCCCTCACACACACAAATACTAAACTTTTCAAATGGCAGCCATTTCCAAGACTGATATGGAAACTGGAACCATGAACAAGTCCCCACTGATCACTCTTGATGACTTTGATACCTGGTGCATGAGAATGGAAGGTTTCATCAGGTCTCTAGACTTAAGAATGTGGGAGTCTATTGAAAATGGACCTTTCATACCCAACACTCCTTTTGCTACTGGTGCTGGTATGATCCCCAAAGATGTGGCTAACTACTCTGATGAAGATAGAAAGAGAGTAGAGATTGACAGAAAAGCCATGACAGCTCTTCAAACTGCCCTTCCAGACTCTGTGTACAGAGGTTTCAAGAAGTGCAAAACAGCTAAACAGTTGTGGGATGCACTAAAACTGATGTATGAAGGCTCCTCTGAAGCCAAGGAGAACAAGAAGGATCTCCTGAAGCAGCAGTTTGAAAACTTCACCTTCAAAACAGGTGAAACCATGACTCAGCAATACTTCAGGTATGTTGAGATAGTGGATACCCTTGTGGATGGAGGAGTTCCTCTTGAGAATAGAGACATTGTAAGAAAGTTCATGTCCTCACTTCCTAATCAATGGACACACTATTGTGTGGTGATCAAAAGGACTAAAAATCTCAAAACTCTTACTCTGACAGAGTTATATGGGATTCTCAGTGGCTACCAGATGGAGATGAACATGCAAGGTTCATCTGGCAATTCCAACAATCAATTGGGTTCAGCCCTGCACGTGGTTGAAAGGGATAGCATAGAACCCCAACATCATCTCATATGCTACCCTAACAATTCACCAAAGGGTCCTTTCATCACCTTTCCAGAGACACCCAAGGAGAACTACACTCAAGGAAGCCCATTCCAAGAGACAAGCTCTTCTCAAGCTTTTGTGTCTTCTAATAAAATCTGTGGTAACTCTCTTTTCACTCTTGAAGACCTGGATTGTATCCATCTAGATGATCTGGAATACATGGAAATAGTCCAGCAGATGGCTCTTCTCACTCACAGAGCCAAGAAGTTCTACAAGAGAACTGGAAGGAAGTTTCCAAGCAATGCAACCAGTGGAAAGTTTGGCTTAGACAAAGGCAAAGTCAAGTGTTACAACTGTAACTTGATGGGCCACTTTGCTAGAGAGTGTAAGGCACCCAGAACAAATGGTGGCCAAGCACAAACCAGACCAAACTACACTGAGAAAGCCCCCAGAATGAGAAGCCAAAGCAACAAGCTGCTGTTGTTATTGAAGAAGGAGGCTTTGACTGGAGCTTTCAAGTGAAAGATGCTTTTCCAAACCAAGAACTAATGGCAGATCATGATGAAGCCAAGGTATTGGAACATCTCTGTACTCCTGAATGCATTGCTAAAGTTAATAGATACAGGTCCTATAACTTAGAGATGAGATCTGATCTTGAGTCTTAAATATTTTAAAATCTGATTTTAGAAAGTCTGAAAATGATTATAAACTAAAGATAGAGGACTTAGAGAAAACCATTTCAGTTCTAAAACATGAGAACACAGATTTTAGGACTCAAATCAAAGATCTCATAACTAAGCTGACTGAGTGCTAAGCTGAGCTTGTGATCAGCAAAGCCAGGGTAGAAAAGAGTGTTCTTGAAGAGGAGACCTTCAAGAACATGATATCCTCATCCCTGTACAACAAGGTGTGTTATCAAAATAGGCAGGGACTAGGATCCAATGAGATAGCTCCTCCACACACAATCTTGTCTGTAAGATCTCCTAGGTGAGGAACTTATGAAGATGAGCTTCCTCTTATAGAACCTATAAGTGAAGAGGATGAAGAAGAGATAGTAAATAATTCCTCTGAGAAGAGTGAAGAGGAGGATTCTAAGAAGGGCCACTATCCTTCTGAGGAGAAGAAGATTACTGTGATGACCAAGTCAATGAGAAAGAACTTGATTAAGAAGAGCAAAAGAAAAACTCAAGAGATCAAGCCTACTTTTGACTCTAAGCAGAAATAAGTTTTTATCTGTGCAGGGTTTGAAGTAGTAAAGACTGAAGACATCAACCAAAACTCTTCAGCTAAGAGTTCTAGTTCTTGTTCAAATCATCTCAGTACCAAGAAGAACACTGATCTGCTGTGTACCACTGCTGCACAGCCTGGACCATCAAACTCCAAGAACAGTTCCCAGCCCATAAGGATTGTCTCAGCATCTGCAAAGATGAAGGTGGAGAAGGGATGTGACCAAAGACAGTCTTGTTCTCATAAGAAGACTCTTGTGAAGAAGAAAATGGTGTGTGTCATGTGTGAAAGTACCTCTCACATTGCTAAGGATTGTCCATAGAATCCCAAAAGTACTGTCCATATGACCAAGACAAAGACTTCAAAGAGTTCCAAGAAGATTCAAGCTTCGGAAGGAAAATCTGTTTCCTTCGGAAGCTCCAAATCTAAGAAGAAGGCAAATGGAAAATTACCTTCGGAAGAGAAGTTGGTCTCGGAAGAAAGGAATTCTTCCGAAGCACCGAAGTCTGCTGCAGTGACTGCAGAATCTTCCGAATGTTCAGTCATCAAAACTTCCGAAGTCCCAAAAGCTTCCGAAGTTTTGAAGGTCAAGTCCAAGACTCCAAAGGTGGTGTGGAAGTCTAAGAAAGATCAAGTGACTGAAAATTCTCCATCAACAACAGCTCAAGATCCTCCTAGCACAACAATAGGATCTATTACTATTGCATTACCTTTTATTATACTTAGTGAGCCCAAGACGAATAAGGCTTCGGTTTCCAAATGTAACTAATCATTTTCTTTGTGTAGGAACAGCTCAAGACAAACAAGAATGTCTGGATCATTGATAGTGGTTGTTCCAGGCACATGACAGGCAATAGGTCACTACTCCATAACTTTGAAAGAATTGATGGAGGACCACTTGCTTTTGGAGGAGATGAAGGTTGTTACATTTCTGGAAGGGGCAAAGTCACAAATGGTAAGCTCAGCATTGAAAAGATAAACTTTGTCAAGGATCTTGGGTACAATCTTCTGAGTGTATCCCAATTTTGTGATTAGAGTCATAACATGCTCTTTACTGAGCATGAGTGCATTGTTCTCAAGCCTGGAGTGGTCATTCCTCATGAGCACATCCTGCTTAGAGCCCCCAGAAAAGGGAACATGTACAAGATGAACTTGCAAGAAACATCTCCCTCTGAAGAAGTTTCATGCTTTCTGTCTAAAGCCAATAGTGATGAGTCTTTCCTATGGCATAAAAGAATGTGTCATGTAAACTTTAAGAACATGAATAAACTAATTAAACATGATTTGGTAACTGGAATGCCAAAGAAAGAGTTTACAAGTGATGATCATTGTGTTGCATGCCTGAAAGGGAAGCAACATAAGGTATCTCACAAGCCTAAGGAAAGGAACTTTATCACTACTCCCCTACACTTATTACATATGGATCTCTTTGACCCCACCAGTGTAATGAGTCTAGGAAGGAACTCTTATTGTTTGGTGATCACAGATGATTTTACAAGATTCACTTGGGTTTTCTTTCTTAGAACTAAGGATGAGACCCCTGAGATTCTGAAGAATTTCATCTTAAAAATTGAGAATCAAAGTGATCACAAGGTCAAAACCATAAGATGTGATCAAGGGACTGAAGTGAAGAATCAAACCCTTTATACATTTTGTGATGAAAAAGGTATTACAAGACAATATAGTGCTCCCATGACTCCTCAGCAAAATGGTGTTGCTGAGAGGAGAAACAGGACACTAATTGAAGCTGCAAGAACTATGTTGTCTGACTCTAAACTGCCCATCACCTTCTGGACAGAGGCAGTAAACACTGCTTGCTATGTGCAAAACAGAGTTTTAGTAGTTAAGACACATGGTAAGACTCCTTATAAACTTTGGCACAAGAGAAAACCTTTCATTGGTTTTCTCAGGTCATTTGGATGTCCTTGCACCATCTTGAATACCAAAGATCAAATTGCCAAATTTGCTGAGAAATCAGATGATGGACACTTCATTGGATATTCTTCCCAGGCTAAGGCTTATTGAGTATACAATCTCAGAACTAGAATTGTTGAGGAGTCAGCCAATGTGACTTTCAATGAACACATACCCTGTGTGGCTGGTTCTGGTCCTGATTGGCTATTTGATCTTGATTTAGTTACCAACTGTTTTAATAAATCTTATGAGAATGTTTCAGGATCTGCAAAAAATTTAAATACAGGTGATCCTAATCCAAGATTTGAGCTAAGAAGACCCTCAACTCATACATCTTCAGCTCGAGTTGAAACTACTTCAGCAAATGAGGTTTCTATCTGCACTACAATGACAAACTCAGCTGATACATCTGGGGTGCCTTAAAATTCTAGCTCATAGGCTTCACAACCAGATAAAGATACCTCAATTGTGGAAGACAACAATGGTGGTTGTGACAGTGATCAAGAATTCCTTGATGCTAATAACCACACCATAGATGACAACATCAATGATGTCACACACTCATTGGATCAAGTAAATCTTGAGTGTGGTGATGTGGAGGGTGAAACATCTATGCCAGATCTAAGTTTCTCAAATTTAGATCTTTCTCAGCAACTTGTTGTGATACCTCAGCTTAGGATCCACAAGTCTCACCCCACCACAAACATCATTGGAGATGTTGTCACAGGGGTAAGAACAAGAGGACAAACCCATAAATCAAATGTTTGTCTTCACTCTTGTTTCTTATCCCAGATAGAGCCACAGAAAGTTGATAAGGCTCTAAAGGATGGAAGTTGGGTTGAAGCTATGCAACAAGAGTTTCTTCAATTCAAAAGGCAAAAAGTTTGGAACCTTTGTCCTCTTTTTCATGGGAAGACTACCATTGGAACCAAATGGGTGTTTAGAAATAAGAAGGATGATAGAGGCATTATCATCAAGAACAAGGCTAGACTAGTTGTTCTAGGATACACACTAGAAGAAGGGATTGACTACACTGATGTCTTTGCTCCAGTAGCAGACTAGAAGCTGTTAGGATATTCCTGGCATTTGCTGCATCCAAGAACTTCAAGGTCTTTCAACTTGATTTGAAGTGTGCTTTTCTGTATGGAGTGATTGATGAAGAGGTGTATGTCAAACAACCACCTGGTTTTGTAGACCCTGATCATCCTAATTATGTCTGCAAGCTTGACAAAGCTCTTTATGGGCTGCATCAAGCACCCAGGAAGTGGTATGAGACATTGTCTGAGTATCTTTGCAAACATGGATACAGGAGAGGTACTATAGATGGAACTCTCTTCATCAAAGGACAGGGAAATGACATATTGCTATTTCAAGTGTACGTGGATGACATCATCTTTGGTTCAACTAATCCAAAGCTCTGCAAAGACTTTGAGAAGCTGATGAAAGACAGATTTGAAATGAGTGCAATGAGAGAACTCAATTTCTTTCTGGGAATTCAAGTGAAGCAAGTTGAAGATGGTATCTCCATAAGTCAGTAAAAGTATGTTCAGGACATACTCAAGAGGTTCAACATGACTGATTGTAAGATTGCTAAGACACCCATAGCCAGAAACCACTCCCTTGGAACTGATCTTGAGGGGGAGTGTGTAGATGAACACTTATACAGGGCTATGATTGGGTCTCTTATGTATCTTACTTCTAGCAGGCCTGATATCATGTTTGCTACATGTATTTGTGCAAGATATCAAGCCAACCCTAAGATGTCTCACCTCATCACTGTCAAGAGGATTCTAAGATACCTCAAAGGTGCTTCAACACTTGGTTTATGATATCCAAAGAATCCTGACTTCAATTTGTATGCTTATACAGATAGTGATTATGGTGGTTGCAACATGACTGAAAAGTCTACATCTGGGGGATGTCAATTCCTTGGTGGAAGGGTTGTCTCATGGCAATGCAAGAAACAATCCTGTGTGTCTGCATCAACTGCTGAGGCTGAATACATTGCTGCTGCAAGTTGCTGTGCTCAAGTGCTTTGGATTCAAAATCAGATGCTGGACTATGGATTTAACTTCAAGGAGACTCCCATTCATATAGTCAACAATAGTGCTATCTCTATCACTGAGAATCCTGTGCAGCACTCAAGGACCAAACACACCAATATCAGGTATCATTTAATAAGAGATAACTATGAAAAGGGATTAATTAAACTAGTCAAAGTTCATACAGATGAACAATATGTTGATCCGTTTACAAAAGCTTTTGATGAACAGAGATTTAAATATCTAATATCAGCTATTGGGATGATTAACTTTGAGTAGATTTTTTCTTAAAACTAATTCTAATTATTTCTTAAGATATGTGTGTCCTAAGTTGTCTAGTTCATCACTTTCATAAGCTCATGTTTTCTTTGGATAAAAAATCCTTTTTGAAGATTTTCCTTAGATTCTTGAAAATTTTCTGATCCTTCGGAAGATATATATTTACCTTCGGAAGCAAATCATGTATTTAAAATAAATAACTGTCTAAGAAATTTTACCTTCAGAAGAGGTTTCAATCTATCTTCCAAAGCTTAAATACTTGTCTCAGACACTTATTTGTTTTCAAGGACTATTTTATTCCGAAGCAAAATTAACTCTCGGAAGCTTTGTTATTTTATATACAAGGCATTCAAGTTTTTACTTCTCTTCCGAAGCGAAATTTTCAAAACTCTCAGGAAATTCTTCCGAAGTCATTTTAGCTTCGGAAGCTTTTTCATTAAAACCTCCAAAGATAATTTACCTTCGAAAGCTTTTCGAATTCCAAGAAAAATAGTTTTTGATCAAAAGTAAACTACTTTTTCAGAGGTGGAACCGACATTCGGATTTCAAAGTTTATCCTTTTTCATTAACTTTGGTTCAAATCCTTTTCACATAAATACCCAACGGTTCCCCCTCTCCCTCACTATCTTCTTCAATTCTACTATTCCTCAAACCTAATTCCCAAACCGCCTTTCCTTTTTATCTTTCTTCATCCTTAAGCTTCTAAAATGGCCAACCTTAACTGCAAAACAACCCAGATTTCTCCATGCAACTTCACAGGCAACACAATCAGGTTGCTCTGTTAAGCTCTGAGAAAGATGATAGTTTCTTAGAGATATGCCGTTTCTTAGCTTTATCAAATTACTTCACCTCCCTAACCATTGATCCTACTCTCTATGAGGATCATCTGCTTGAATTTTGGAAGAGCTGCCAAGAGGTCATCATGGATAGGGAGAAGGCACTGTCTGCCACAGTGCAAGGGAGGATAATCTTCATCACTCCGGCCATCATCAACACTCACTTGCAGCTGGATGATGAAGAAGGTGAGTTGTCATTCCCAAAGGAAGCTGCCAATCATTCCTTTGAGCAGATGGGCTATGAGGGAGATTTCTCTATAAAGACCTTCAGGAAAGGGAAAGTCTCATCCCAATAGAAATACCTACTCCATGTGGTTATCCACAGCTTGTCAAACAAGCATGGAGGGTGGGACCAGATTCCTGAGGATCTCTCCTTCATAGTGCATGGAATGGTTCAAGGGGTCAAGTTCAGGTACTCTCAATTTGTCTATACAAATTTGCTTGCTAACTTGGACTCCTTAGAGTATTATATGTTTCCTAGATCTGTTCAACACATTCTCAACTGTGAACTAGGCTCACAGTTGAGGGAAACAGATAATACTCATAAATTGGGACAGATGAAGCCCGACATCTTTAAAATCATGAAGAAGCCAACTGTAGGCTTCTCAAGAGTAGAAACTGTTGGGTTTGTTGGACCTTAACAATGTTGTTTAACCATTTAAACAAGAAAAACGCAGCGGAATATGAACTTAATATCATGTTGTAATCTGAAAAATTATAGCTCATAACTTTGTTTCAACAAACCCAAAATCATAGGATCAAATATATGTGTTTGAACTAGTTATCAAGATAAAACAAAACAACCAAAGCAACACAATGGAACTACCTTCCAGAAGCTGTCAAAACCGTGGATTGTTTCAAGATGATGATGCTTTTGAATGACCAAAACATCAAGATAGATGTCCTCAAGCAATCATACCCACAAGCCTCCAAGAAAACACCATCTTTGCTAGGATTTGAACACCAAAAACGGGTCAAAGAAGCTGCTGAATTTTGTTCCAGCCGTGAACAAGCAACAAGGGTGCTGGACCCTTGTTCCAGCCTTGAACTCTTTCTTCCATAAGAAGAGTTGATGTTCTTGTGACCATTTTGCATGTTTGAGAGAGAGAGATCTGAAAATAAGAGTGTGTGTGTGTACAAAGAGAGCAAGAACTCAAGAGAACCAAAGAAGAAAAACAAAGAGAGGGCTGCCATAAGGGGGGGCGGCCGAAACCCCTTATTAGGGTTGTTATCTTTTTGTTATTTTCCCAATTAGTCCTTGTATGTTAATCTTTTGTCAAACTAAAGATTAATAAAGATACATATATATAATTAACCTTTTAATTATATAACATACACACACTTTTATTATTTGATGTTATTTAACTAAATTAAACAACATTACAAATAATATCCATGAACAAAATATCCATATAAGTTGTTCAATCTCATATACAACTTATTTAGAAAACCCATTTTCTAAATTGGTGTATTTATTTAATTGCATGATCATATCATCAATTAAATATTAATTGGTGTTTGCTAAGCTTGTTATTGGGTATGACCCGACTTGGATCATAACGTACTAACCACATCAATGTTCTATGTGTCTTGGGCATAAAGAATCCAACAGAAACAGCCCTTGTCCCAAAATGTTAGAGCTCATTGCTCAAGGTGACAACCTAGCAACACAAGCTAGTGTTGAACCCACACCTTCTACCTCTCTACCACTAAAAAGGCCACAAGTAACCCTCACCTACCAAAGAAAATCCAAACGAACCCCTGCTCAAGCTATTGAGTTTGTGCAGGTCCCCATATACTCACCAATACAGGAGGAAGTGGACACTAGAGCTCCCACTTCCCCTGAGGAGCAAACTACTCCCATATAAACAATCAGGGCTGAGGTTCCTCATGCTCACCCTGATGAGCTCACAAGCCCAACTGCCTTAAGCCTTCACTCTGAGTCTCAACACTCAAGTGAACAACATTCAAGGGACAGTTACCATCCCCAGCCTTTAGATTTAAATCAACCCATTCCCAACCTCTCATTCTATACTAATGAAGACTTAGGTTTTAGTGAGTACCATGAGTCTCTCTTCTCTTCCCCTACTCAAAGAGAGATGAGTACTCCTAAATCTCCTTAGTCTAGCCCACATCAGTCACCCATAACTAAGGTGGATACTTCTGAACCTGTTCAGGATATCCATATGGAAGAGGCTCTCACTTTTGCAAGTGATTACATTATTAAGACCTCAACCATGGCAACTCAGCCCATTGAGATCTCAACTGAGAATGTCATTGAGAAGAGGAAATCCAGCAGCCAAGAACCTGAAGCTGGTAGTGAGAGAGAGGACTTTGGTCCAATCATCTCATCCCCCAATTATTTTCTGATGAAGAAGAGGGGAATCTGATACTAAAGGTGCAAAAACTGTCAAAAACATGCTCCTATTTAGTCTCTAAGGTTAGTCACCTTGAATCTCAGGTGACTACCCTTCACAATAGGGTCAATGATCAGCAACTTGAGATATCTTATCTCAGGGAAAAACTAGCTGGGAGACCTTTAAGAAGAGCTAAACCAGGAACACAAGAACCTGTGAATGTGGTTGACCTAACCTCTAGCTCACCTATGCAAGAGGGTGATGCTACCAAAAAGGAGAAGAAAGTCATTACAGACACAGAACCTGGGAGTTCTTCAGAGAGTGTGGACCATTAAGGACTCACCATCCTCACTTGAAATTGTGCATACTTAGCAACTTCCTCAAGTTCACATTAATGTGGACTCTATAGACTCTATCATCAGGAGTCTTTTTGAGGAAGGTATACCAAGGGCTATGTTATCCCCACCTCAAGGAACTTCAAACTACATCATTGGGTGGAGGTATGATGCTGATAGAAGAGCCCTTATTCTTTATAGAGTTCAAGGGCAACAAGAAGTATTTGATTTTCAAACCTTGAACTACTATGAAGGTCTTGATCTGGTAAACATGCCACTTGTCAATCCAAGCAAATCAAGACAAGCTGACAGGTTAGCACTCAGAATTCAAGACAGAATTACTAAAGAGTTTAGCCTAAGAAGGAGACAAAGGCAATTAGGTAATGTCATTGGTCAACTGGATGCTGAGGCAGACCTTGAGATTAGCTTCAAAGGGAAAACCTTGGCTGAAGGCCCAGTGATAGAGCCTGAGAGCCCTGTCACACCAACAACTGCTTTAGATATTCATTCCCTCGGTGAAACACCTGCTGGTGAAGGTGTCTCACAACCTCTCTCTGGCCAGAGAATGGATGCTACACCAAGCAATGAAGGCCAAACCTCTATCCACCCTGAGTCACAAAGGTCTGTGGGTGACAAAGGGAAAAGGATTTTGACTCCTGAGGAAATTGAGGAGGAGGAGAGAGAGAGGAAGAGGAAGCTAAGGGGAGAAAGTTCCTCTGGGTCTTCAGGTTTTATGCAAGTTGCAATCAGGGCTGCCCCCAGACCAAACATTCAAGATGATGAGTTAAGGGCAGCCAAGATTACTTACCTGCAGACCAAGAACTATGACATAGGTAAGATTATATCTCTCCCCTTAGAGCAATTAAATGAACTGGCTGACATGAAAGTGTCAAGAGAGATGAAAGAAAAAGAGGATGCAAGGTTACTTCTCCAATTCAAAGAGGAGAAGAGACAGAAAAGACTATACAAGCATGCTCCTACTCTCTCCCCAGTTCAAGAAAGCCCTGTGCAAGAGACTATGGCATCTACACAAGAACCTCAGGTAGACAAAGAAACAGACAGACAAAACATGATCAACTACCTGAGTGCCACAGGTCTCTACCAGGCATCTGCACTTCTTCCCTTGTCCTTTGAGTACATTGAGTTTGAGTATCTCAAACAGCTTGAACTTCAAGTGCTCAAAGAACAAAAAGCCACAAAGAGAAAGATGAGGGAAGAGGCTGCAAAGTCAAGAGCCATTATCCAAAAGAGTATGAAGAAGTCTGTTGACAGACAAAGGATGATTAGCTTTTTGAAGCTGTATGGATTCTCCGGAAGGAGACTTGGCCCTATGTCTCTATCCACAATGGATGAGCATATCAGGGTAGTCAAGCAGAAGATCAAGAGTGGAGAGCTGATTGACTTATACTCTCATCCAAGTCAAATTCCACCTGAAGTGGAGGTTAAGGTTGAACAACCTGAGACAACACAACCCGGACCTCCTGCTGAGCCTCAGCAAGCTTCATCTTCTGATCCACAGCAGGGTCAAACTCCCTCTCCTTCTGAACCTGTGAGGGAGGAACACCCAACTGAGAAAGACAAGGATGATCAACAAGGTGCTACAAACCAGTCTTCTCAGTTAAAGACCTCTAAGAGGAAGAAGAGGATGGCTTCTAAACCAAAGTCTAAGAAGAAGAAGCCTGAATCATCTACCTCTATACCTCAGGCTGAGTCAGATCAACCTGAGAAGTGCATGAAGAGGCAGCCCAATCAATTCCAATTCAAGTGGCTCCTCTTGCAGCTGAGACACCCATCTTATCCTGGACTTCACTACTAATCCAGAGAGATGGCATGTGATCAGAGATCAAGGTGTTGAGAATGTCTATACATGGCAAGACATAATCAACTTACCTCTGCATGATCTCTTTGAGATGAGAAGATATTATGAGAGTCTGAATGATCCTGACCATCTAATAAAGAAGGGTATGGTTATCATTGTGCTGAAGACTAGAAACATCTGAAGGTCTTCTAAATGTTTTGGTAGCATCACCCTAGGGGGAGTTTGTAAGGATTCCTATAAGTCTGATGCAGCCAAAACATCCAAAGTCTCTCTACAAGCATGCACTAAAGAACTGAAGTAGAAATGCTTCAGAAGTTTTACACCATGCACTAGAAATATTCTAAGTGTAAAATCTTCCGAAGCCAAGACTAATATCTTCCGAAGCCAAAAGTGAAGTCTTCCGAAGCTTCAAAGACAAAGTCTTCCGAAGCCAAATAGTGAAGACAGATTTCTTCCGAAGACTTTTAGAGAAATGCCTTTATCTGATGTACTTTACCATAAAGCTGTACCACCTTTCCGCTCAAAACTCTGTAAAGTCACCAACTTACATGAGTTGGTGAAAGGTCCATGCTTTTGGTAACTGTACATTGAGGTCTTGAGTCCATGCTTTCTACTTTATGTACTTTTCTCCTTTTTGTAATATATTGGGATGTGAGCTATGGCATGTCATAGTCACAAGTCAAAAGGCAGATATGCCTTTTGACTCTACAATTGATCTTGTTTGTGTCTAGTCAATTGTATCCAGCTGGCTTTCAAAGTATAGCCAACTGTAGGTTGTAGTATAAGTATTCCATGTTCTTGTATCTTTCTTTATGCTTTGTAACACTTGTAATAGAACTTGAGAAAGCAATATACTGCATCTTTGAAACCCAATCTCTTGTGTTCTCTTGTTCTGTCTCTTACTTATTACTTGTGTTCTTAGTATCATACCTGTGGTTAATCCAGTTTACTGTTTGACTATGTTTGGTTAATCTCCTCTTTGTGTTGTTGTGTTGTAAGTGACCACCCTTCACCGGTCCTACAAACTTCTGCCGCCGACTCCATCTCAAGGTAAAACAAGAGGCAGGGCAACAACTAACGTTGTGCACCGTCGCCGCCCACAACCACCATCACCACCGACATCGACTGCCCACTGTCCCTAAAAAAACTTGCACTATAAGAATTAAGATCTATTGCGACGACAAAAGTCGTCGATGTAGACAATAAATTTAGTCGGCATAGCGTATGGTGACGACATGTCATCACAATAGGCTTGGTAGCTGTAGCATCCGTCATTTTTCAAGTTAAAACCCAAATCCGAACCCATTTTGAGCATCCGTTATTAAAATTTTTTTTAATAATTCTAATGGGTCAAAGGCATCAAACGTACAACTTAACCAATGTTGATAATAGTTTTATTTAATTTCCATTTACCAAAATCATTTAAACAATGTATATTAATTTTATAAGTTATAAAATAAATTTTATTAAAGGTATGAAGTTTTAATTGTCATTTATGATTTTTAACTACTAAATTGAAAATAAAGAAAATTTTAAAGTTAAACAAACTTATAAAGTTATAAAAGTTTTATAAGTAACTTGGATTAATTTTAAAACTAGGCTTTTAAATGATTAAGGTTTAAATTGTAAATTCAAAAACTTAATTCACAAACTATTTACATTAAATGTAAGTTTTCTAAACCACAGGGACCAAAATTGTAAAATTTTGAAACCCAAACCAGCTCCCTCCTACCCCCGCAAATCCGGCGGACTCTCCGGCCATCTCCAGCCAGACTCCGGCGAAGCCCAAACGTTGGCATAACGTGTGAAATCGAACCCCAAACGTTTACAACTGATCTGCGAACTTAACTCGACCGCATTGAAGGACTTAAATTGGGTTTTAACATTGTGTATGAAAGAATTGAACTCGGTAACCGATCACCATTAAACCTCCAAGCCGTTCACGCATTTATACTCAATAATAATCAAATTAATTGCACATACACGATAGTTTAATCGTAACTAAACTCCTACGCAACGTAGTTTCATCTGAAACACGCACACACATCACATACGACAATCATCATCATCTGCGACCTGTAACTCATTTGAGAGACGTTTCTAAGTAATCTTGATTGCAATTGGTTGATGTCTATCGATCCTTATCATTCTCAGAACCTTTTCCACTTACAAATTTGGAGTATCAACATCTAAATCTCCCAAATCGATTTCTCAAATCAACTGCGACCTTGTTTCAACTTTTATCAACACTTCGATCATCATTCTGGTAATTACACATACCCACACACTCAATTTCATCTAGGGATCAAAAGCCCTATGGTTGATTTCATTAACAACATCAAATCCATGTTCAATTTGAAACATATGCAACTTAGGGTTCTTGAGTAATTTGGGGGATTTGGTAATTAATGTTTTTAAATACATAAGTTGAGCGTTTAACAAGATCGGGTTGTAGCCTGACTGGTAACTAGCAATGTTTATGACCAAGAGGTCCCGGGTTCAAACCGGGCCTCCATCATCATTTGTTTTTAATTATTTTTTTTAAGATTTTGTAAGTTAGAAAATTATTATTATATTGATAAATCAAAATAAAAATTATGTTGGTTAACTAAAACATTTTAGAAATTATTAAATTAATTTTAAAAGTATTAAAACCTATGATTGTAAATTTAATTATTTTTTTAGAATAACAAAGGTTATATAATATTATTAATTCTTTTATGTAATCTAAATGCTAAAATCTTTTATGATTCAAATTTAGATTATTTCAAACATTATAAATTTACATGTTAAATAACTAATTATTTAAATAGTTATTTAATAATTATTCCAATATTTGTTATTCATCTATTCATTTAACTATGTTATATATAATTATTTAATAAGTTATTCCTTAAAATTTTATTTAAGTTCTTGAAACCTATAAAACAATATACCTTTCTATTATACTTTATTCTACGGCTTAATATTATAGACCATTATATCTAATCATATAAAAGCTCAAAACTTTATAAAATGATTTTAGATAATTTTAAGGTCATTTAAAATAAATATTTAATTAACTACCTTTATCAAATTTTAAATAATTAATTATTAAATTAATTATTTTTTCGCACTTCATATCTAATCTTTAATAATTCAATAAATTAAATTATTGCATTCTTATTTTTTTAATTGATTAATTCCAACTTTATTTAACCAAAACATAATCAATTGCTATATTTTATTTTATTAGATATGGTTATTAAAAACCCCCCCAAATTCCAAAGGAAACCCTAATTCATATTTACTCTTGAATCTTATCTTTATTCTAATCCTAAGACACCAAATCTTAGGTGGAATCATGAAGGAATCGTTGGAACCATCTTATCTTCTTCTTGTTATCTTAAGTGCAACTTATAGCACGTGAGTTTTCCATGTGAGTTTCCTTGCCCCCTTTTTATATTATTTCACACTATTTTGGGGTGAAACATGTTACCTTATCAACATACACTTGTAAACGTTTGAACTTGTAAAGCACTTGCAATTCATACTTTTATTTGTCATGGTTATTTGTGTTGTTGTAAGTCTTATATGAGATACATATTTTGTTTACAATCATTAACTATTGCTAGCCTAGCGACGTCTTAGATCTTTGGGCCTGACAAGCCTATTTGGTGCTAAAGCCGATGTATTGTCGGCTCCTGATGACGATGACTTGTTCATCATGGGAACCAAGTACACTTAGCCAATCTTATAAACTTGTAATGAAGTCGAGGTTTGGTTATAACTATATGTGTTCTATAAACTTGCTAACTCATAACCTATGACTTGAATTGCTACTTGTAACCTTTGATATATTATGTATGTAAAACCCTTGGAAACTCACCAACTTTCAAAGTTGACCCTTTATTTTTAACATGTTTCAGGTTTGATACTTGAGGATCTCTTCGTGCTCATATAGGAGTTGGACTTAGTTTAATTGAAAATCATATGTTGTTATTTATATCTTGTTTGTATTGTAAAGATTTAATTGTCTTGTAATGTTCAATAAAAATGACATTTAATATTATTACAACTTATTTAGTTTCATGTGCTATGAACAATCATTTCACATTCGTCCGCCTCGATGATTCCGCCGTCGGTCGGGGTGTGACAGTAGCCACAACTATGTCGTTGTAGGTCAAAATCAGGTCGTCGTAACAACCACAGTCATCATATTGGTCTATGGCGATGATTAAATGTGATTTTTTTAATTTAAATGTAACATCCGCCATTTTCCAAGTTAAAACCCAAACTCGAACCCATTTTGAACTTCCATTATTAAATTATTTTAATAATTTTAATGGATCAAATGCATTAAATGTGAAATTTATATCATGAATTATTTATTTAGTAATCATCTAAACAACTTGTAATAATTTATGAATTTATAAATAATTTTTTTATATAAAGTTATAAAGATTTATAAATCATTTTACAATAAATAACTAAATGGAAAAGACTTATTAAAACTTATAAAGTTATAAAATGAATTTTAATAAACTTATAAAGTTTTATTAGTAATTATGAATTTTAATTATTGAAAATAAATAATCAAATTATAAAGTTACAAGTTTTATAAAAGTTATAAAGATTTTATAAGAAAATAAGTTGATTAAATTAAAATTAAGATTTTAATAAATTAAAAGTTTAAATTGTAATTATTTTTTTATCTATTTATTTTATTTAATCTTATATTTATTTTAAAATCATAACACCCTTTTAAAAGACTTGTAACTCACCATTAACACCATTCATAACCTCCTCCTAACCTCAACTATAAAAGCAAGGCTTAGGCCTCACTTTTCATTTGCTCATTCTCTAAAAATCACACTAACAAATCTTTCTTTCATTCTTTGGTTTTGATCAAATTCAAGAATTTTCTTTTACAAGTAATTTCAAGAAGTTTATAAGATTAAGGTAATCTTATATTGCTTTTATATTATACATTTCTATATTGTTTCAATCATCCTAACATCCAATTGTTCTCATAACTTTATGTTTTTATTTTTATTCTTTCTTTTACTAAATATCTTTTAATTTTAATCATTATCATTTGATCATTAACCTTCTAACTTTCGCTAACCTTATAATAATCACTAACATTCCTAAATCAAGCTAAGAACACACTAACGTAAACAAAGAATCCCGTTTGCATATGGACGGCTATGCCGCCGCATTCGCTTATTCCAAAAGATTATTTCTCTAAATAATGGCTATGTCAAAGTCTTGGAATATCTCAAATAAAGTATAATATACCATATATCAACATAATGAATTTTTTCTATCCCGTTTCATGCTTTAACAATTTTGAAAGTGCACGTAAGTGCCGTACTATATATTTGGCAGAATATAGTCTACTTCAACTAACCATAATTTGGTTATAACAAACTAAACTTGAGTAAAATCTGACTCCAATATAAAGCTCATTGAATTACCTTTTTAAAGATAGTTTATACGTCTTTAAACTCAATCGGACGACTCAACAATAACCTTCACAAGATAAGTGCGCATTTCAGCACATTCTGTCTTGTGCTGCTGTTTTTACCTATTTAAAGATTCTTTCATAAAACTATTTCTGAATGAAAGTTGTCTGAGAGACTTTGAACTAGTCAAATATAAATTTTTATAATTTTATGAAACCATTTGCTATTTTTAAAACCTCTTCAAACACATACCAAACATTCTGTCCAGAATCTAAAATTGATGCAATAATCCTTTTTCAATCTAAACGTCCTAACTTCTTGTAATGACGTCCTAACTTTTTATCATTTATGTACTCTACAACTATCACTATACTTATGAGTTTTCCATGTGTGTTCTCCATGCCCCCTTTTTACTTTATTTCACACCTTTTAGGGTGAAACATGTTAACCTTATAAACTTACACTTGTAAACATCTTGATACTTGTAAATAAATATGCAATTCATCTTTACCTTTTTGTCATGGTTATTTATATTATTGTGAGTGTTATATGAGATACATTATATGTCGACAATCATTAACTATTGCTAGCCTGGCGACGTCATAGATCTATGGGCCCGACGAGCCTATTTGGTGCTAAAGCCGATGTATTGTCGGCTCCTGATGACGTATGACTTGTTCATCATGGGAACCAAATACACTTAGCTAATCGTTATAAACTTGTAAACTTATTCTTGGTCAAGGTTTAATTGTAGCTATATGTGTTCTATAAACTTGTATAATTCATAACCATTGACATGAATTGCTACTTGTAAATCTTTTATATGTATATGTATGTTTAACCCATGGAAACTCACAAACTTAAAAAGTTGACCCTTTATTTTTAATATGTTTCAGGATTGCTACTTGTGGAATTTTTTTGTTCATATAGGACTTGGATTTAGTTAATAAATATCTTATGTTGTTGTTTAAATCTTTGTTGTATTGTAATTACTTAATTGTCTAGTATTATTCAATGAAAAACGACTTTTAATATTATTTCGACTTATTTAATTCTATGAGCTATGGAAAATTGTCTCACATTCGTCCGCCCCGATGATTCCGCCGTCGGTCGGGGTGTGACATTAAATTTAATAAATAAATATACCCTATTGCGATGACAGGTTGACGTTGTATGGTTTTTAAAATAATAATTAACAAAAATAAAAAATATTTTAAATTATTAAATTATTATTTTAATTTGATCATGTCATTGCCATAGGGTCTCTGATTAAAAATATAATTTTTAAAGTTTTATTTCTTTCCAGGTTTTTTTTACATAAAATTCAATATTTTGAACCCAAATCAATTACGTAGAAATGAAAACTAACATTACGAATATCTAAATAAAAATCAAACAATTCAAGTTAATAACATAGCAAATAAAACGAAGATACCAATGTAAACATGTCTTAGATTTTTACAACCCAAACAAATTAACTTTCTAATTGTCGTCGTCTTCATTATCTTCATCGTTATCGGGATTATACTTTCTTCTTTCTTGCATTTCAAGCGCTTGTTGTTTTAGTCCCGATGTGATGATGACCTGCTTGATGGTTTATAACGAGAGATATTATTTTTAGTTTTCGTCCAACACCTCTCGTATGACCACGACTTTGTCCTAATGCCAGCTCTAAACATTCCATCTCATTAACGGGCGACTCACGTGCCTGCATTTCCATTTGGGCGTACTAATTTTCGATTTTTACCTGAAATTTTAAAGAATCAAAATGAAAAGGTATTAAGATTCTTATAAAATTTCGACATCATAACTATTATAAAATGAAAAAAAACCATGTTGTTTAATCATAAGCACATATAACATAAAATTTCCAAATTTCAACCTATAAACTAACAAATCATCAAAACCAATAATTCTCAAATATGGATAGCATATAAACCATGTTGTTTAATTATAAGCACATATAACATAAAATTCCCAAGTTTCAATATATAAACTAACAATTCATCATAACCAACAATTCTCAATATGGATGGCATATAAACCAGCAATTCACCAAAACTAGTCTAAAGACACAAAAACTTTAAGTTGATTGAAGTGTGTTTGAGTGATTTTGACCAAATTAAACAAAATGTTAGTCAAAATGCATCAAAACCATTTTAATAGACTTAATTTTAGACGACAATTATAGGTCAAAATCACCAAACACAATATATTAAAAACATAAGAACACATGATAATAGCATACTTAATATATTAAGCTTACCTAATCTTCTTTTGCCCTTTGGTTGACCCATCCTGACCCTTCTCTGTAATGCAACCTCCTCCACATTTCAATGTGACTTGGGTCTAGTTTGTTGTAAGGCCCCGTTCCCGGGACGCTTACAGTTGGATCCTCATCGCACATAAAACGTATAATTACATTTGCATTTCATAAAGCATCGCAGCGGAAACAATTAAAAATGACATTTTATTTCATTATAAAAGCTTTTTCCAAATAATACATCGTGAACCAGTTACAAAGTATATTGTTGCATTACATCATAAAAGCCTTATATAAATGGATGCCATCCCAAAAGAGCTGAGTAGCCTGGCAGCGCCATCCTCAGCACCATTACCTGTCAACTGGAAACACATAAAAAGTCAGCGTTGCTGAGTGAGTTCTAGTTTTAAAATAAAACATACTTTACTTTCATTAAAACCGTTCGTTACTTTTGCATGATCACACATCATACGTACACATAGATAATATATTATTATCTTCTTCATTCGTTAATTCATCATTACATCAATTCTTGCGCATTTGATATCTTCCGTACCAATACCATGTGCTACACCCCAAACTATATGGCTACTGGGCCGAAGTCTATAAATAGACAGCTAAACATGGTGCTGCAGTACTGGGGTAAACGGTAGAGGTTCTATACAAATGGTCGGTCACAAAGACGGACCCCAATGTGCATCCTCCCGGGGTAGCGAACCCGCACACCGTTGGGCTAACAACTTATAATTGGCGTGTCCCGATATCCAATGCTTGCAAGACTTTCATTACTTTCGTTCATTTATGCATGCATTCAATTCCTGTTCCCCTTTTCGTCATCTTTCACTTTACGTTTCATAATACTTTCAATTCATTCATTAACGTAACACATAAGGCCACAGGAAAGATAAACATTCATCATAATCAGGAACATCAACAAACACAATCATCAACATCATACAAAGCAACATCATGCATACATAACATACATCATGCATAAATATGCAACATCATCATCATCATGCCCAACATACCCTCTAAGGTCTCAATAGTAATCTTACATTAACTTACGGGAATCTCCATATCAAAACCTACATATGCACTTTCCCCCGAAAGTCAGTAATTAAACTACACTTTTCCCCGGGTACAATAGCCCTACTTGGGCGTATGGACACCCTTCAGTCGCATGGCCTCCAGGCGCTGAACATCATGCGACTGGACCAATGCGGATGAACACCTATGCGGATGAACACCCAGTCGAATGACCTCATGCGGATAATACTAATACGAATGAGCACCTATGCGACTGGGCCCTCAGTCGTATGACTCCCCATGCGACTAGCCCCCAATCGTACGAACAAACCCTCAATCGTGCGAATGAATACTCAATCGCGCGAATGAACCCTCAATCGTGCGAATGAACCTCAATCGCACCTCAATCGGCCGTATGGCTTCCAGTCGGTCGCATAGCCCTAGCTGATGCAGAATGGAGTTCATCCCGAACCCAATCTGCCATGTTCGACCTCTAAGCTCATCCAAACCCATTCTAAGCCTAAATCAACCATCCTAAACCTTAGGAATGCATACCACAACACCACTCAAGCACACACAAGCTCGGAAACAAACTCTAAACGCATCACACGCAAACACATACAAATGGGTCAACACATACATATACATAAACGGGTTTTCTATATGTTCCAGCCCAAAAATCGTTTGAAAACATGTAAAAGAGGGGTCCTAGAACTCACACAAACGACCACAACGAGAAGAGCTTTGATTGGACTCGCTACATGACGATTTGGCACTCTTGAATCCACTCGAATCAACCTTTCTCCATTTTTCTCTCTTTTTTCTCTCCTCTCTTTTTCTTGGCTGAAATGTGGGTATGGGGAGAGGGTAATTGCTGCCCTTTCCCTTCAAATATCTCCACTTACCCAACTTTCTCTCGTTGGCGAGTTTGGTCACTCGACTTTGGACTTTATTTCTTTTTCTTCATTCGTCGGCTTCAAAATAAATAAATAACCGGGTGTTACATTTGTTTCTCCTAAAAACATTAAAAACAATATTCATAATATTTGAAAAGATTTAACAATACATATTGAAATAATATATGTTTTCTAACATGAAGGTATCGCCTCTAAGCATATGATCGACTACCATGCAGACTTGAATAAAGTATTTTGAACAATGGTGAGTTGGAAGTCCATGTGGATTCCAAGTTGTATTCCATGCTAGTGGTCAAAACCACCTTGGATGATTTCTTGAGCTTTGAGATAGGTGTATCCTTTTGAAAGTTATAAAGTTGAATTGTTTCTTTTTTCAAGAGTAACCCTATCTATTTTCATATCTTTTTTTATTTCTTTGAATCCTCTTATGTAGACTATCATCTAACTAGTGGATTCTTGTGCTCACTATATCTCCTGCCTGATGGATTTAGCAGTTGTCTCTTATACCAACTTTTGAAGTTATTCAATAACTTTAGGAACTATAGGCAAAGGAACTTCTTCCGCAGTAGATAGCTTTATGATGGCTTCAATTCCTAATAATAACTCTCTATGTGATGCTCATTCATCTATTCTTTTTCTTTTTAAAAACAAAGAAGCACCTAACTTTTCAAAATTGATCCATCTTCTTCTTGCCAAGTTAAACTTTCATGTTCAATCTGATCATAGGCTTTTTGAACTCCATCATTTTCTCCTCTAAGCTCTCATATCATGCTCATTTAATTAATGCTTTTAGCTTGACTTCAGCTTTAGACACAGGCTCATAATATTCATTACATCTTGAGGAGAAATGAATTTGCTATGAACTTTTGACTACTTGTCTAAAAAGAGTGCTTAATGGAGATTCCAAATAAGCAAATCTGGTTGATCTTGTGGAGCTTTGAGTTGTAACATCCGGAAATTTATTATTTTGAAGCCGACGAAGAAAGAAAAGAAATAAAGTCCAAAGTTGAGGGACCAAACTCGCCAACGAAGAAAAGTTGGGTAATGTGGTGATATGTGTAGGGAGAGGGCAGCCCACTCTCCCCACACTTCACATATTTCAGATTTGAGAGGAGAAGAAGAGAGAAAGAAGAGAAAAAGGGAGAAAAGGGTTGATTCGGGTGTCCAAATCTGTCGAGTGGCAAGCCAAATCGAAGCTCTTGTCTTTGTGCTCGATTGTGTGAGTTCTAGGACCCCACTTTTACTTGTTTTCAACTGATTTTGGGGCTGGAAGATGTCAAAAACCCGTTTTTATGTGTGTGTGTTTGACCCATTTGGGTGTGATGTGTATGGTGCGTTTAGAGTATGATATCGGGCTTGTGTGTGCTTGTATGGTGTTAAGGTATACATTCCTAAGGTCCAGGAGGGTTGATTTAGGCTTAGAATGGGTTTGGATGAGCTTGGAGGTCGAAAATGGCAGATTGGGTTCGGGATGAACTCCATTCTGCATCAGCTAGGGCTAGGCGACCGAATGAAGGCCATACGGCCGAATGAGGGCGATTGAAGGTCATTCGCACGATTGGGGTTCAGTCGCACGACTGGGAGTCCAGTCGCATGAGGGATGTGCGACTGAGGGTTCAGTCGCATAGATGCTTAGTCGCATGAGTCCATACACATGAGGTTAGTCGCATAGGTGCCCATTCGCAGTAATCCCATTCGCACAAGGTCCATACGCACGATTGGATGTTCATTCGCATAGATGACCATCCGCATGGGTCCAGTCGCATGATGTTCAGTCGCATGGAGGCCATGCGACTGAAGGGTGTCCATACGCCCGAATAGGGCTGTTGCACTCGAATGAATGTGTAGTTTGACTTCTGGCCTTCGGGGAAAGGTGCAGATGTAAGTTTGGACGTAAGGTAACCCGTAAGAGCATGTAAGAGGATGGTTATGGCCTTAGAGTGCATGTAGGGCATGATGTTGATGATGTTGATGATGTTGCATGTTTATGCATATTATGATTGTATGATGTTGCCCTGTATGATGATGATGAATGCGTTTGATATGTTCCTTATTATGATGTATGATTACCTTTCTTATGGCTTTACGTATTATGACGAATGAAATGAAGTATTATGTAACGTAAAGTGGAAAGTGATGACACGCCTTGCATGCATCGGATAACGGGTCCTTCTTTGTGATTGACCATTATGTGGAACCTCTACCGCTTACCCTTAGTACTGTGGCATACGTTTAGCTGTTCATTTATTGACTTCGGCCCAGTGGCTATGACCGTCGGTTATCATTAGTACTGTGGCATACGTTTAGCTGTTCATTTATTGACTTCGGCCCAGTAGCTAAGACTGATTGGTTAACCCCAGTACCGTGGCATACGTTTAGCTGTTCATTTATTGACTTCGGCCCGGTAGCTGTGACTAATTGGGGTGTAGCATATGGTATTGGTATGGATGATGTCCGATGCGCAAGTAAGTTAAAAGGAACGAACGAACGAATGAATGAATGAAGAAGATAATAATGATATTATCTATGCGTACGTATGATGTGTGATCACGTTAAAGTAACGAATGGTTTTATATGAAAGTAAAGTATGTTTTATTATTAAAACTAGAACTCACTCAGCAACGCTGACTTTTATTGCATTTTCCAGTTGGCAGGTAAATGGTTGCTGAGGATGGCACGGCAAGGCTACTCAGCTCTTTTGGGATGGCATCCAATTATATAGCTTTTGTGATATAATGCAAACATGAATTTTGTAACCGGATAATGATGTATTATTTGGCAAAAGTATTTATAATGAAATGTGATGTCATTTTTGAATGTTTCCGCTGCTATGTTTTCCTAATGTAACTGAAATTATATGTTTTATGAGCGATGAATGACCAACTGTAGGCGTCCCGGAAACGGGGCCTTACAAGTTGGTATCAGAGCCAAAGTTTAAGTGAAATGGGTAAATTTTCAAAATAAACCTTAACTTAAACTGAGAATGGGACGGAAAGGGAATGGGATGCCAAACTGAGTAGCTGCGTGCCATCAGGTATTTTCTTAAAGTTAACCGGTTTTATGTGCGCATGGTATATGTTATGTGTTGTATGTAGATTTGAATACTGATGTAGTCAGGACAGGTAATACTTGGGGTATGAAGAGTACAGTAAGTGGCTAATCACAACTGGCCACTGTAATTAGGGACTTACTATACTTGACATAAACTGAGTTGTTTCCTTGAATGACCGTGTTGGTGTTTGAATCTTTCAGTGTGTTAGAGAATGGCTGGTGGTAGATCTTCTAGAGCTTCTAGGGGTGGAGGCCGTGATGGCCCTGTTGCTGAACCACGCCCTAAAAGAGGAAGGCCTAGAGCTGAGAAAGAGGTTCCTGCAGAACCTGAGACTCCTCATCCAGAAGCTGGGGATGAGAGTGCGAACTTAAGGGCCTCGGTAAAGGAGGCTGTTGTTGAGGAAGTACATCAGGTCATGCAGACGATTTTACCGTCTGTGGTGACCGAAGTCATCAAAGCTGTGAAGGAGGGAGAGAGGAAGGAAAGAAACCGGGCCTCGGGGGAGCAACCGGAGCCTGAAACGATTTTCTCCGATAATGAGGAGGAAGAGGAAGAGGAGCCTGTGCGGGAGGTGGCACGAGGCTGCAACTACGGGGTGTTTATGAGATGCAAGCCCCCTACTTTTGACGGTAATGGCAATGCCGCTGTTGCTCACCGGTGGGTGAGAGAGATGGAGGCTGTTCTCGACATAAGCGAGTGCCGAGAAGATCAGAAGGTAAAGTTTGCCACCCACTCCTTTGTGGACTCGGCACTATGCTGGTGGGACAATATTGTCCAAGCTGAGGGTAATCGGGCGATCGGGAGAATGAGGTGGCCCGAACTGAAGAAGATGGTAATTGAGGAGTTCTGTCCTCACAGGGAAATGGATAAGATTGAGAGGGAGTTCCTGCAGCTGGAGGCGGGATCCATGACGCACCAGCAATATACTACCAAGTTCAACGAGATGGCACGTCTGGTGCCGGATCAAGTGACACCTCTGTCCCGAAAGATCAAGAGGTACATTCAGGGTTTACCGGTGGATGTTCGCGGCATATGATCGCCGCCCGGCCAAGTACGTTTAGGTCGGCGGTGGATTTGGCGGGAAGATTGTATGATGAGAGGACGGTGGTGGTGACTGATGGTGGCAGGAAGAGCGGTGGTGACCGGATCTGGCAGGGGAAGAGGTTTGGTCGGGGTGAGGCCTCGACGGGTAACAAAAAGGCACGGGTGGATGACCGCCGCGTGACCACACCGGGAGCAGGGTCGAGGAGGTGTGGAAAGTGTGGAAAGGAGCATGCGGGAGAATGCAGGCTGGGTTTGAACGTGTGCTTCAAGTGTGGGAAAACTGGGCATATGGCGAAGGATTGCCTGACGGGCAAATGTTTTAACTGTGGGGAAATTGGTCATATGAGCAGGGATTGCATGAAGCCGAGGGCTGAGAGTTCAGGGGCGAAGAGGACGGGAGGTGATGGACCGAGGGCGAGCGCCAGGGCATTCACCATGACACAGGAGGAGGCTAGGACGGACCCTGACGTTGTGTCCGGTACGTTTCTGGTGAACCAAACTTTAGCTTCTGTGTTATTTGATTCTGGTGCTAGTAGGAGTTTTATTTCTGCTGCTTTCTGTGCTAAGCTGCCTGTTAGTAGTAGACGTGTTGATGCGCCCTTTGATGTAGAAACTGCCATAGGTAAGTCTACCAGGATTTCTGAGATGATAGAGAACTGTGATGTGGAGCTCGAGGGTCATAAGTTCCCGGTTAGACCGTTTGTGATGGCCTTAGGTGGTTTTGATTTGGTTCTTGGGATGGATTGGTTAGCGGACTTCGAGGCGAACATTGTGTGTCGCAAGAAGATGATTCGGTTGTCGGCGCCTGACGGTAGTTCAGTGACGGTTTATGGGGATCGGGTTACTACGATTCCGAAGGTGATCTCGATGGCGGTGGCGGGAAAGTGTATGAGGCGTGGATGTAGTGCCTACTTGGCCTATGTAAAGGATGTGGATACGCCAACACCACAACTAGCCGATGTACCGGTTGTGTGTGACTTTCCAGATGTGTTTCCAGAAGACTTATCAGGAGTGCCACCTGACAGAGAGATCGAGTTTCAGATTGATTTGATACCGGGTGCCCAACCTGTTGCCAAGGCACCGTATCGGTTGGCTCCGACCGAAATGAAGGAGTTGATGGAGCAGTTGCAAGAGTTGCTTGACAAGGGGTTCATTAGACCGAGTATCTCTCCTTGGGGTGCTCCGGTCCTGTTTGTAAAGAAGAAGGACGGTAGTATGAGGATGTGCATCGACTACCGTGAGCTGAACAAGTTGACAGTGAAGAACCGATACCCCTTACCGAGGATAGATGATTTGTTTGATCAACTTCAGGGTGCCAGTTGGTTTTCAAGGATAGATCTTCGATCTGGTTACCATCAGTTGAAGGTGAAGGAGCAGGATATTCCTAAAACAGCTTTCCGTACGCGCTATGGTCACTACGAGTTTCTTGTCATGTCCTTTGGCTTGACCAACGCGCCAGCTGCTTTTATGGATTTGATGAACCGTGTGTGTCGGCCTATGTTGGATAAATCAGTGATTGTGTTTATTGATGATATCCTGATTTACTCGAAGAGCGAAGCAGAGCATGCCGGACACATTCGGGAGGTTCTGGAGACGTTGAGAAGGGAGAAGTTGTATGCGAAATTCTCCAAGTGCGCGTTCTGCTTGCGCGAAGTTCAGTTCTTGGGTCACGTGGTGAACCTGACGGGATTATGGTGGACCCGGCGAAAGTGGAGGCGGTTATGCAATGGAAGTCGCCAAAGACGCCATCCGAGATTCGTAGCTTCTTGGGTTTGGCGGGTTACTATAAAAGGTTCATCCAAGACTTCTCCAAGATTGTTTCTCCACTAACCAAGTTGACCCGAAAAGATGTGAAGTTTGTATGGGGTCAAGCTCAAGAGAAGGCGTTTGAAGAATTGAAGGCGAGATTGACTCAAGCTCCTGTTCTATCATTACCCGATGGAAGTGAAGACTTGGTGGTTTATTCCGATGCTTCTTACTCGGGGTTGGGGTGTGTGTTAATGCAGAGAGGAAAGGTTATAGCCTATGCATCCCGACAGTTGAAGGTTCATGAGGTCAATTATCCTACTCATGACTTGGAGCTAGCAGCTGTGGTCTTTGCGTTAAAGATTTGGAGGCACTACCTCTACGGGACGAAGTGCACCATATTCACTGACCACAAGAGTCTGAAGTACTTCTTTGAGCAGAAGGATTTGAACATGAGGCAAAGGCGGTGGTTGGAACTTATAAAGGATTATGATTGTGAGATCCACTACCATCCGGGCAAGGCCAATGTGGTGGCCGATGCCCTTAGCCGGAAAGAGAGGCCCGAGCCGATTCGGGTGAAAGCCTATCAGTTGATCATGACCTCCGATGTGATGAGGCTGGTTAAAGAGTTTCAAGATGAGGCATTGAAAGAAGATCATCTTAACTCTGAAAGAATGAGAGGTCTGGTTGGAGAATTGGGTGAAAACACGCTCGGTGTTAGAACCCGATTCGATCGTGTGTGGATTCCTCGTTTTGGGGATCTACGGTTGAAGATTATGGATGAAGCTCACAAGACTCGGTACTCCGTTCATCCTGGTGCCACAAAGATGTACCATGATATGAAGAAAGATTATTGGTGGCCGGGTATGAAGCGCGATGTGGTGGAGTATGTGAGTAAGTGCCTTACTTGCTTACAGGTGAAGGCCGAGCACCAAAAGCCGTATGGGAAGATACAACCTTTGGATATACCGGAATGGAAGTGGGAGCACATCACCATGGATTTCATTACAAAGCTGCCGCGTACCCCGAAGGGGTATGATGCCATATGGGTGATAGTTGACCGTTTGACGAAGAGTGCTCACTTCCTACCGATCCGCGAGACATATTCATCTGAGAGGTTGGCTGATCTGTTCGTCAAGGAAATTGTGACTCGTCATGGTGTGCCGGTGTCTATTGTGTCGGATCGCGACACTCGGTTTACATCTAAATTCTGGAAGAAGTTCCACGATGCTATGGGGACGAGGTTACACATCAGCACGGCTTATCATCCCCAGACTGATGGTCAGTCAGAAAGGACCATTCAGACACTGGAAGACATGCTTCGGGCATGTGTGATTGATTTTGGTGGAAGTTGGGACGACCACCTACCGTTAGCCGAATTCTCATATAACAACAGTTATCACGCCAGCATTGGCATGCCCCCATATGAGATGCTATACGGTAGGAGATGCAGAACGCCCGTTTGTTGGGGTGATATTGGTCAGAAGGAATTGGGGAGCGTCGAGGTAATCGAGGCTACGACTGAGAAGCTTGAGAAGATTAAAGCCTTCATGAAGGCGGCCAAAGATAGACAGAAGTCGTATGCTGACAAACGGCGCAGGCCGATTGAGTTCCAGGTGGGTGACCGGGTTATGCTGAAGGTCTCACCTTGGAAGGGTATCATTCGCTTCCGAAAGCGGGGCAAGTTGAGCCCAAGGTATATAGGCCCTTTCCGAATCATTGCTCGAGTAGGAGAGGTGGCCTATAGACTGGAGTTGCCAGATGAGTTAAGTGGAATTCACCCGACATTCCATGTATCTCATCTAAGGAAGTGCTTAGCAGATGAGGATATGATTGTCCCATTGGAAGATATCGAGGTAGATGAACGGCTCAATTATGTGGAGCAACCAGTGGCAATCATCGACCGAAAGGAGAAAAGGCTAAGGAATAAAGTGGTTCCTCTTGTGCGTGTACAGTGGAAGCACAGGAAGGGATCCGAGTCGACGTGGGAGACTGAGGAAGAAATGAGACAACATTATCCACGTTTGTTCGAGGAATGACAGGTTTCGGGGACGAAACCTATTTAAGGGGGGTGGACTTGTAACACCCGGAAATTTATTATTTTGAAGCCGACGAAGAAAGAAAAGAAATAAAGTCCAAAGTTGAGGGACCAAACTCGCCAACGAAGAAAAGTTGGGTAATGTGGTGATATGTGTAGGGAGAGGGCAGCCCACTCTCCCCACACTTCACATATTTCAGATTTGAGAGGAGAAGAAGAGAGAAAGAAGAGAAAAAGGGAGAAAAGGGTTGATTCGGGTGATTCGGGTGTCCAAATCTGTCGAGTGGCAAGCCAAATCGAAGCTCTTGTCTTTGTGCTCGATTGTGTGAGTTCTAGGACCCCACTTTTACTTGTTTTCAACTGATTTTGGGGCTGGAAGATGTCAAAAACCCGTTTTTATGTGTGTGTGTGTTTGACCCATTTGGGTGTGATGTGTATGGTGCGTTTAGAGTATGATATCGGGCTTGTGTGTGCTTGTATGGTGTTAAGGTATACATTCCTAAGGTCCAGGAGGGTTGATTTAGGCTTAGAATGGGTTTGGATGAGCTTGGAGGTCGAAAATGGCAGATTGGGTTCGGGATGAACTCCATTCTGCATCAGCTAGGGCTAGGCGACCGAATGAAGGCCATACGGCCGAATGAGGGCGATTGAAGGTCATTCGCACGATTGGGGTTCAGTCGCACGATTGGGAGTCCAGTCGCATGAGGGATGTGCGACTGAGGGTTCAGTCGCATAGATGCTTAGTCGCATGAGTCCATACGCATGAGGTTAGTCGCATAGGTGCCCATTCGCAGTAATCCCATTCGCACAAGGTCCATACGCACGATTGGATGTTCATTCGCATAGATGACCATCCGCATGGGTCCAGTCGCATGATGTTCAGTCGCATGGAGGCCATGCGACTGAAGGGTGTCCATACGCCCGAATAGGGCTGTTGCACTCGAATGAATGTGTAGTTTGACTTCTGGCCTTCGGGGAAAGGTGCAGATGTAAGTTTGGACGTAAGGTAACCCGTAAGAGCATGTAAGAGGATGGTTATGGCCTTAGAGTGCATGTAGGGCATGATGTTGATGATGTTGATGATGTTGCATGTTTATGCATATTATGATTGTATGATGTTGCCCTGTATGATGATGATGAATGCGTTTGATATGTTCCTTATTATGATGTATGATTACCTTTCTTATGGCTTTACGTATTATGACGAATGAAATGAAGTATTATGTAACGTAAAGTGGAAAGTGATGACACGCCTTGCATGCATCGGATAACGGGTCCTTCTTTGTGATTGACCATTATGTGGAACCTCTACCGCTTACCCTTAGTACTGTGGCATACGTTTAGCTGTTCATTTATTGACTTCGGCCCAGTGGCTATGACCGTCGGTTATCATTAGTACTGTGGCATACGTTTAGCTGTTCATTTATTGACTTCGGCCCAGTAGCTAAGACTGATTGGTTAACCCCAGTACCGTGGCATACGTTTAGCTGTTCATTTATTGACTTCGGCCCGGTAGCTGTGACTAATTGGGGTGTAGCATATGGTATTGGTATGGATGATGTCCGATGCGCAAGTAAGTTAAAAGGAACGAACGAACGAATGAATGAATGAAGAAGATAATAATGATATTATCTATGCGTACGTATGATGTGTGATCACGTTAAAGTAACGAATGGTTTTATATGAAAGTAAAGTATGTTTTATTATTAAAACTAGAACTCACTCAGCAACGCTGACTTTTATTGCATTTTCCAGTTGGCAGGTAAATGGTTGCTGAGGATGGCACGGCAAGGCTACTCAGCTCTTTTGGGATGGCATCCAATTATATAGCTTTTGTGATATAATGCAAACATGAATTTTGTAACCGGATAATGATGTATTATTTGGCAAAAGTATTTATAATGAAATGTGATGTCATTTTTGAATGTTTCCGCTGCTATGTTTTCCTAATGTAACTGAAATTATATGTTTTATGAGCGATGAATGACCAACTGTAGGCGTCCCGGAAACGGGGCCTTACAGAGTTAAGTTTCAACCTCAATAACTCTACCTAGCGAAGCTCTTAGGAGACAGTTTTCAAATTCGGGAGCTATTGCTTATTCAACATACCCTTTCAATCTTATGTTTTCTTCCTACAAAGATTTTATATTTGGGCAAGATCAAGATTGTTAGCCATTAATTCAGCAAACAGTTGCATGCTTTCCCTCACCACAAGATATGGTTTCTTAGCACCCTAGATTCCTCTCCTTAATAGATGGCTCCGTAGAGACATTATTAAGGTGACATATTATGGTTAAGAACTTAGTGAAGTATCTCTAGCCTACTAATCAATTGATGGATCAGTAGTAGAGATAACCTTTTCCATATTCACCCTTTCTTCCCTAGGATCAATCTATTGAGTGAAAAGATATGGGTCAGATGTTTCCACATTCATTTTAGTCCCTATTATCTATATAGAATGGCTTTAGGGAGATAGTGGATCATGCCGTAAAGGAGTATATACATCTTCATCCTCGGTAATAGACATGTGAGATTGAATTTAAGGGGTTGTGTCTATTTGTTCGAGATGGAAACTAGATCTTAATGAGGGTTCTTCTTTAAGAGCCTCCTTAAAGATGTTGGTATCCCTTTTTGGTCGCTCAATAGAGTGTTGTGACTCTGATTGACAGCTGATAGGAAGGATGCAAGTCTGCTCTAAAGAAGGAAGAGAAAACTTCTTCTTTGAGCTAGTTTTAGGTGGTGTTGACACCTTTGGCTAGGCTAGTACCATGGTTTCGAGCCTTGCCTTTTTAAGTGGAGGTGATTTGAGAGCCTCCATCTTCTTGGTTATTGATGTAGGGTTCACTTCTTTTTGGATATACACAATTTTGGCTTTGAATTGGAGGGTGTGGGATCAGTAGTGGAGGGTGTAGCTACACTACCACCTTGAGGCTCAATGACCTCCAACATGTTGGCGAATAATAAAGACTCTTTGCTTGAAAAAGATTTTGGAGTTGCTTTAAATTTAGTAAAAAATACCTTTTGGTTTGAACATTGTAGATGTTTGCATATGTCTTAGCTATTACTAAATTAGATTATGCAGATTTCAATCTTATCAAGAGATCATCAATCTGGGTCTCTAAATTAGTTTGTTCTTGTTTTAGTAGTGAAAAAATCTTCTCAAGCTCTCGTATCTTTTCTATTTGAGCCTGATCAGTTTTTTTTAGTTTGTTCTTGTTTTAGTAGTGAAAAAATCTTCTCAAGCTCTCGTATCTTTTCTATTTGAGTCTGATCAGTTTTTTTTAAAATTAGTTTTAAAAATGTTAATTGATTCCACATCATTCATAAGACACTGAATATGATTTTTATACACTTTTACATTTTCAATATACTTACGTGTACGACAAGGTTTAGAAGTTACATGGGTGAAGAAGTGAAATTGTCGGCCATCAAAGCATTGTTGACTAGTGAGATAATTGATACTTGAAAACTCCAATTAATTAAGTCTTCACCAGATGTTACATTTGTAGTATGTCTTTGTGTAGCTGAAGAGGAGGAGTTTGATAGCTTAGTTATTGTTTGAAACAAGAGGAGTTTGAAAAGGATTGATTTGACTTGGCGGTTTAGCATTCCCTCTCAAAGTGGCTAAGTTGATTGCAGTTGAAGCATATAACTATGCTTTTATCAATTCCAAATCCAAACCTTCTTTGTCTTTGAAACTTCCTCCTAATTCTATGCTAAAACTACTTAGCCCTGAAAACGACCATGGCTATCTGGTAGTTGATATCAAACACTTCAAGATCATCTAGATGTATGTATTCCAGATCTTCTTCAAATAGTTGGAAGAAGTTTGTTTGCTTAGTAGAAAATGTTGAGCTTTTGTGATTGGATGAAAAAGCTGGAGCTGATGAATGTTGATTCCAACACCAAAAATGGTGATTCATTAGGTGGTGATTCAGTAGTTAGGGATTCAGGATAGGTGATAATCAGCATTTAATAGGTAACCATAGGTTTTTTGTAGGACTAAGATTGATTGGGTTCATGAATAGGGATCATGAATGATGAATGCTTTGAAGTGTTGGGAGATTTGCCAAGAAATTTTTATCTGCATCCATCTCCTTTGGATAGGCACTTGAAATGCCACGTAATTCTTCTAGTGTTATAATTTTTAAGTTCTAAGTTCTTCTTATGGTCATTGTATAGATTATCCATGTCTTGGGTAAGGACCTTAAGAAGTTTCTGAGAACATCATTATTCTCCTTATAAACCCTTGCTTCATTTAGAGAGTCTAGTTTATTAAGATATGTAGAACTCATGGTTTATCCTATGATGAAACCAATATTCTCAAACACTGCTTTCGAACATCTCTTTTGTTTTCCTTCGTATCTTTTGTCCTTCGTATGTGGCCTTCAATGCTTCTCACAACTTCCAAGTAGTTGTGATCTTCTTGAAGCCATGAATGATGCTATTTGGTATACTCATCCTAATCAAGCACAACTCTTTAGAGTCTACATCCACCTTCTTTGGCTCTTTTTTAGAATACTTTGTGGGATCTTTTATAATCATGCTACCTCTTTCGCCTGCAACCTATACCATAAGAACATATGGTCCATTTGGTAGTAACAACAAGAGTTTCAACTCTTGATTTCCCACGAAATTTTCCATCCAATTCTTCCATGTGTCATAGTCATTTGGCGTGAACATTAGAGATTTGATTTTAGTACTATTCTCCAAGTCATGCTTGCTGCAATCTTTGTTAATTGTCTAATAAATAAACACATAGATAATAATTTGAATAAAAATAACACAATGAGTTCTTTTAAAGTATTCACCGATTATGAAAACAACAAGAAATATAAGTAGGCAAAACTAATAACCTTAAAACTATAGATGTATGATGTATTTATACTATGAAAGCTAAAAACTAGAATAAATCATGACCTTCTGTTCTAGGTTTAGGATCAATGACATGTTTCAGGCATTGATCTACTTTTTATGACATTCCACAAATGTGTAATACTATTGGTTGCAAAACCATATACAACCTAGACAAAAACAGTAGAACAAAAGATCAGTAGTTGTAGAGTATTATTGTCGCTACTACTCTTCAATACTATCACTCTTGTCTTTTTAAGCTATGCATCAGCAGGTGTTCAGATAATCAACAGATGTGGGATTTCTAATTCATAGTTGTTCAGTACTTGATCAATATGATATTGTCCTTCAGTAGAGGGACTTTATCTTTCGCATATCAGATCAACATAGAACATATACACATAGTGTTTAGGTAGTTTCATCCTCTTCTGTCTCAACAATATGTCTATATGGAATACAAATTCAAATCAGTATGCAAAATATTAACCAAATAGTTATTGATTTATGTTTCACCAACAACTATTATTGACATCATATTATTTTCATAGCCAATGAAAGAATATATATAACATTACACTTGTGGACTGCTAAAACACCCACATAAATTGAAATATAAAACCAAATATATTACATTATACTTAATACCATATGCTATATGAAAGACCATATGTGATGCCCAAGATCTCAATAAACACACTGTTGAACCAATAAGCGATATTGGAACTTCAATTGATAACACAAAATAATTATTAATATGATTGTACAGACACGACTGGATATATCGGTGATGAAATGGTGCCTCTAAACGATGCAACGCTTCACAAATAAGTTTCTAGGTTTTGAAACTAATCACACGTAATTTTACATATTGACATATTTGACACTAAACATACTTTAGACCAGTTACAACATTAACCCTTTTAACTTTAACCCACATGGATTAAGAAATAATAAACCAACATGCCCCCTCCCCCTTAATTTCTTAAACCATGCCTATAAAGTCTTTATGTTTAATATTTTCATTCAGGATGAACATCAATTGATTCTTCCATATTTTCTTGAATATTTTCCTTGGCACGTGCAACTCTATTTTTTTAAATCTTTAATGGTTTGCTCTTGGTGATAAGTCACCACTTGTTTCTCGATTCCTCCTCTTGTAACTTTGATTCATCATCTTCAACAATTTTGTTTTCTTGTGATAATACATCTTTTGATGACGTGTCTCATTATTCCTTGCATTTCCTTTCTTCTTGAACATAAACACCGCCCGGCTTATCTTCTTGGTGATTTGCAAAAAAATCATATATTTCTTTATCCAATGGTGCTCTTTCTAAGTGTAAATCCTTCAATTTGTCTTCTTTTGGAACATGAATCTTGTCGGTGATTAAACATGATTAAAGTATTTGAATAATGAGAACCAAAATTAATTTTCCTTTTCATCTATGTAATGCCCGGTTATTTCTTTTGAAGCCAAGGAAAGAAGAAAAAGAAAGAAAAGAAATAAAAATCCAAAGTTGAGGGACCAAACTTGCCAAAACAGGAAAACTCTTGAATGAGTGGGGGTATAAAAGGGGGAGGACAGCCCTTTCTCCTCTCATTCTCCCCTTTCCGTTCGGCTAGAAGAGAGGAAGAGAGCAAGAGCAAAAGCTAGGGTTTCGAAGAATTGAGTGCAAAAGTCGAAGGTAAGCGGGTTCGTGTGAAGCTATACTCGAAGGGGTTGTTAATGTTAGTTCTAGGACCCCTCTTTTACACGTTTTCAACTAATTTAGGGCTGGAACACATCTGAAAATTGTTTTCTTGGTTGTTTGGGTGTAAAACTCGTATGTATATGTGTGATTCGGGTGGGGTTTGATTTCCGGCTTGTGTGTGCTTGAATGGTGTTGTGGTAGGTGTTTCTAAGGTTTAGGATGGTCGATTTGAGCTTAGAACAGGTTTGGGAGGGCTTGGAGGCCAAAAGTGGCAGTTTGGGTTCGGGATGAATTGCATTCTGAATGGCAGTTTGGGAGGGCTGGAGGTCCATGCGTCCGAATGGCATGCGACTGAAGGCCATACGGCCGAAAGGCATGCGACTGAGGTCCATGCGCATGGGTGCCATGCGACTGAGGTTCATACGCATGAAGGTTATGCGTCTGAAGCCCATGCGCCTGAAGTCATGCGACTGAAGGCCAGACGCATGGAAGCTATGCGACTGAGAGTCCATACACATAGGTGTCCATTCGCCCATAGTATTCATCCGCATAGGGATCATTCGCTTGATGTCCATTCGCCTAAGTGTCCCCTGGGAGGCCATGCGACTGAAGGGTGTCCATACGCCCAAATAGGGCCCATACGCCCAAAAGAGCATAGTTTATTTTCTGACTTTCGAGGGAAAATGCAGATGTGGGTTTTGACTAGGGAGGTTCCCGGAGGTTCGTGTAAGTTGAGTTTTGAGGTCATAGAATGTTGGGCATGTATGATGTATGAATGATGCTTATGCATGATGGTAAGTATGTGGTATGTTATGTATGTATGATGGTGTTTGGTATGGCGATGTTTTGTGTGATTATGTTTATGTTTATGTTTATGTTCCTGTTATGTATGTATATCTTTCCCGTGGCTTTACGTGTATAGTTGTGAAAGAAATGATGAAGTATTATGTAACGTAAAGTGAAAGATAATGAAAGAGGAACATAATGATGCTTATGCATGCATTAATAAAAGAGAAAGTATAGAAAGGCTTGCAAGCAAAATGTACGGAGCTGCACGGCTCTAAAATGTCGTAAGCTCAACTGTGTATGGTTTAGCTAACCCTTAAGGACACACGCAGGGGTTCCAGTCTTTATGACTGACCAACGATGTGGTACATGGTGTATAGTGATTACTCACCTCGGTGTTGTTGCCAGGCTATGTGCAGTGTGGAAGTCATTTATGATCTTCGGCCCAGTACTCGAGTTATGCATAACGTTGGAGGTGTAGTATACAGTGGTTTATAGTGATTACTCATATCGGTGTTGGTGCCAGGCTATGTGCAGTGTGGAAGTCATTTATGATCTTCGGCCCAGTACTTGAGTTATGCATAATGTTGGGGGTGTAGTATACAGTTGGGATCTTTGTCGCTTACCTCGGTACTGGTGCTAGGCTATGTGCAGTGTGGAAGTCAATTATGAACTTTGGCCCATCACTCCATTGGTTTGGGGCATAGTGATGACACTGATCCAGATTGTGATAAAAGATAATGTGATAAAGAAGGAAAGGGCTAATAAAGTATGTGATGAATAGTAAAGGAAGATAATGATGATATTATCTATGTGTATGTATTATGTGTGATCACATACAAAAGTAAAGAACAGTTTTAATGAAAGTCAAATATATTTTATTATAAAACTAGAACTCACTCAGCAACGCTGATTTTTATGTGTTTCCAGTTGGCAGGTGAGCTTTGCTGAGGGTGGCACGGGGCGACTACTTGGCATTTTTGGATGGCATCCATTTGTATAACTATGACGTTTTTGTGATGTAATGCAACGATAATATTTTGTAACTGTTAACACTGGTGTATTATTTTGCAAAAGCAGCCATTAATATATGAGATGGTCTTAAATTATTCCGCTGCGATGTTTTTCATAGATGTAAATGAATACTTTACGTTTTATGTGCGATGATGGTCCAACTGTAAGCGTCCCGGGATCGGGGCCTTACAATCTATTTCTCATTATCTTTGATATATATTTTCCTTTTCATCTATTTCTCATTATCTTTTCATTTATTTGTTTTTCATTATCTTGCCGGTGATTAAACGTGATTAAAGTATTAAACATAATTTTCCTTTTAACTTCATATATTTCTCATTATCTTTGATATTGTCGTCAACATACTCGGTTCCCCGTCTTCTTGCACCAAGTTCGACTCTTATTGTGTTTGTTTTTCTTGAGGACAATTTCTTGCATAATTTACAACTCATGATAGGTCTAATATCTCTTTTAGTCAGCTTAGATTTTTAAGGTTAATCTTTCTTCTTTTATTGACCAGAGTTATCATAAAAAGGAAGTGATCTTTATATTAACTTATCTAGAGATGTAGTTTCTAGCTAAACAAAGTGTTCAATAGTTGCAACAATCTAAATAAACCTTTTAGCTAGAAAAATTAGAAGTTTCCATACTAAAATTGGTTGGCCAAACATTAATCCAATACCACTTGCCCTAGTGACAATACTATTGAGCTTTATGGTAATGAATCGATAATGTCTTCCTTATTCATTTTCAACATCTCACACTTTGGTTTGAGTGTTTGAAGACGTGTTTTCTTAACTCTATTCACACCAATATGTTTTGTCTTAAGTGAATCCCAAATCTACTTTGCACTTTTATAATTTACAACTTCTAATATCATATCTCTAGGTAGTGTTTTAAATACTTACGCAATAACCGGCATATCATTCTTTTCATTAGGAAGTGTATTAGCACCAAGCTTTATTATTCCTCAATGTCCATTAACTCTAAATATGATTTTCATATGAATTGACCATGTGATATAGTTTGTGATTTTCAACATAGGACATTTGAATTGGAAAAATGAAATAACCTCTCTATGTATTACAAATTTCTTCTATTAGTTCTTGACTATGATCGTTTTGTCATGTTAACTTAGCTTTTCTTCTAAAATGATAAGTTTTCAAGTAGGAACAATTTAATATGTTTTCTTCTAAAGCCAAATGTGATTCCAAAATTTCAATTTAACTTTCTAGCAAGAATCAATAACAATTTCTAAACCTAATGAAATATAGGTATAGAAAAATAAACACTCTTTCTTTCTTTGTTGGGACGTAAAACCTAGAAATCACGAATCTTTTATGCGTATTGCTTCCGACTTCTTAAAATAAACACTCTTTCTTTCTTTGTACATTCAATGAAAAACAAACATGTCACTCTTGCCTTTGATTGAACAACCAATTACAATAAAGTAGTTATTTCTTCATTCCTTTCTTTTTTAATCCTTTGATGAATCAACATCCCTTTGACTTTCTCTTTTTCTTAATTTATATATAATCAACAAGAGCCCCATTTTATTTCTAAACACCAAACCCCTCATATTTTTTGTTCTTGTGTACTTTTGATGCAAACAAACAATCAAAACATCACTTTCATTTTGATTTATATTTACGAACATGATACGAGCCCGACATTAGTAGCCTAGGGAGAAGTTGATCGGGTCAACAGCCTAAGCGCACTACTGATGCAAGAGATCCATGCCCGGTTAAAGCCACGTTCTTGTCATCACATTGTTTCCTTGTTACTTCATATACGTGTTTCCACTTGTCCCATGTTGTTAACCCCATGACCCATGCATGTTAATTAGTTTCTATTTTGAAGTCATTTGCATTATATTTAAACCATGTTTGGAGTAATAGAAATGAAGAGAAGAATATTGTAGAAACATTGTCATTTGTTCCTTTCTTGTTTCTTTGGAGTCTAACCCGCTTAAAGGATCTTATCATTTGGGAGATTGACCATCTTGAATCGGTCTATAACAGTATCAATCAAATAGCCCTTGGACTCTTGTTTTCTTTCCACCTTCACCATATCATAGAACCAAAACAACACCAGTTGGTCTTATGTTTTTCATTGGGCAAGAACAAAAATAACAACACACCCTTGTGTGATTGTTTGTTAAAACTTAAATAGCAACAACACACAAACCCTTTTGATTTCAATGAGATTGGCTTCTTTCAAGTAGCACAGGAACAACAATCGACGGTTTCTAATGTGACTCGCTTCTTCCTCTTCACACAACAGACAACAAATTTCACCCTTATGTTTTTGTTCGTTTTCAACAGAAATGATACTTGGTACTTGTTTCTGTCCCGGACTCTAATTTGTCTTGAACGAAGAACTTGATCAATCCCTTTACGATCGTGTACTAATCAATCACCGATGTGGTTTGCATCTCTAATACTTAAACAAAACTTGATCAGACAAAAACCATTAAATATTCTCCTAGATAACATAGGCAGAACAGTTACATTAGTATATGCACATGAGGGTAATATTTTTTAAAAACATGGATGAATACCAAAAAGCATAAAATAACAATAGAAGCATTACTAAAATTATCATGTCAAGTATCTTAATTTGACAACAGAGGACTACCTTGTTGAAATTTTTGTACTGATTAATTGTATGACACAAACTACCATCATTGAACATCTAATCAGAAATAGTAGTCAGAAATAATATACTTTCAACCCTATCATAGGGTGGAAATATTATTCACATTCTGCAACTAATCACATAGATTTTATTGTAAAGTTACCAAATAATAGTAAATAATATAAAGTGAAACAATAGATTATTCTATGAACAAAATTCTTAAAACTAAATATTAGAGTTCTAAAATGGTTAGTGCCAAATGAAACTGTGAATAAGAGCATTTGTAATAGGGGATTTTTAGCTTTTAGAAACACCACATCATCCGTTTTATAGATCAAGAATTATTAGAGGGTTTGTTTTTCCAAACCATGTTCATATATATGAACTTGAAAAAACAACTCTTTTTGGAGTTAGGTGATACAAGGGTAAGGCCGGATGGGTTGGTAATTAGAAATAAATATAAGAAAAAGTGATGATGTGATAATGTTTTGCGATGTTTTTGAAACATATTATTGGATAGATTTTCAAGAGTTTTAAAACATGGGTGTCTGATGTGCCAGTGACTAGGCACATTTTTTTAGTGTTTTTAGATTCTCTTATTGGTGATTCTCTAAGAAAAATTACCTCCAAAGCCGAGTCCTACCTTGACCAAGTAAATTATAGGTTTTTTTCTGCAATTTAAATCTCTATAATAAAACCCAATTTAAATTTAAATACACATAAGCATAGGGGCTAGTTCAGATAAAAAAACCATTTGCCTAAAAAAACCTAATAAATAATATGGGATAGACACATGGCAATATTTAAAATTAAATAGGAAGGATAATATTGTCTTTAACAATCAACAACATATAAACAACCCCAAAATTAGTTTCTTTCATTTTTTTCAATTTGTTCCTAATCTCAATTGATTTTATTCATCTCTTCTTTAGATTTTATATTTCATTTAATCAAAATCCAATCTAATTTCAGTATAAAATCAATATCTTCTTCCAGATCTATGTATTCTGATAAAAAATCAATCTAATTTGAATATAAAATTAATTGAGAACAAAGGTAGTTTAATATTGCAATCATTTTATTTATTTATTCAAAGACTAGATGTATCATATTTTTCATACACATTTTTTTTAATTTTATTTATATTTAGAGTCTGAAACATCATTCTCTGTATAATAGAGCATTTTCTTTCTCGAGAATCACTTTGATCTGTATATTTTTTCCTTTGTAATTTATATTATGTTTTCAAACAAGATCAAAACTTTTAAATTTAACAATAATATAATCACTGGTGATTATATCACATTGTTGATGAGTGTGAAATATTCTACTTGGAAGCTCAAGCCAATCACCTATTCACCTGAGGCTACAACTATTGTATGTCTTTGGCATAGGTAGGGGTTGTTTAAAGTATGATAAACTTAAGGGAGATGAGTTTGACTTAGATGCTTTGCATTTTTTTGCAAAGTTTCCTAGCTAGTTGTAATTAAAACACTTTCCTTTTATCTTCTCAAACCCATAACCTGATCTTCTTTGCATCAAGAACTTTCTTGCAGTTCTCTGCTGAAACTACTTAGCTCTGAAGGAGATCATGGCTATTTGATAGTTGATGTCCATCTCCTCAAGATCATCTGGATGGATGCATTCTAGATCTTGTTCATAGAGTCAAAAGAAGTTTGCTTGTTCACTGACAAAGGATGAGTTTGAAGAGTAGGTTGGTGTAAAAGATGATGAGGTATGCCGATTCCATCTGCTAAAAGATGGTGATGGCGGTAGTTGGAGATTTAGGATAGGTGATCATTGGTACTTGATGATTCACCATAGGAATTTGGTAGCCTTAGGAATGGGAGTGGGAATGAAAAGGTTCATGAATAGGTGCCGTAAGAGCTAATAACTTTTAGGGGTTTGAAGATCGGCCAAATAATTTTCATACGCATCCATTTCCATCTAATAAGCACTCAGGAAGCCGTATAACTCCTCAAGAGTCATTGTCTTCAGATTCTTAGTTCTTCTGATGAACATAATGTAAAGTGTCCATGTCTTAGATAGGGGCCTTAAAAACTCTATAAGAACATCATTATTCTCCACCTTCACTCCAGTTTTGTTTAGAGGATCTATCAGTTCGACATATCTAAGATATATGGTAGTCATGGTTTCTCCTCTAATGAAACTAAAGTTTTAAAACTTCTACTTCAAGACATCTGTTTTGTTCTTATTCATGTCTTCAGTTCCATCAAATCTGACATTCAATGTTTCTCACAATTGTTGTGCGGTTGTGTATTTCTTGAAGCCATGAATGATGTTGTTTGGTATGCTCATTCTGGTTAGCCATAGAGCCTTTGAATCCATATCCATCTTCTTCAAATTTTCATATGAGTACTTTATGGGATCTTTGAGAATCATGACTCCACCTTCACCAATAGATTAAACCATGGGGATATATGGTCATTTCAGAATAGAAAACCACAGTCTTAGATCATGATTCCTTAGAAAATCCTCCATTCGTATTGTCCAAGTATCATGGTCATGCAGTGTGAACATGGGGAGTTTGGACTATGTTCCATTCTTCAAGTCATGCTTACTTGAAATGGCTACAACAATCATTTTAAAAGGATAAAGGTGTATGAAGGAGTGCGGTGTTCGATAGTGTGATCAAATAAAAGCAAGTGATTTGTTGAAAGTTGACTTCAAGCAAATCAAGAGCCTAAGCTCTTATACCACTTGTTAGATTGGGGTTATGGATTAACAAGACTTTTCTATTTGAATAGTGGTTAACAAATATGGAATCTAAGTTAACAACTTACTAACAAACACAAATACTTTAAGTAGATATAAGTACACAAGTTGTTCTTTCAAAGAATTCACTTGATTAATCAAACTGAGTGTAAAGAGTGGTATTCAGCACACAAGTGACTTAACAAATCTTACCTCTACTACACAAGTATGAGGATCCTATACTATGAAATTTAAACAATAAGAATAAAATATTTTATGTTTTGAATATACAATAAGACAAACAATCAGCACTTTAGAGTTAGGTAGCTTAAGTACTATGTTGTCTCCAAAAGGTAGAACACAACAGCTGTGGTACAAACAGTCTTGTCTTGTGTAATAGTTGATTAGCAGCTTATGGATTTCAGTGCTGATTAGCAGCAATCAATTAGTAGTATATCAGATAAGTGATAAGTGTCGATCGACAGTGGTTCGACATATGCTGATCAACAGTCATTCAGCACATGCAGTTCGACAGTTGATTCAACATTTGGCATTAATCGGCAATTGGCAGCCAGTGCTGAATTCTAGAGTTTTCGGTAGCTTCACCCTTTTCATAGATAAACAAATTTAGTATTTCTTGTTTTTTTAATAAAAATTGTAATATGACTATTAATATTAATCAGAGATAATTACATAAATAGTTCATGTTTAATAGAAATCAACAGTTTAGTTATTAGCTTTTTTAGAAACAACTATAGCACTTGATGTTTAAAGTTTGTAACATCCTGGAGTGTTAGGCTAACATGTGTTAACTTATAAAAGAACACTCCCCAACCCACATGACATGTGATATAATTTTATTTTGTTTTATTAGTATAGTTTTTTTATTTGTTTTCTAATTGTTATCTGTAAAAAGTTCTTTGTATTAAAAAAGTCATATTTATTTACTTTTAAAGAAATTATTTTTTAATAAAATATATTTTATAATTTAAAAAGAATATAAAAAATATCTTTAGCATTTAATATTATCATTAAATGGTTATCTATGTATATTAGTGACATATGATATGGAATGTCTGAGAAGATGGCATATGCCAATGATAGTGTGATAAGATGAGTTTTTTCCCAAAAGGGTGCAGTTGGTAAATTTATTTACCAAAATGACGTGGTTGGTAAAATATTTACCAATATAGTGTAGTTTTGATTTTTTTTTTCTCACTCTTATTATTATTGGCTATTTATTTAAATATTAGTTAATACTTATAAGATAATATCTTTAAATTTTAAAACTGTTTTTTTTATTTCAATTATATTTTTATAGTCTTCCAGAAGTGATTTTTGAGTTTTTCTCTAAAACTCTAATAGCCTTTTCTAAAATATTAGATTATTGTAATAATATAGAAATGTTAGATTATGTAAAAACTATAATATCTATAAGTACGTTTCTAAAATGTTCCACGAACGAAAAAAAATTGTGAAAAAGAGTATAAGAGAATCGGTAAAAAACAAACTTACATCTCATTTTAACATGTTGAATGAAATAAAATACATTTCTATATTAGTACAATAATCTAACATTTGGATTTGGATAACGTTCTTATACTTATAGGAAAAAAACTCAAAAACAATTTCTGGAAAAAATATTTAAAATAGTTCAATTTAAATAAAATAAAATAAATTAATATTTAAAGATATTATACTATAATTAGAAAATAACATTCAAACGAGTAGCCAATAAGTAAATATTTTACCAACTACACCATCTTAGTGAATAAGTTTTCCAATTACACCCTTTTGGGAAAAAACTCGTGATAAGATGACTTATGATATAACTATATTAAAGACCCGTGTAATACAAGGGTTCAATAATAAAAAATATATTTAATTAAAAAGTTCGTAAGTCATAATATTATTGTTAATACTTTGTGTATCGATTTTTAGTTTATTTCTTTAAAATCATTTATGTATAATATGAGCAAGTTTTCTTTATCATTGCTTATAAGTCTAAATAATGTATAATATGAAATTAAATTAACTTATTGTAACACCCGGAAATTTCCTTTGTAGCCGACGAAAGGAGAAAAAGAAATAAAGTCCAAAGTCGAGGGACCAAACCCGCCAACGAGAGAAACTTCGATGCAAGGGAGTATAAAAGGGAGGAGGCACTCCCATTCTCCCCATTTTCAGCCTAGAGAGGAGAAGAGAGGAGAAGGAGAAAAGAGGAGAAAAGTTGGTTCGGGTGGATTCGAGTGTGGAATTCAACGTGGAGCGAGTCAAATCGAAGCTCTACTCGACGGGATCGTTAAGGTGAGTTCTAGGACCCCTCTTTTACACGTTTTCAACTGATTTTGGGGCTGGAACACGTCCAAAGACCTATTTTCGAGTTTTTGGGTGAAAACCCGTTTTGATGTATGTATGTATATGTATGATGCGTTAGAGGCTCGATTTCTTGCTTGGTTATGCTTGTATGAGGTCAGGGTATGATTCCCTAACCTTTAGAAGGGTTGATTTGAGCTTAAAAGAGGTTTGGAAAGGGTTGGAGGTCGAAAACCCGCGGCTGCAGTCGACCTAACTGCACTCAGCACCAGCTAGGGCTAGGCGACCGACTGGAGGGCGATTGGAGGCCATTCGGCCGATTGAAGTGCGACTGAGGTCCATACGCACGTTTGCCATGCGACTGAGGTCCATACGTATGATGGTCATGCGATTGAAGTTCATGTGCTTGGGAGTCATGCGATTGAGAGATGGTGCGACTGAGGTTCATTCGCACGAAGGTTATGCGACTGAAGTCCATGCGCCTGGAGGCCATGCGACTGAGGTTCATTCGCATGAAGAGTATGCGACTGAAGCCCATACGCCTGAAGTCATGCGACTGAAGGCCATACGCATGAGAGTTATGCGACTGGGAGTCCATTCGCATAGGGGTCCATTCGCCTATAGTCCATTCGCATAGGGTTCATTCGCATAGATGCCCATTCGCCTAAGTGTTCAGAAATGATAACTGAGATGGAATTCCTCGACGATGTGAAGGGCATGGACGGTATAAGGTAATGCAGGATGATGAGATTATGATGATGATGTTGATGGAGATGATAATGATATGTGTGATGTTATGTGTTATGTTAGGCACGGCGGTGCGTGTGATGCATAGTAAGTATGATGTGCGTGATGTGATGTATGATTGATGCGTATGTATGACGATGCCGTGTGTTTATGTTTATGTTGTGTTCCTTGCTATGTATGATTATCTTTCTATGTCTTCGCGTTGAACGTTAATGAATGAAATGAAAGTATTATGTAACGTAAAGTGAAAGATAAAGAAAAGAGGAACGTAATGAATGAATGCATGCATTAATGAATGAATGAAATCGTGTGAGGTATGTATGTGAAGCGAAGTGAAGTGCACGGCTCTAATGCCTTAGGCTCAACCGTGAGAGGTTCAGCTAGTCTATAGTGTGCACGCAAGGGTTCCAGTCTTGTGGCTGACCTTCGATGATGTACCCATTTTGATGGGGGTGATGTACCCACTTCGGTGGGGGTGATGTACCCACTTCGGTGGGGGTGATGTACCCACTTCGGTAGGGGTGATGTACCCACTTCGGTGGGGGTGATGTACCCACTTCGGTGGGGGTGATGTACCCACTTCGGTGGGGGTGATGTACCCACTTCGGTGGGGGTGATGTACCCACTTCGGTGGGGGTGTAGTACCCATAATGTTGGGGGTGTGATGTATGATGGTTACCCGGGTTACGCATAACTCCGGGGGTGTAGCATGAAGCCATGCATATGTATGAGGTGAGCAACCCGGTCGTTGCAAAAGACTCGAGTACGTGCTATCGTGATGTTGCCTTGGGGTGAGCAACCTTGTTGTTGCAAAAGACTCGGATAGCTTGCTATCGTGATGGGCAATGAGGTGAGCAACCCTAGGGGTGCAAAAGACTCGGATAGTGTACATTCATTGAGATGGCTATTGAGGTGAGCGACTTGGTGTTGCAACAGCCTCGGATGGAGTTCAATCCCTGTGATTGACTCGTATGGGATCTTTGTCACGTATCCCGATGTTGTGTCAGTCTTCGGACATGAGTCGGGGGCTTGTGAGCAGGTCCCGGCACAGCATCAGCTTTCGAGCATGAGTCGGGGATATTGCATAAGACAAGATTCGAGTAATGAAGGGTAATGAGTAAAGAGATGAATGAGAGAATGAATGTATGAAATGAACGTTAACGAATGATCCTAATAATGTATGAAACGGGATCCTTGTCATTCGACCTCAGTAATCGTGGCTGTGTGCCATGAAGAGGGTAAAGTCTGACAGGATCTAGAAAGAAGTGAAAGATAATGATGAATGTAACGAACGTAATGATGAAGATAATAATGTTATTATCTGTATGTACGTATGATGTGTGAACGCATGTATGTAACGGATGTTTTTATAAAGAAAGTAAAGAACGGTTTTATGAAAGTAAAGTATGTTTTATGATAAAACTAGAACTCACTCAGCAACGCTGACTTTGATGTGTTTCCAGTTGGCAGGTATGTTGCTGAGGATGGCACGGGGCGGCTACTCAGCGTAGTTTGGATGGCATCTCTATGTTTAATGCTTTTGTGATAAATGTAATATGATAATGTAACAAGAAACGATTGTACTGATGTGCAAGAGTATTTTGATGAAATGAAATTAAGTTTTAATGTTTCCGCTGCAACTATTTATGAAAGGAAAATGCAAATATATGTTTTGAGCGCGATGAATGCCCAACTGTAGGCGTCCCGGGAACGGGGCCTTACAAGTTGGTATCAGAGCCAAAGTTTAAGTGAATTGGGTAGATATTTTCAAAAACCTAATCTTAAACTGAGAATGGGACGGAAAGGGAATGAGATGCCAATCTGAGTAGCTGCGTGCCATCAGGTATGTTTTTGTAAAGTTAACCGGTTTTACGTGCGCATGTTATATGGTTTATGTGTTGCTGGTAGATTTAGATACTGATGTAGTCAGGATAGGTAATGCTCGGAGTATGAAGAGTAAAGTAAGTGGCTAATCACAACTGGCCACTGTAATTAGGGACTTACTATACTTGACATAAACTGAGCTGTTCCTTGAATGACCGTGTTAGTGTTTGAATCTTTCAGTGTGTTTAGAGAATGGCTGGTGGAAGATCTTCGAAAGCTTCTCGTGGTGGAGGTGACGGTGGACGTGGTGCTGAACCACGGGTCACGAGAGGAAGGGCAAGGACCGAAAGGGTAGTTCACGAAGAACCTGTGACCCCTCATCCTGAGGGTGGTGACGAGAATGCTAATCAGAGGGCCTCGATGAGAGAGGCGGTTGTGGAGGAAGTGCATCAGGTCATGCAGACGATCCTACCGTCTGTGGTGACCGAAGTTATAAAGGCTGTTAGAGATGAGGAAAGAAGGGAAAGGGGTAGACCTTCGGGCGAAAGGAGACGACCCGGGGCTGAAACGGTTCTCTCCGATGACGAAGAGGAAGAAGAAGAGGAAGAGCCTACGCCGGAGGCGGCACGAGGCTGTAACTATGGGGCGTTTCAACGATGCAAGCCCCCTACTTTTGATGGCAATGGCACTGCTGCTGCTGCTCACCGATGGGTGAGAGAGATGGAAGCTGTCTTAAACATCAGCGAGTGCCGAGAAGATCAGAAAGTCAAATTTGCTACCCACTCTTTCGTGGACTCAGCTTTGTGCTGGTGGGACAACATAGTCCAAGTTGAGGGTAGTCGGGCCATCGGGAGGATGAGATGGTCAGAATTGAAAAGGCTGGTGATTGAGGAATTTTGTCCTCACCGTGAGATGGATAAAGTTGAAAGGGAGTTCCTGCAGCTGGAGGCGGGAACAATGACGCATCAGCAGTACACCACCAAATTCAACGAAATGGCACGACTGGTGCCGGATCAGGTGACACCCCTCTCACGAAAGATCAAGAGGTATATCCATGGCCTGCCAGCGGACATTCGTAGGCACATGATTGCTGCCCGACCAAGCACGTTTAGGTCGGCGGTGGATTTAGCGGGAAGACTATACGATGAAAGATTGATGGTGGTGACAGAAGGTAGCAAGAAAAGAGATGGAGATCGGGATTGGAACGGGAAGCGATTGGGACGCGACGGAGCTGCTCCAAGTGGCAAAGGTGCTCGAGTGGATGACCAGCGTGTGGTCATAAATGATGTGGGATCGGAAAGGTGTGACAAGTGTGGACACAGGCACCCCGGGGAATGTAGATTGGGAACTGATGCCTGCTTTCGTTGTGGAAGGACCGGACATGTAGCGAAGAACTGTGGTATGGGGAGGTGTTATTCTTGTGGTGAGGAAGGTCATAAGAGCAGGGACTGTAAGAAGCAAAGGGCTGGAGGTTCGGGAGTGAAGAAGATCGGAGGAAGCTAGGACGGACTTTGATGTTGTGTCAGGTATGTTCCTAGTAAATAGATCTTTAGCTTGTGTATTTAATGTTGGCGTTAGTAAAAAGTTTTATTCCTGCTGCTTTCTGTGCTAAATTGCCTGGTAGTGGTAAGAATATAAATACGCCATTCGATGTAGCCCTAAGAGTGGATTGTTTGACGGACTACGGAGCGAATACTATGTGTTGCAAAAGGATGATACGGCTAACAGCGCCTGAGGGGATCATGGTGATGGCTTAGGGTGATTGAGTCACGACGATTTCGAAGGTGATTTCGATGGCAGTGGTGGGAAGGTGCATGAAGCGCGATATGGTGGAGTACGAGATTAAATGTCTTACTTGTTTACAAGTGAAGGCCGAGCGCCAAAGGCCGTATAGAAAGTAATGAGGTGATCGAGGCCACGATCGAGAAGCTCGAAAGGATTAAAGCATTGATGAAGCTAGCCAAAGGTAGATAAGAAGTCTTGTGTGGATAAACGACGTAGACCGATTGAACTCCAGGTGGGAGACTGGAAAAGAGATGAGATAGAATTGCTCGCGACGGTTTAAGGAATAACAGGTTTCGGGGACGAAACCTATATAAGGGGGGTGGACTTGTAACACCCGGAAATTTCCTTTGTAGCCGACGAAAGGAGAAAAAGAAATAAAGTCCAAAGTCGAGGGACCAAACCCGCCAACGAGAGAAACTTCGATGCAAGGGAGTATAAAAGGGAGGAGGCACTCCCATTCTCCCCATTTTCAGCCTAGAGAGAAGAAGAGAGGAGAAGGAGAAAAGAGGAGAAAAGTTGGTTCGGGTGGATTCGAGCGTGGAATTCAACGTGGAGCGAGTCAAATCGAAGCTCTACTCGACGGGATCGTTAAGGTGAGTTCTAGGACCCCTCTTTTACACATTTTCAACTGATTTTGGGGCTGGAACACGTCCAAAGACCTATTTTCGAGTTTTTGGGTGAAAACCCGTTTTGATGTATGTATGTATATGTATGATGCGTTAGAGGCTCGATTTCTTGCTTGGTTATGCTTGTATGAGGTCAGGGTATGATTCCCTAACCTTTAGAAGGGTTGATTTGAGCTTAAAAGAGGTTTGGAAAGGGTTGGAGGTCGAAAACCCGCGGCTGCAGTCGACCTAACTGCACTCAGCACCAGCTAGGGCTAGGCGACCGACTGGAGGGCGATTGGAGGCCATTCGGACGATTGAAGTGCGACTGAGGTCCATACGCACGTTTGCCATGCGACTGAGGTCCATACGCATGATGGTCATGCGATTGAAGTTCATGTGCTTGGGAGTCATGCGATTGAGAGATGGTGCGACTGAGGTTCATTCGCACGAAGGTTATGCGACTGAAGTCCATGCGCCTGGAGGCCATGCGACTGAGGTTCATTCACATGAAGAGTATGCGACTGAAGCCCATACGCCTGAAGTCATGCGATTGAAGGCCATACGCATGAGAGTTATGCGACTGGGAGTCCATTCGCATAGGGGTCCATTCGCCCATAGTCCATTCGCATAGGGTTCATTCGCATAGATGCCCATTCGCCTAAGTGTTCAGAAATGATAACTGAGATGGAATTCCTCGACGATGTGAAGGGCATGGACGGTATAAGGTAATGCAGGATGATGAGATTATGATGATGATGTTGATGGAGATGATAATGATATGTGTGATGTTATGTGTTATGTTAGGCACGGCGGTGCGTGTGATGCATAGTAAGTATGATGTGCGTGATGTGATGTATGATTGATGCGTATGTATGACGATGCCGTGTGTTTATGTTTATGTTGTGTTCCTTGCTATGTATGATTATCTTTCTATGTCTTCGCGTTGAACGTTAATGAATGAAATGAAAGTATTATGTAACGTAAAGTGAAAGATAAAGAAAAGAGGAACGTAATGAATGAATGCATGCATTAATGAATGAATGAAATCGTGTGAGGTATGTATGTGAAGCGAAGTGAAGTGCACGGCTCTAATGCCTTAGGCTCAACCGTGAGAGGTTCAGCTAGTCTATAGTGTGCACGCAAGGGTTCCAGTCTTTGTGGCTGACCTTCGATGATGTACCCATTTTGATGGGGGTGATGTACCCACTTCGGTGGGGGTGATGTACCCACTTCGGTGGGGGTGATGTACCCACTTCGGTGGGGGTGATGTACCCACTTCGGTGGGGGTGATGTACCCACTTCGGTGGGGGTGATGTACCCACTTCGGTGGGGGTGATGTACCCACTTCGGTGGGGGTGTAGTACCCATAATGTTGGGGGTGTGATGTATGATGGTTACCCGGGTTACGCATAACTCCGGGGGTGTAGCATGAAGCCATGCATATGTATGAGGTGAGCAACCCGGTCGTTGCAAAAGACTCGAGTACGTGCTATCGTGATGTTGCCTTGGGGTGAGCAACCTTGTTGTTGCAAAAGACTCGGATAGCTTGCTATCGTGATGGGCAATGAGGTGAGCAACCCTAGGGGTGCAAAAGACTCGGATAGCGTACATTCATTGAGATGGCTATTGAGGTGAGCGACTTGGTGTTGCAACAGCCTCGGATGGAGTTCAATCCCTGTGATTGACTCGTATGGGATCTTTGTCACGTATCCCGATGTTGTGTCAGTCTTCGGACATGAGTCGGGGGCTTGTGAGCAGGTCCCGGCACAGCATCAGCTTTCGAGCATGAGTCGGGGATATTGCATAAGACAAGATTCGAGTAATGAAGGGTAATGAGTAAAGAAATGAATGAGAGAATGAATGTATGAAATGAACGTTAACGAATGATCCTAATAATGTATGAAACGGGATCCTTGTCATTCGACCTCAGTAATCGTGGCTGTGTGCCATGAAGAGGGTAAAGTCTGACAGGATCTAGAAAGAAGTGAAAGATAATGATGAATGTAACGAACGTAATGATGAAGATAATAATGTTATTATCTGTATGTACGTATGATGTGTGAATGCATGTATGTAACGGATGTTTTTATAAAGAAAGTAAAGAACGGTTTTATGAAAGTAAAGTATGTTTTATGATAAAACTAGAACTCACTCAGCAACGCTGACTTTGATGTGTTTCCAGTTGGCAGGTATGTTGCTGAGGATGGCACGGGGCGGCTACTCAGCGTATTTTGGATGGCATCTCTATGTTTAATGCTTTTGTGATAAATGTAATATGATAATGTAACAAGAAACGATTGTACTGATGTGCAAGAGTATTTTGATGAAATGAAATTAAGTTTTAATGTTTCCGCTGCAACTATTTATGAAAGGAAAATGCAAATATATGTTTTGAGCGCGATGAATGCCCAACTGTAGGCGTCCCGGGAACGGGGCCTTACACTTATAAATAAGAACTTTAGGTAATAATCAAATTATATTGACCATTAGAACATCTATAAACATCCGAAAACTTCTTTGTGTAAAATATTTGACGTTCTGTTTGTAATTTTATCATCATTATCTAATATTAATAATTTTAATTCATGTCTACTTGTAACTCAAGATAATGCAACATAGAGATTGAATCGGTGCCAGGGACCGAACATGCAATGATTACACAAAAGTTTGGACTATCTTTGTGATTTTTAAAGTTTGGGGGCCAAACATGCAATTTGTTTAAACCACATGGACCATTTATGTAATCAATTTCATGCTTACATCAATTAAAACTAAATCAAAGTTTTATGCTTTCATAAACAAAAACATAAATTATTCAAATTGATGTTAAAAAACCAAAATACTAAAGTTTATATTAAAATAAAAATTAAATCCTTAAATCGTACGGACCACTACTACTGTTGCAATCGAGATTTGTATATATAAGCATTGAATTGAGAATTGCAGAAGAGTTTTTGTGTTAAAAGTTAGGGTGTGAATAATATTAAATAGATCAATGCACGCGTAAAAGAATCGGTGAGTTGAACTTAAAACATAACGTAATTTGAGGTAAATCGAAACCATGATATGCTTGTAAATTGAAAACGATATGAAATGGTTCATCTTTTTATTTGAAAGTCGCTATCATGATTTGGGAAAATCAAATCCCTGAATTGATTATTTGAGACCCTTGATTTGATAATATATATAAAATCATTTCGGAATAGAAGACGCGTATGGAGTTTATTCTCCTTTGCATAGGACGAGTGAATTATTCCACCCTTCAATTACTTGTTTGAATAAGCAAGAATCAGACACATTTCAATTCATAATTTTAGTGTAATACAACCTGTAAAAACTCATTATATTATTTGTTTGTTGGTATAAAGTCACCTTGTTCTTGGGTGGGAAAAAACAGTCAATTATAACTTGCAATCTTTTTCAAGGTTTTATTTTGAAACCATCACAATATCCTTTGTAATGAGTTTTTTTCAAAGTAGAATTGGTAAAAAAATTAATTTAACAAAATGAGTGTTTTAAAAAAATATTTACCAAAATGGTTTTTTGACTAAAAAGTTAAAATTTTCTTATTCATAATATAATTGGATAAAATTATTTCTGTTTTTACTAATGTTATTTAAATAAAATTAAAAGGATAAAGTTTCAATAAAATAAAAACCAATTTACCATCTCTCATGATTTTGAAAAATGTTTTATAGTTGTTTTTATGAATGTTTTCTTTTTTAGTAATGTTTTCTGTAAGGCCCCGTTCCCGGGACACTTACAGCTGGTCAATCGTCGCACATAAAACATATACTTACATTAACTTTAATAAACATTGCAGCGGAAACATTAAAATAACTTTTCATTTCAATATAAATGATTTTGCAAGTTAATACAACATTCGTTACAAAACATTGTTTGTTCGCATTACAATGCAAAAACATTAAACAAAAGAATGCCATCCTAAATGAGCCGAGTAGCCGCCCCGTGTCATCCTCAGCAACCTTACCTTCCAACTGGAAACACATAAAAGTCAGCGTTGCTGAGTGACTTCTAGTTTTATAATATAAAACATACTTTATCTTTTGTTTAAAACCGTTCTTTACTTTCTTTCAAATCATACCAGGCTTTAGAACGTGATCACACATCGTACGTACACATAGATAATAGTTATTATCTTCATCGTCGTTCATTTTGTACATTTATTATCTTTCGTTTCCATCTAGGTCCTGTCATGTGCTTAATCCCCCTCTAGAGCACCAAGCAATTCATCTAGGGTTAAGCGACAAGGACCCCATACATATGGTCAATCATAAAGATTGAACCCCTTTGTGCATCCTCATGGGGTATTTAACCCGCACACAGTTGAGCTAACACCCCTCATTGGGTGTGAACCTCCGTACATTTGCTTAATCACACGGATTAAGCCCCAGTGTGCATCCTCATGGGGTAGCTAACCCACACACGATTGAGCTAACACCCCTCATTGGGTGTGAACCTCCATACATTTGCTTGCAAGCCTTTCTTACTTTTGTTCGTTCATTAACGCATGCATTCTTTCATTACATTTCTCTTTTCATTATCTTCCACTTTACATTACATAATACTTTTCATTTTATTCATTAACATTCAACGCAAAGTCACGGGAAAATAATCATACATAACAAGGAACATGAATATAAACATACAACATCACCGTACAAGGCACCATCATACATACATAACATACCACATACATACCATCATGCACAAGCATCAATCATACATCATACATGCCCATCATAACATCTATGACCCCAAAAGTCAACTTACATGAACCCCCGGGAATCTCCCAAGTCAAATCCTACATTTACCGTTTTCTTCCGAGAATCAGATAATAAACTAAGTTCTTTCGGGTGCATGAGCCCTATTTGGGCGTATGGGCACCATTCAGTCGCATGGCCATTCCAGGCGCATGAGGACACTTAGGCGTATGGACACTATGGGGCGAATGGACACTTATGCGTATAGAGAGCTTCCAGACGCATGAACACTTAGGCGTATGGACCCTCAGTCGCATAGCCTTCAGTCGCACGACATTCAGTCGTGTGACCTTCAGTTGCATGATCATTCGGCCGTATGGCCTTCAGTCGCATAACCTTCAATCGCATGCCTTTCAGGCGCATGAACTTCAGTCGCATGACTTCCATGCGCATGGACCTCAGTCGCATGGCACCCACGCGCATGGACCTCAGTCGCATGCCTTTCGGCCGTATGGCCTCTAGTCGCATGCCATTCGGACTCATGGGTTCCAGTCGCATGAGCCCTAGCTGGTGCAGAATGCAGCCCCCCTTCGAACCCTAACTGCAGATTTCAGCCTTCGGCCCTTTCTAACCTGTTCTAAGCTCAAATCAACCATCCTAAACCTTAGAAACACCTACCACAACACCATTCAAGCACAACCCAGCCCGCAATCATACCCACCACCCGAATCACACACACACACACACATACGGGTTTAACACCCCACACAACAAAATGGTTTCAGATGTGTTCCAGCCCTAAAATCAGTCACAAATGTGTAAAAGAGGGGTCCTAGAAATCACATTAACAGCCTCTTCGAGTAAAGCTTCACACAAACCCGCTAGACTTCGACTTTTGCACTCGATTCTTCAAAAACCCTAGCTTTTGCTCTTTCTCCCTTTCTCCCTCTCTTGAACCGAATGGAGGGTAAGAATGGGAGAGGGGAATGGGCAGCCATCCCCTTTACACCCATTCTTCCAAACTTTTCTTCTTTTTGGCAAGATTGGTCCCTCAACTTGGACTTTATTTCTTTTCTTTCTTTTTCTTTCTTCTTCTTCTTTCTTTGACTTTTAAAAAAATAACCGGGCGTTACATTTTCTCATAAAAAATTAATACTCTTTCATCAGTATTTTTAACGTCTATTTATTAAATACTTGTTCTTATATAGAAAAGATATTTTTATGAAACTAAATGGTTTATGTGATTTTTTTAAAATAACGATCATACGCCTAAGTGTTCATGCGTCTGGAAGCTCTCCATACGCCTAAGTGTTCATTCACCCCATAGTGTCCATACGCCTAAGTGTTCTCATGCGCCTGGAAGACCATGCGACTGAATAGTGCCCATACGCCCAAATAGGGCTCATGCGCCCGAAAGAACTTAGTTTATTCTCTGATTCTCGGGAGAAAAAGAGTAAATATAGGCTTTGACTTGGGAGGTTCCTGGGGGTATGTAAGTTGACTTTTTGAGGTCATAGTTGATGTGATGGGCGATGTGTGATGTGATGTATGATTGATGCCTATGCATGATGATGTGTGATTGATGATGTTGGATGATTATGTACGATTGTATGATTGTATGTTATGTTCCTTATTACGTACGATGATGTGACTTTACGTGGTGTGATATTGTTAATGAACATAAAGTATTATCTTAACAAAGTGAACGATTTAAGATGATGAAAGTGGAACATAATGAAAGAATGAAAAGCCTTGCAAGCAAATGAAAGGAGGTTCACAACTCATTGAGAGTTGTTAGCTCAACTGTGTGTGTCTACAGCATGTGATTTTCGCTAACTCATAAGGGTTCATACACACAGTAAGAGTTCAGTCTCGGTGACTGCTCCAATACGTGTGATTTCCTTATTACTGTGTGTTATACAGCGTGCGATTTTGGTTAACCCATAAGAGTTCACACACACAGGGGGAGTCTGTCCTAGTGACCACTCCATACGTGCGAAACGGGGTCCTTGTCGCTTAACCCTAGATGAATTGCTTGGTGCTCTAGAGGGGGGTTAAGAACAGGACCTAGATAGAAGTGAAAGATAATAAATGTACAAAAAGTGCGATAAGTACGAAATGTGCGAAACGTGCGAAATGTACGAAACGAACGATGAAGAAGATAATAATTATTACCTTGATGTATGTATGATGTGTGATCACGTGCAATAGTGATGAAAATGCTTTAATGAATGAAAGGTAATGTAATGTTTTTTTTAATAAAACTAGAACTCACTCAGCAACGCTGACTTTTATGCATTTTCCAGTTGGCAGGTGAGCATTGCTGAGGATGGTGCGGGGCAGCTACATGGCATTTTTGGATGGCATCCTTTTGTTTAATGTTTTTGCATTGTAATGCGAACAAACGATGTGTAACACCCGGATATTTTCTTTGAAGCCGACGAAAGAAGAAAAAGAAATAAAGTCCAAAGTCGAGGGACCAAACTTGCTAAAACGGGGGAAAAATTGGAAGAGTGGGGGAATTAAGAGGGGAGGGCAGCCCAAACCCTCCCCCACACTCACAAAATTCAGCCAATAGAGAAGAGAGGGAGAAAAAGTGGTCTCAAGCTTGGTTTTCGTGGATTCGAGTGTGAAAGTTGAAGTGTAGCGGGTTGGATTGAAGCTCTACTTCGTTTGTGTGAGTTCTAGGACCCCTCTTTTACACGTTTTTAACTAATTTGGGACTGGAACACATAGTAAAACCCGTTTTTGAAGTGTGTGTGTGTGTTGAACCCGTGTGTATGTGTTTGTGTGTGATTCGAATGGGTTTTGTTTTCGCGCTTGTGTGTGCTTGAATGGTGTTGTGGTATGTGAAAGAAGAACATGATGAATGAATGCATGCATTAATGAATGATGGAATTAACAAAAGTCTTGCAAGCCTTGTATGTCGGGACACGCCCCAATGTAGGGTGTTAGCCCAACGGTGTGTGGGTTAGCTACCCCAGAAGGATGCACATCGGGGTCCTTCTTTGTGATTGACCATTTGTATAGAACCATTGTTGCTTACCTTCGGTACTGCGGCCAGGGTGCTGTGCATCATGATGGAAGGTCTATGATAGGCTTCGGCCCAGTACCAGCTTTATGCATGACAGAAGGGTATAGCACATGACAATGGTACACCAAAATTTTACCTTCGGTACTGCGGCCAGGGTGTTGTGCACCATGATGGAAGGTCTATGATAGGCTTCGGCCCAGTACCAGCTTTATGCATGACGGAAGGGTAAAGTTCATGGTTTTGACGGAAAGAAAAGATGTAATGATGAACGAACGAATGAAAGTAAGAAAGTATGAATGAATGAAAGTTAATGGATGAATGATGAAGATAATAATGATATTATCTATGTGTACGTATGATGTATGACCACGTGCAAAAGTAATGAACGGTTTTAACGAAAGATAAAGTATGTTTTATTATAAAACTAGAACTCACTCAGCAACGCTGACTTTTATGTGTTTCTAGTTGGCAGGTAATGTTGCTGAAGATGGCACGGGGCGGCTACTCAGCTCTTTTGGATGGCATTCTTTTGTTTAATGTTTTTGCATGGTAATGCGAACGAACGATGTTTTGAAATGAACGATTGTATTAACTTGCAAAAGCATTTACATGGAAATGAAAGGTTGTTTTAATGTTCCGCTGCGATGTTTTATGAAATACGAATGTAATTATATGTTTTATGTGCGATGATTTACCAGCTGTAAGCGTCCCGGAAACGGGGCCTTACAAGTTGGTATCAGAGCCAAAGTTTAAGTAAAACGGGTAAATTTTCAAAATAAACCTTAATTTAAACTGAAAATGGGACGGAAAGGGAATGGGATGCCAATCTGAGTAGCTGCGTGCCATCAGGTATTTTCTTAATGATAATCGGTATTACGTGCGCATGTTATGTGGTTTATGTGTTGTATGTAGATTTAGATACTGATGTAGTCAGGACAGGTAATGCTCGGGGTATGAAGAGTAAAGTAAGTGGCTAATCACAACTGGCCACTGTAATTAGGGACTTACTATACTTGACATGAACTGAGTTGTTCCCTTGAATGATCATGTTGGTGTTTGAATCTTTCAGTGTGTTAGAGAATGGCCGGTGGTAGATCTTCAAAAGCTTCTCGTGGTGGTGGTCGTGGTGGGCTTGGTGCTGAGCCGCGACCCAAGAGGGGAAGACCCAGAATGGAAATGGTGGTTCATGAGGAACCCGAGACCCCTCATCCGGAGGGTGGTGATGAGAGTAAGGAGGCTGTTGTTGAAGAGGTGCATCAGGTCATGCAGACAATCTTACCGTCTGTGGTGACCGAAGTTATCAAGGTTGTACGGGAAGGGAAAAGAAAGGAGAGAAACAGGTCCTTGGGAGGACGGGAGCAACCGGAGCCTGAAACGGTTCTCTCTGATGATGAAGAAGAGGAAGAAGAAGAGCCTGCGCCGGAGGCGGCACGAGGCTGTAACTACGGGGCGTTTCAACGATGCAAGCCCCCTACTTTTGATGGTAACGGCACTGCTGCTGCTGCTCACCGATGGGTGAGAGAAATGGAAGCTGTTCTGAACATCAGCGAGTGGCGGGAGGATCAGAAGGTAAAGTTTGTTGCCCATTCTTTCGTGGAATCAGCTTTATGCTGGTGGGACAATATTGTCCAAGCTGAGGGTAGTCGGGCTATTGGGAGGATGAGATGTTCCGAACTGAAGAAGTTGGTGATTGAGGATTTCTGTCGTCATAGAGAAATGGACAAAGTTAAGAGAGAGTTCCTGCAGCTGGAGGCAGGAACCATGACACATCAGCAGTATACCACCAAGTTCAACGAAATGGCACGTCTGGTGCCGGATAAGGTGATGCCTTTGTCGTGGAAGATTAAGAGGTACATTCAGGGTTTGCCAGCGGATATTCGCAGGCACATGATCGCTGCCCGATCGAGCACGTTTAGGTCAACGGTGGATTTGGCAGGGAGGTTATATGATGAGAGTTGTGGTGGTGGTGGCTGAAGGTAGCAAGAAAGGGAGTGGTGATCGGAACTGGAATGGGAAGAGGTTTGGTCGGGGTGATACCTCGACGGGTAACAAGAAGGCACGGGTGGAAGACCTCCGTGTGGTCACATCGAGTGCGGGTTCGAAGAAGTGTGGTAGATTGGAAAGGAGCATAGTGGGGAATACAGGCTGGGGTCGAACTTGTGCTTCAAATGTGGGAAGATGGGGCATGTAGCAAGGGACTATCGTACGGTCCGGTGTTTTAACTGTGGCGTGGAGGGCCACATGAGTAGGGATTGTAAGAAGCCGAGGGCTGAGGGTTCGGGGGTGAAGAAGACTGGAGGAGAAGGACAGAGGGCGAGCGCCAGAGCGTTTACGATGACTCAGGAAGAGGCTAGGACGGACCCTGATGTTGTGTCCGGTACGTTTCTAGTAAACCAAACTTTAGCCTCAGTGTTGTTTGATTCTGGTGCCAGTAAAAGTTTTATTTCTGCTGCTTTCTGTGATAAATTGTCTATTAGTAGTAGGAGTGTTGATGCGCCCTTTGATGTAGAAACTGCCATAGGTAAGTCTACCAGGATTTCTGAGATGATAGAAGGTTGTGATGTGGAATTAGAAGGTCACAAGTTTCATGTTAGACCATTCGTGATGACCTTAGGTGGTTTCGATGTAGTTCTTGGGATGGATTGGTTAGCGGACTACGAGGCGAACATTGTGTGTCGCAAGAAGATGATTCGCTTGACAGCGCCTGACGGGAGTTCGGTGACGGTTTATGGTGATCGGGTCACGACGATTCCGAAAGTGATTTCAATGGCGGTGGTGGGAAAGTGTATGAGGCGTGGATGTAGTGCCTACTTGGCCTATGTAAAGGATGTGGATACGCCAACACCACAACTATCCGATGTACCGGTTGTGTGTAACTTTCCAGATGTATTTCCCGAAGACTTACCATAAGTGCCACCGGACCGCGAGATCGAGTTTCAGATTGATTTGATACCAGGTGCTCAACCCGTTGCCAAGGCACCGTATTGGTTGGCTCCGACAGAGATGAAAGAGTTGATGGAGCAATTGCAAGAGCTGTTGGATAAGGGGTTCATTAGACCGAGTATCTCTCCTTGGGGTGCTCCGGTCCTGTTTGTGAAGAAGAAAGACGGTAGTATGAGGATGTGTATTGACTACAGTGAGCTGAATAAGTTGATGATAAAGAACCGATACCCCTTACTGAGAATTGATGATTTGTTCGATCAGCTTCAAGGTGCCAGTTAGTTTTCAAGGATAGACCTTTGATCGAGCTATCATCAGTTAAAGGTGAAATAGCAGCATATTCCTAAAACAACTTTTCGCATGCGTTATGGTCACTACGAGTTCCTCGTGATGTCATTTGGTTTAACCAACGCGCCAGCTGCTTTTATGGACTTGATGAATCGAGTGTCGGCCGATGTTGGATAAATCAGTGAATCGTGTTTATTGATGATATCCTGATCTATTCAAGGAGCGAGAATGAGCATGCCGGTCACATTCGAGAGGTGTTGGAGACGTTGAGAAGGGAGAAGTTGTATGCTAAATTCTCCAAGTGCGCGTTCTGGTTGCGTGAGGTTCAATTCTTGGGTCACGTGGTGAATCCTGAAGGTATTATGGTGGACCCGGCAAAGGTGGAGGCGGTGATGCAATGGAAGTCTCCAAAGACGCCATCCGAGATTCGTAGTTTCGTGGGTTTGTCGAGCTATTACCGAAGGTTTATTCAAGACTTCTCTAAGATCGTTTCTCCACTAACTAAGTTGATCCGGAAAGATGTGAAGTTTGTATGGGGTCAAGCTCAAGAGAAGGCGTTCGAGGAATTGAAGGCGAGATTGACTCAAGCTCTTGTTCTGTCATTACCCGATGGAAGTGAAGATCTGGTGGTTTATTCTGATGCTTCCTACTCGGGGTTAGGATGTGTGTTAATGCAGAGAGGAAAGGTTATAGCCTATGCATCCCGACAGTTGAAGGTTCATGAGGTCAATTATCCTACTCATGACTTGGAGCTAGCAGCCATGGTCTTTGCGTTAAAGATTTGGAGGCACTACCTGTATGGGACCAAGTGCACCATATTCACTGACCACAAGAGCTTAAAGTATTTCTTTGAGCAGAAGGACTTGAACATGAGGCAAAGGAGATGGTTGGAGATCATAAAGGACTATGATTGCGAGATCCATTACCATCCGGGCAAAGCCAACGTGGTGGCGGATGCCCTTAGCCGAAAGGAGAGACCCGAGCCGATTCGGGTGAAAGCTTACCAGTTGATCATGACCTCGGATGTGATGAAGCAAGTTAAGGAGTTTCAAGATGAGGCATTGAAAGAAAACCACCTTAACTTTGAAAGAATGAGAGGTCTGGTTGCGGAATTGGGTGAAAACACAATCGGTGTTAGAACCCGATTCGGGCGAATGTGGATTCCTCGTTTTGGGGATCTACGAGTGAAGATCATGGATGAAGCTCACAAGACTCGGTACTCTATTCATCCTGGTGCCACGAAAATGTATCAGGATCTGAAGAAAGATTACCGGTGGTCGGGAATGAAGCGAGACGTGGCTAAGTACGTGAGCAAGTGCCTGACTTGTCTGCAAGTGAAGGCAGAGCACCAAAAGCCATATGGAAAGATCCAGCCTTTGGATATTCCTGAATGGAAATGGGAACACATCACCATGGACTTCATCACGAAGCTACCTCGCACGACGAGAGGAAGCGACACGATCTGGAAGATTGTTGACCGTTTAACAAAGAGCGCCCATTTCCTACCAATTCGTGAAACGTTTTCCTCTGAGAGGTTAGCAGAGCTATTTATCAAGGAGATCGTGGCTCGTCACGGCGTGCCAGTGTCTATCGTTTCGGATAGGGACACACGGTTTACGTCCAAGTTCTGGAAGAGGTTTCACGACTCAATGGGGACTAGACTACATATCAGTACGTCTTACCACCCCCAAACGGATGGTCAGTCGGAAAGAATGATTCAAATTTTAGAAGACATGCTACGAGCGTGTGTAATCGACTTTGGAGGAAGTTGGGATGAGCACTTACCGTTGGCGGAATTCTCATATAATAATAGTTGTTGTGCCACCTTATGAGATGCTATATGGTAGGAGATGTAGAACACCCGTGTGTTGGGTGATATTGGTCAGAAGGAGTTAGGGAGCGTCGAGGTAATCGAGGCTACGACTGAGAAGCTTGAAAGGATCAAGGCCTTCATGAAGGCAGCCAAAGATAGACAAAAGTCGTATGCTGATAAACGATGCAGACCGATTGAGTTCCAGGTGGGTGACCGGGTTATGTTGAAGGTCTCACCTTGGAAGGGTATCATCCGGTTCAGAAAGCGGGGCAAGTTGAGCCCAAGGAATATAGGGCCTTTCCGAATCATTGCACGAGTAGGAGAGGTGGCCTATAGACTGGAGTTACCAGATGAGCTAAGTGGGATTCACCCGACATTCCACGTATCTCATCTGAGGAAATGTTTGGCGGACGAGGATATGATTGTTCCACTAGAGGATATCCAGGTAGATGAACGGCTCAATTATGTGGAGCAACCAGTGGCAATCATCGATCGAAAAGAGAAGAGGCTGAGGAATAAAGTGGTTCCTCTTGTGCGTGTACAGTGGAAGCAAAGGAAAGGATCCGAGTCAACGTGGGAGACTGAAGAAGAAATGAGGCAGCATTACCCACGTTTGTTCGAGGAATAACAGGTTTCGGGGACGAAACCTAAATAAGGGGGGTGGACTTGTAACACCCGGATATTTTCTTTAAAGCCGACGAAAGAAGAAAAAGAAATAAAGTCCAAAGTAGAGGGACCAAACTTCCCAAAACGGGGGAAAAATTGGAAGAGTGGGGGAATTAAAGGGGAGGGCAGCCTACACCCTCCCCCACACTCACAAAATTCAGCCAAGAGAGAAGAGAGGGAGAAAAAGTAGTCTCAAGCTTGGTTTTTGTGGATTTGAGCGTGAAAGTTGAAGTATAGCGGGTTGGATTGAAGCTCTACTCGTCAAGATCGTTTGTGTGACTTCTAGGACCCCTCTTTTACATATTTTCAACTTATTTGGGGCAAGAATACATAGTAAAACCCGTTTTTAAAGTGTGTGTGTTGAACCCGTGTGTATGTGTTTGTGTGTGATTCGAATGAGTTTTGTTTTCGGGCTTGTGTGTGCTTGAAAGGTGTTGTGGTATGTGTTTCTAAGGTTTAGGATGGTTGATTTGGGCTTAGAACGAGTTTGGGAGAGCTTGGAGGCCGAAAATGGCAGATTGGGTTCGGGATGATTTGCATTCTGCACTAGTTAGGGCTAGGCGACCGAATGGCATGCGACTGGAGGTCATGCGACCGAAAAGAATGCGGCTGAGGTCCATGCGCACGAATGCCATGCGACTGAGGTCCATACGCATGCAAGTCGTGCGACTGAGGTTCATTCGCATGTGAGTCGTGCGACTGGAGTCCATACGCTTGTGAGTCATGCGACTGAGGGTCATTCGCATGGGGGGTCATGCGACTGAGGTCCATACGCCTAGGTCCATCCGCATTAGGTCCATGCGCATAGGTGTTCATCCGCATTAGGACCATTCGTATGGGATTCATCCGCATTGTGTCCATCCGCATGGGTTCAGTCGCCTGGGGAGGCCATGCGACTGAAGGGTGCCCATACGCCCAAGTAGGGCTTGTGTACCCGAGGGAACATAGTTTATTTACTGACTTTCGGGGGAAAGTGCAGATGTAAGTTTTGACGTGGAAGGTTTCCGGTAGTTCATGTAAGTTAATTTTTGAGACCATAGAGGTTATATTGGGCATGATGATGATGATGTATGATGTTGTATGATTATGCATGATGTATGTTATGTATGTATGATGATGCTTTGTATGATGATGTTGATGGTGTATGTTGATGTTCCTTATTACTATGTATGATTATTTTCCCTTGGCTTTATGTGGAATGTTAATGAATGAAATGAAAGTATTATGTAACGTAAAGTGGAAGATAATGAAAGAGGAACATGATGAATGAAAGCATGCATTAATGAACGATGGAAAGTAACAAAAGTCTTGCAAGCCTTGTATGTCGGGACACGCCCCAATGTAGGGTGTTAGCCCAACGGTGTGTGGGTTAGCTACCCCAGAAGGATGCACATCGGGGTCCATGTTTGTGATTGACCATTTGTATAGAACCATTGTTGCTTACCTTCGGTACTGCGGCCAGGGTGCTGTGCACCATGATGGAAGGTCTATGATAGGCTTCGGCCCAGTACCAGCTTTATGCATGACGGAAGGGTATAGCACATGACAATGGTACACCTAAATTTTACCTTCGGTACTGCGGCCAGGGTGTTGTGCACCATGATGGAAGGTCTATGATAGGCTTTGGCCCAGTACCAGCTTTATGCATGACGGAAGGGTAAAGTTCATGGTTTTGACGGAAAGAACAGACGTAATGATGAATGAACGAATGAAAGTAAGAGAGTATGAATGAATGGAAGTTAATGGATGAATGATGAAGATAATAATGATATTATCTATGTGTACGTATGGTGTATGACCACGTGCAAAAGTAATGAACGGTTTTAACGAAAGATAAAGTATGTTTTATTATAAAACTAGAACTCACTCAGCAACGCTGACTTTTATGTGTTTCCAGTTGGCAGATAATGTTGCTGAGGATGGCACGGGGCGGCTACTCAGCTCTTTTGGATGACATTCTTTTGTTTAATGTTTTTGCATGGTAATGCGAACGAACGATGTTTTGAAATGAACGATTGTATTAGCTTGCAAAAGCATTTACATGGAAATGAAAGGTTGTTTTAATGTTCCGCTGCAATGTTTTATGAAATACGAATGTAATTATATGTTTTATGTGTGATGATTTACCAGCTGTAAGCGTCCCGGAAACAGGTTCTTACACGATGTTTTGTAACGAATGTTGTATTAACTTGCAAAAGCATTTATAATGAAATATTTGTTTTAAGTGTTTCCGCTGCATGGTTTTAGTGAAGTTAATGTAATTATATGTTTTATATGCGATGATTGACCAGCAGTAAGCGTCCCGGGAGCGGGGCCTTACAATTATAGTAATAGTTAATTGTATTCAAATGAATTATGACTAATAATAAGGATAGATATATTTTTAGACGGGAAACTAAAATAATGGAGGCCTAAGAAAACGACATGTGGCACTAAAGATATTATTTTATTAATAAGTAGAGTTTTTATTTTGCGTTATTAGTATAGACTAGATTTAGTAAACCATTGTATTACACGTGTTGAAAAATAAACTAAAATTTAATTATATATACAATGACATACTAAGATAAAATATATTAAAATCTTCCTTATTATAAATTCAATAATTATTTTGTTTCAATACAAATGTTTTAAAAAAAGAAATGTCATTTTTAAAAATTTCTTATTATAAATTTCATTTTAATTTATAAAATTTTACGTATTAAAAACATAATTTTAAAAATATTCCATCTTATTAAAAAAGTTTGTTGCTAGAAAAAATTATTTCTTTAAAATAACATTAATAAAATTCTTTTCTAAATTTATTAAATTTTATTTAATAGGAAAAAATAAAATAATATTATTAATAATTAGTATGATTATTTAATAGGATAGAAAAATAGGAAAATTTTTATAATACGAAATGTGTGCTGCCACTTGTCCTCCTGGTCTCCCTTTTATTAGATTAGAAATATATTACTAGTTGACTTATGTGTTGCATGGTTTGACAAATATTTAAAATGACACATGAACAAATAAATTTATATAAATGCATAGTAATATATATGTGTGATATATATGATGTTGAAGAGATATATTAAAATAAAAAGGTTATCATAATATAGTAGTATCAAAAAATTATGCCGTTCAACAATAGAAACAAATTAAGATAGTATGGTTGAACAAGAAAAATAAAAAAAAGATATCAACTAATAAACAAATTGGATATAATTTACAAAAGTATGTAACAATGATATGTAACTAAGACAAGAAATAATTAGAATTAAAAACTAAGTATTCATAAAGACGTAAATACTTATTTGTGTAATGGTATTGAAGATTATAAAGGATGGGAAAAATCATATAAATGGAAGGTTGTTAAAAAACTAAACATCTATACTTATTAATAATATAATAATTTTAGTGTCACTTGACATTCTCTTAAGCCTCTATTTTTTCCATTCCCACCTAAATATGTATATGTTCTTAGTGTTAGTCTAGATTCATTTGACTAAAAGTCAACTTTTGATACAAGAAATATTTAAGGAAATTTTGGAAATTTAACCGTAAATTAGAGCACATCTTTTTTTGGAAATTAAATCATACCCGATATATCTTTTTAATCAAATAACTTATCACTAAAAACTATAAAAATCATTTATTATTTTCTTCATCTATGAAATCGATTCATTGATTGTGTGTTTTCATTAAATACTCGGTTTATATTCGAATTTTGACAAAATTTATGAGATTTTTTCATTGACTCCTCTCCGATTTGAAGGAATTCATGAGTATCTTTTATTAAAAATAAAATCATACCCACGTTTAAAATATTTCTCAACAATCCCAGCTTTACGACCCTCGCGACTTGTCTTTATAAAGTCTGATGATATCGTCTTCGACAGACTTCATCAACGTTCTCATTTTGGCTTCGGTTTCATCAAGTTTTCTTCAAGAAAAGATATTTGCCTTTTTTGTTATATTTGAGATTTCATCATCTGCGATTATGATTTAACATATCATTGTCTACAATTGTGTTTTGGATTAATATTATTTTACTTTTATTTTTTATTTAAAGATGATCTACTTTAAAAATCCATCTGTGAGAGGTATTACATGCTTTTGCGTTTTAAACTTTTTTATTTATTTTTATGTGTACTACTATATTATTATTATGTTTGATTGGAATTCGTTTGCTATGTGCAAATTGTTTTGATGTATCTAGAACAAATATTGAAAAATCAAAGTTTTATTCCACGGTTGACGTTGACATCTTTAGACGAAAGGATTTTTTTAATTTCAAAGAAGACAGTTTCTGTTAGCATGTGTTTTGCAATGACAATAAACAAGAGCCAAGAACAATCGCTATCCAAAGTTGTTTTGTTTTTAAACAGGGATCATGTTCAATTCTATGTTGTATCATCTCGAGTTTAAAGTAGGCAGAGATTAAAAGTATTAATATTAGATAATGATAAAAAATCACCAACAAAACATCAAATGTTGTATACAAATAGATTTTTGGATGTTTATGAATTTGAAATATTATTTTTCATGTTCAATTTAATTTGTATATTACTTAAAATTGTTATTTATATGTTTATTTCATTTTATATTATACACTGTAACACCCGGAAATTTTCGTTGAAGCCGACGAAAGAAGAAAAAGAAATAAAGTCCAAAGTCGGGGGACCAAACTTGCCAAAACAGGAAAAGGTTGAATGGGTGGGAGTATAAAAGGAGGAGGGCAGCCCACACCCTCCCCCACACTCACACATTTCAGCCATAGAGAGAAAGAGAAAGAAAAAGTGGTCTCGAGCTTGGTTCGTGTGGATTCGAGCGTGAAAATCGAAGTGTAGCGGGTTGAATCAAACATCTTCTTGTCAGGATCTTTTGTGTGAGTTCTAGGACCCCTCTTTTACATGTTTTCAAACGATTTTGGGGCTAGAGCACATCAAAATCCGTTTTTGAAAAAGTTGGGTGTTGAACCCGTTTGTATGCGTATGTGTATGTGTTTGATGTGTTTGGGGTTGGATTTTGGGCTTGTGTATGCATGAATGGTGTTGTGGTAGGTGTTTCTAAGGTTTAGGATGGTTGATTTGGGCTAAAATCGAGTTTGGAAGAGCTTGGAGGCCGAAAGGGGCAGTTTGCGTTCGGTTGAAACTGCATTTTGCATCAGCTAGGGCTAGGCGACCGACTGGAGTGCGATTGGAGGCCATACGGCCGATTGGCGTGCGACTGAGGTCCATGCGCACGATTGTCATGCGACAGAATTCCATACACGTGATAGTCATGCGACTGAAGTTCATGTGCCTGTAAGGCATGCGATTGAAGGATTGTGCGACTGAGGTTCATTCGTACGAAGGCTATGCGACTGAGGTCCATGCGCCTGGAGGCCATGCGACTGAGGTTCATTCGCACGAAGGGTATGCGACTGAAGCCCATGCGCCTGAAGTCATGCGACTGAAGGCCATACGCATGAAAGCTATGCGACTGAGAGTCCATACGCATAGATGTCCATTCGCCCATAGGTCCGTTCGCATAGGGTCCATTCGCCTGGTGTCTATTCGCCTAAGTGTTCATTCGTATAGAAGGCCATGCAACTGAAGGGTGTCCATACTCACAAATAGGGCTTGTGCACCCGAAAGAGCCTAGTTTAACCTTCTACCTTTCGGGGAATTGTGTAGAGGTAGGTTATGACATGAGAGGTTTCCCGGAGGTTCTTGTAAGTTGACTTTCGAGGTCATAGTTAGTGTTTGGGGCATGTTGTCGATGTGAGTTTATTGCTTATGTATGTTGTTATGTATGTTTATCTTATGCCTTGTATGATGATGTTGTACGTTTAATATGTTCCCTGTTTTATTTGATTGTCTTCCTGTGGCTTTTCTTGAAAGTTAATGAATGAACAAAAGTATTATGTAAGGTAAAGTGGAAGATAATGAAAGAGGAACATGAGGAATGCATGCATTAATAAACGACGTAAAGTAACAAAAGTCTTGCAAGCATTGGATATCATGACACGCCAATTATAAGGTGTTAGCCCAACGGTGTGTGGGTTCGCTACCCCGGGAGGATGCACATCGGGGTCCGTCTTTATGATCGACCATTTGTATAGAACCTCTACCGCTTACCCCGGTACTGCGGCACCATTGTAGCTGTCTATTGATAGACTTTGGCCCAGTAGCCATATAGTTTGGGGTGTAGCATATGGTATTGGTACGGAAGATATAAAACCTCTACTGCTTACCCGGTACTACGGCACCATGAATAGCTGTCTATTGATAGACTTCGGCCCAGTAGCCATATAGTTTGGAATGTAGCATATGGTATTGGTACGAAAGATATGAAAAATGAAAGAAAGAACGAATAATGAAGATAATAAAGATATTATCTATGTGTACGTATGATGTATGCTGTATGATCGCATGAAAGTAATGAACGGTTTTTAATGAAAGTAAAGTATGATTTATTTTAAAACTAGAACTCACTCAGCAACGCTGACTTTTTATGTATTTTCAGTTGGCAGATAATGTTGCTAAGGATGGCACGGGGCGGTTACTCAGCTCTTTTGGATGGCATCCATATTTATAATGCTTTTGTAATGAAATGGAACATGTATTTTGTAATTGGAAAACGATGTATTAAATTGCAAAAGCCTTTATTATTAAATGGAATGTTTTGTTTAAATGTTTCCGCTGCAACGTTTTATGAAATATAAATGTAATTATATGTTTTATGTGCGATGAGAATCTAACTGTAAGCGTCCCGAGAACAGGGCCTCACAAGTTGGTATCAGAGCCGAAGTTTAAGTGAAATGGGTAAATTTTCAAAATAAACCTTAACTTAAACTGAGAATGGGACGGAAAGGGAATGGGATGCCCATCTGATTAGCTGCGTGCCATCAGGTATTTTCGTAATGTTAACCGGTATTACGTGCGCATGTTATGTGGTTTATGTGTTGTATATAGATTTAGATACTGATGTAGTCAGGACAGGTAATGCTTGGAGTATGGAGAGTAAAGAAAGTGGCTAATCACAACTGGCCACTGTAATTAGGGACTTACTATACTTGACATAAGCTGAGCTGTTTCCTTGAATGACCGTGTTAGTGTTTGAATTTTATAGTGTGTTTAGAGGATGGCTGGTGGTAGATCTTCGAAGGCTGTGTCAGGTGAAGGTTGTGGTGGACGTGGTGCTGGATCGCGTGTCACGAGGAGCATGACCAGGGCTGCTGAAATGGCACCCGAAGAGCCTGAAATCCATCACCTGGAAGGCGGTGATGATAGTGCTAACCTGAGGACCGCATTGAAAGAGGCTGTGGTTGCGGGAGTTCAACAAGCGATGTAGACGATTCTGCCGTCTATGGTGACTGAGGTAATTAGGGCGGTGAAGGAAACAATTGTGCTGGAAGTGAACAAGAAGGGTAGCAGCGACAAGAATTGGAAAGGAAAGCGGGTTGAAAGTGAGGGTTTCATTCCAAATAACAAGGCTGCGAGGGTGGATGACTGACGTGTGGTCACATCCAATATGGAGGTGAAGAGATGTGGTAATTGCGGGAATAGACATACAGGAGAGTGTAGGTGGGGATCAAATCTCTGCTTCAAGTGTGGGAAGGCCGGTCATGTGGCAAGAGAGTGTGGGGTGGTATGGTGCTATAACTGCAGTGGAAGGGGTCACATAAGCAGGGACTGCAAGGCACCAAGGGCAGAGAGTTTTGGAGCAAGGAAGACGACCAGAACTGGAGGGCAGGAGGCAAGCGCAGAGCTTTCGTGATGACTTAGGAGAAGGCTAGTACGGACCCCGATGTTGTGTCAGGTACGTTTCTAGTAAACCGAACTCTAACTTTGGTTTTAGTTGATTTTGGAGCTAGTAAGAGTTTCATTTCTGCTGCCTTTTGTGCTAAGTTGCCCATTAGGAGTAGAAGTATTGATAAGCCCTTCGATGTAGAAACTGCCATATGTAAGTCTACCAGGATTTTGATGCGATAGATGGTCGTGACGTGGAATTAGAAGGTCATAAATTTCCAGTTAGACCATTCGTGATGACCTTAGGCGGTTTCGATGTAGACCTAGGAATGGATTGGTTGGCGGAATACGAGGCGAACATTGTGTGTCGCAAGAAGATGATCCGATTGACAGCGCCTGACGGGAGTTCGGTGATGGTTTATGGTGATCGGGTCACGGCGATCCCGAAGGTAATCTCAATGGTGGTGGCGGGAAAGTGTATGAGGCATGGATGTATTGCCTACTTGGCCTATGCAAAGGATGTGGATACGCCAACACCACAACTATCTGATGTACCGGTTGTGTGTGACTTTCCAGATGTATTTCCCGAAGACTTACCAGGAGTGCCACCTGACCGCGAGATCGAGTTTCAGATTGATTTGATACTGGGTGCCCAACCAGTAGCTAAGGCACCGTATCAGTTGGCTCCGGATGAGATGAAAGAGTTGATGGAGTAATGGCAAGAGTCGTTTGATAAGAGGTTCATTAGACCGAGTATCTCTCCTTGGGGTGCTCCGGTCTTATTTGTGAAGAATAAAGACGGTAGTATAAGGATGTGTATAGACTACCGTGAGTTGAATAAGCTGACAGTGAAGAATCGGTACCCCTACCGAGAATTGATGATTAGTTTGATCAGCCCTAGGGTGCCAGTTGGTTTTCAAGGATAGACCTTCGATCTGGTTATCATCAGTTGAAGGTGAAGGAGCAGGATATTCCTAAAACAGCTCTTCGCACGCATTATGGACACTACGAGTTTGTCGTTATGTCTTTTGGTTTGACCAATGCGCCAGCTGCTTTTATGGATTGGATGAACCTAGTGTGTTGGCCGATGTTAGATAAATCAGTGATTGTGTTTATTGAGGATATCCTGATTTATTCGGAGAGCGAGGAGGAGCATGCCGATCACATTCGAGAGGTGTTGGAGACGTTGAGAAGGAAGAAATTGTATGCCAAAGTTATCCAAGTGCGCATTTTGGTTGCGCGAGGTTCAGTTTTGGGTCATGTAGTGAACCCCGACGGGATTATGGTGGAACCGGCAAGGGTGGAGGCAGTGATGCAATGGAAGTCTTCTAAGACGCCATCCGAGATTCGTAGCTTCTTGGGTTTGGTGGGCTACTACAGAAGATTCATTCAAGACTCCTCCAAGGCCCCCTCCCCACTAACTAAGCTGACCCGGAAAGATGTGAAACTTGTATGGGGGTCAAGCTCAAGAGAAGGCGTTCGATGAATTGAAGGCAAGCCTGATTCAAGCTCCCGTTCTGTCATTACCCAATGGAAGTGAGGATCTGGTGTTTTATTCTGATGCTTCCTAATCGGGGTTGGGGTGTGTGTTAATGTAGTAGGAAAGGTTATAGCCTATGCACCCGACAGTTGAAGGTTCACAAGGTAGAAAGCCTAAAGATAGGCAGAAGCCGTATGCCGATAAGAGACGTTGACCGATTGAATTCCACGTGGGTGATAGAGTTATATTGAAAGTCTCACCTTAGAGAGGTATCATTCGATTCAGAAAGCGGGGCAAGTTGATCCCGAGATACAGAGGGCCTTTTCGAATCATTGCTCGAGTAGGAGAGGTGGCCTATAGATTGGAGTTACCAGATGAGCTAAGTGGGATTCAACCGACATTCCACGTATCTCATCTGAGGAAATGTTTGTCGGACGAGGATATGATTGTTCCAATGGATGATATCAAGGTAGATGAACAGTTCAATTATGTGGAGCAACCCGTGGCAATCATCGATCGAAAAGAGAAGAGGCTAAGCAACAAAGTGGTTCCACTTGTGCGCGTATAATGGAAGCACAGGAAGAGATGCGAGTCAACGTGGGAGACTGAAGAAGAAATTAGGCAACATTACCCACATTTGTTCGAGGAATAACAGGTTTCGGGGATGAAATCTATATAAGGGGGGTGGACTTGTAACACCCGGAAATTTTCGTTGAAGCCGACAAAAGAAGAAAAAGAAATAAAGTCCAAAGTCGGGGGGACCAAACTTGCCAAAACGGGAAAAGGTTGAATGGGTGGGAGTATAAAAGGAGGAGGGCAGCCCACACCCTCCCCCACACTCACACATTTCAGCCATAGAGAGAAAGAGAAAGAAAAAGTGGTCTCGAGCTTAGTTCGTGTGGATTCGAGCGTGAAAATCGAAGTGTAGCGGGTTGAATCGAAGCTCTTCTTTTCAGGATCATTTGTGTGAGTTCTAGGACCCCTCTTTTACATGTTTTCAAACGATTTTGGGGCTGAAGCACATCAAACCCGTTTTTGAAAAAGTTGGGTGTTAAACCTGTTTGTATGCGTATGTGTATGTGTTTGATGCGTTTGGGGTTGGATTTTGGGCTTGTGTATGCATGAATGGTGTTGTGGTAGGTGTTTCTAAGGTTTAGGATGGTTGATTTGGGCTAAAATCGAGTTTGGAAGAGCTTGGAGGCCGAAAGAAGCAGTTTGCATTCGGCTAAAACTGCATTCTTCATAAGCTAGGGCTAGGCGACCGACTGGAGTGCGATTGGAGGCCATACGGCCGATTGGCGTGCGACTGAGGTCCATGCACACGATTGCCATGCGACTGAAGTCCATACGCATGATAGTCATGCGACTGAAGTTCATGTGCCTATAAGGCATGCGATTGAAGGATTGTGCGACTGAGGTTTATTCGCACGAAGGCTATGCGACTGAGGTCCATGTGCCTGGAGGCTATGCGACTGAGGTTCATTCACACGAAGGGTATGGGACTGAAGCCCATGCGCCTGAAGTCATGCGACTATAGGCCATACGCATGAAAGTTATGCGACTGAGAGTCCATACACATAGATGTCCATTTGCCTATAGGTCCAATCGCATAGGGTCCGTTCGCCTGGTGTCCATTCGCCTAAGTGTTCATTCGCATGGAAGGCCATGCGACTGAAGGGTGTCCATACGCACAAATAGAGCTCGTGCACCCGAAAGAGCCTAGTTTAACCTTCTGACTTTCGGGGAGTTGTGTAGAGGTAGGTTATGACATGAGAGGTTTCCCGGAGGTTCCTGTAAGTTGACTTTCGAGGTCATAGTTAGTGTTTGGGGCATGTTGTCGATGTGGGTTTATTGCTTATGTATGTTGTTATGTATGTTTATCTTATGCCTCGTATGATGATGTTGTACGTTTAATATGTTCCCTGTTTTATTTGATTGTCTTCCTGTGGCTTTTCTTGAAAGTTAATGAATGAACAAAAGTATTATGTAACGTAAAGTGGAAGATAATGAAAGAGGAACATGAGGAATGCATGCATTAATAAACGATGTAAAGTAACAAAAGTCTTGCAAGCATTGGATATCGGGACACGCCAATTATAAGGTGTTAGCCCAACGGTGTGTGGGTTCGCTACCCCGGGAGGATGCACATCGGGGTCCGTCTTTGTGATCGACCATTTGTATAGAACCTCTACCGCTTACCCCGGTACTGCGGCACCATGTATAGCTGTCTATTGATAGACTTCGGCCCAGTAGCCATATAGTTTGGGGTGTAGCATATGGTATTGGTACGGAAGATATAGAACCTCTACTGCTTACCCCGGTACTGCGGCACCATGAATAGCTGTCTATTGATAGACTTCGGCCCAGTAGCCATATAGTTTGGGGTGTAGCATATGGTATTGGTACGGAAGATATGAAAAGTGAAAGAAAGAACGAATAATGAAGATAATAAAGATATTATCTATGTGTACGTATGATGTATGATTGCATGAAAGTAATGAACGGTTTTTAATGAAAGTAAAGTATGATTTATTTTAAAAGTAGAACTCACTCAGCAACGCTGACTTTTTATGTGTTTTCAGTTGGCAGGTAATGTTGCTGAGGATGGCACGGGGCGGTTACTCAGCTCTTTTGGATGGCATCCATATTTATAATACTTTTGTAATGAAATGGAACATGTATTTTGTAATTGGAAAACGATGTGTTAAGTTGCAAAAGCCTTTATTATTAAATGGAATATTTTGTTTAAATGTTTCCGCTGCAACGTTTTATGAAATATAAATGTAATTATATGTTTTATCTACGATGAGATTCCAACTGTAAGCGTCCCGGGAATGGAGCCTTACATACACTATTTAGATGTATAAAATTAAGAGAGAAAACCTATTAATATTAGATGTAGCTAATGTTAACAAAAGTCGAATACAAAGTATTATTAATAAAATTATAACTTACGAACATTTTTAAACAACAATAATATTTTTTTGATTGAACTCACGTGTTACACGGGTCTTTAGCCTATTTATCGAATATATGAATAATATCATGAATTTTTTAATTAATTAAAAGGAAAATGTTATTATGAAAGAAAATTGTTAACAAAAAATTGTTAATGGTAATTTTAAAAGGAATAACCTAATTATTAATTGTTAAAATAATTAGAATATCTCATAACTTTTGAAAAGATGTCAAACAATTTAAAATGTAATAATTAATCATAAATATACTATTCATTATTAACAGCATCTTGGCGGAAGTATGAAATGTTTGTATGTGACTCATTAGTTCAAAACGCATTAATTATCAAGACATACAAATCACAACAATAAACTCAACATTACTTTCATTAGTTTATAATTTATATGATTACATGTTACAAAATTTAGTCTAACATTTTAGACTTGAAAATTTATAATCTATTCCATATATACTTCTTTAACATATCACATAATGTTCAGCTAGTAGTGAATGTGAACGTCCACGTAAAGGCTGAAGTCAAACATATCAATAGTCAACCAGACACACAGATTCCCTAAATAGCCGTGCCGATCACTATACATGTAGAAGGTATACACGAGATTATAATACATTTTCGCTGAACTGAAAAAACATACTCAAAATAGTCAACAAACAGTTGGTGAGAACATAGGTTTAATTAATAACAAAAATCATATTGAATTGATGCAATATAATCAAACTCACAATCAAACCTACTCACATGTCAAATGATTTATAAGTGTTAAATACAAATCACATAATCAAATAATATAACACCATTGCCCTCATATCAACATATGTAAGTTGACATTTCCTAAGTAGCGCTACCTATTTTATTTGACAGTTTCTCATCTGAATTAATGGTTGTGTCAATATGACAGTATCAAAATTTTTTTAATATGCATCAATTTCAAACGCAAACAATATGTTTTTCCCCCAAAAATTTATAAATAAAAAAGGGACCATGTTACTCTTCTTATTTCCAGCCAACAAATTAAATAATTCCTATAAAATAGTTATTTGTTAGAATAAATCTAATTTCATTAAAAATTTTGGCATTTAAATCATTAATTATATCAAAATTTCTAATCGATCACTAATGTTACCCAAAAATTACCAAAATTTACCATCATAAACATTCTAAAATCTATATTATTTCATAAAATTTCAGATTAATAACTCATAACAGGCATTTTTTAGAATTTTTACAAATTTCATATTAATTGGCATGAATAGTTAAACATCTATAAAAATTACGAAATTTATACGCATTGTTCTATTCTAAATATAATCATTTGTAAATTTTACATGATTTATGTCACTATTTTGCTATTTCTTTTAATTTTCTATTTACAGAATGTTATAAAATATGAAGCTTAGTCATACATGCGAATTACGTCACGAAATTTATTCTATAATTCCTATAAAATATAAGGATTATTTTTAAATTTTCTAGATTTTTATTGTGTTCGGATCTTCTGTTTAATAATTTTCTTTTATTTTCTTGAATTAATAATCTATCCAATATTACTACCCCATAATTTACAGATCATTATTTTTAATATTTCTTAACAAGTTCCTAATTTTATGCCCATAATCACAGTCATTTACGTATTTAATCCAATTCATCAAGAATATCTATGTTTTCAACCCTTTAATTTGTATGTTTTTATTTAAATCTTTCATTTTTATAAAAATCTTCAATTATTCAGTTCTTGAATCCCCTTTCTTACTAATTTTTGAATAAAATCATTTGTTTATGAGTTTTTGCAAATAATCTTGATGATTCTAAAAGGGTTGGTTTATATGTGTTAGTTTAAACACATATACAACTTGCTAGTTATAGATTTGAGATTCACACCTTGTTTGATAAAGAAAACTAATGGAATTGCTTGGCTAGACTTCTTGATAATCCAGTTGATGTGATTGTTCTTGAGCATAAGCTAGTGGAAAGTAACTTGCTCCATGTTATTTATGAGGTTGTTAGTGATCAAGAGATGGTGGTGAGGTGAGGACCGGGAGTATAAGGGTGGTGGTGGAGGTGACTTCAAAACCGAGAGAGATTGTCAAGAGGTGTGAGGATGGTGGCGTTTGTGGTGGTTTGCGGTTGATGTGGTTTGCGGTTGTGGTTCTATTGGCCGAGAGGTGTGGAAGAAGGTGGAGAACTCATCATTAGTTCTAGGTTTAGAGTGGTGAGGTGTGGATTATAGGGTAATTAGTGGGTTTAGTAGGTATAGGTGGCAAGCTCTAAGGGTGATTAGTGTCATGGTAATGCTAGGTGGTGGGTTTGGAGTAAGGGTTATGGCTAGGTGGCGATCAAAGGTGTTAATGACTTTTTTAGTCATTAAGTTAGGGTTAGTTTTATGATTAGTGATTAATTTAGGTTAGTTAGTATCTTAATGAGCCGATACTAGTGTTTAAGTGGGTGTTTTAGTTAGTGTTTAGGTGTTTAAGATTTGATTAGTTTTAGTTTTTGATATAAGGTTAACTTGATGTAGTATGTTTTGGTTAAGTTTAAGTCTTAATACATTACATATGGGTAAGATATTTAGTGTTTAACTAACTAATCTCATAACCCTAAAATGACAATCATAAAATTTATATATGTATATGCATACGTATCACATATGCATGCATGCATGCATACTCACATAATATTCAAAAATATATAAAGATTTTAAATAAAGTTAACACATAGATCTATTTAACAATTTCTAATAAGATACAAGTATGCACTATTAATTTATGAAAATTCTTAAAGTTTTAGATTTACCTAACCTTGGTTTAGGGTTGTCACAAGTTAATATGAGTTAATAGTTTTCAAATTTATCTTAACTCAAGATTGAAGAATGTAAAGACATATGACAATACAGAGTGACGCTGAGTTGGAGGGGCTAGAAAGACATCATATGTAACTATAGTTAGTCTTTTATTATATGATATAGATTTAGAACATTTCAAAATTAAAAAATACTATTGTAAAAATTAAAAACTAGATATTTTAGTTTAAAAAATGTATCAGACACAAAAGTTTTCTTGAACAATAATCTTCTTTGTAGATTGTGAAAAGTTTTCTTGAACAAAAATCTTTTTTGTAAATTGTGAACTGTTTTAATACCATTTTTTCTAAGTTTAATAAGGATGATTCTTTTTTTTTCTAAATAAAACTAAAAAAAGGACCAAAATATTTTAAAAACAATTATGAAAAAACACAATCTTATAAAATGAAAGTTTAATATGATATTATTGTTGTTTTTACTTGAAGTATTTACTTATATGTAACTTAATCATATCTTATTTAAGAAAAACATTTTATAATTTTTTAAATTTTTGTTACAAACTATTTAATATTTAATATATTTAACCAGTATAATATACGGGGTACTATGATAGTTAAAATTAATATAAAACCCTAAAAGCAACCGAACTCAAAAAGGCTAAATCATAAAGTTAAACGGTTAAAGCAAACTCAAAAAGATCTTTCAAAACTCACTCCATAAAATATTACTTTAAATCTCACGGATCAGAAGATCTCTTTAAATTGTATTTAAATAAATTACATTGAACTAAAGGATGTCAACTGAAATGGTTTTTGTTTCGAACGCATAATTGGATAACTTACGGGTCATTAGCTCACTCGATCATCTCCATTACTCAATGAGGAAACTTGAGACCACTCTTAGAAGAAAACTCACATTAAGTGTGAAAACCTTCTGCCCATCTGAACCCCCCCCCCCCCCCCCCCCCGGGCTGCGTGTGAGACTTCAACCCAAGATCTCCACCTATTTTTATGAGATCTTGTGGTATCTTACCTTATCCACTTGAGTTAAGGATCATTAGTAAGTCAACTGAAAATAGTTAAGAGGAAAAGTAGTAAAACGATAGAAAAGGAAGCTCGGACCTATGCAACAATCATCGGAGGCGCCGCAATTGGTTGCCTGATGGATAAAGAAAAACGGAAACCTCTTATGAAGCCATATCGCAATCTCCGTGGAATTAACGTAGGGTAAGGTCGAAGAGGGTGAACTACAAGCCGAAAACAAGCGGCGTTTGAGAAAAAACGTGACTTGCTGGAAAAGAAGAGAAGGCTAATGAACGCATGCGGCACAATCTGGATGACCAGAAAAAGCCACATGTCAGAATAAAAAATACGTGAACGGCCCAGATACGCAAAAACACTATTCAATTAATTGTATTTATAATGGTAGTATAATATAATATAATATAATATAATATAATATAATATAATATAATATAATATAATATAATAAAACATATTGTAGTTGATGGAAAAAAATTATTAAGTTACAAGATCTTTGACAGAAGGTTTTGTAGATCAACCATTAATTACATCTTAATAATGAAAAATATATATTTTGCATGCCTACCATTGAACTGATAAATATCATGGTATCTAATAAAAAAACCAAATCCATTTCATATACTTTTCTAATTAATATTAGTAAATATCAAATATACTACATGCTGAAGTTTGCTTCCTATATATATTTGATGCCCGTTTCATTACCATTCACATTTAAACATATTTTCCAATATTATGATGTCTTCAAACCACATAATCAAAAAGCTGACTGTCACAGACACTTGCTATAATGAAAAATTATTTTTACCAAAAGAAAAGGTCGAGAAAAATATTAAAAATTACATGAATGATGATATGAAACGTATATTAATCGAAGAAGGCATACCACTTGAAGTTGATTTGGTTAACGATACAGATCGAAGCACTAACACTGTATTGTTTGCTCACGATGAAAAATGATATTCTTTCAGACGTTTCAGTAAAGTGGTGAAAAAGTATAGGTTAAAAACAGGAGATGTGGTTGACTTTCATCTTAAGCATGTCGATGTCAATGGAAAGTTGGTTTTCGGATTCTGTTGTTTTTGTCATTATCCTATTGTACCGCAAGCTTCGAGCAATGAAGGCGCCCGCAAGTCATAGGATACAATTCTCATCATGATCCTTCTTTAAGTGTTACAATTTGTATAGTTTATGATACAATTAACTCATGTTGTCTTTATTATCAAAGAGCAAAGTAGGATGATCTAGACCTAAAATTTTAGCTAAAGCATCAGCTCGAAAGAAACTATAAAAAATGTGACCAATTCAATATATGCATGCTTAATAAAATATAACATCTATGAAATACCTATTTTTGGTTTTGATGACTAACTCTTAGTGTATTTATATCATACCAACATTTGCATAGATTTACTATGGTGCCCATAAGTCCTGAAATAGCATTTATATTATGATCTCAAGATGATAACATAATCAAAGTGGTAATGGTGTATTAATGCAAATATTTTGATGTTTGGGATTTGAAAACTATAAAATGTTGATTGCTGAGTTAGGAAAAAATTGAGTAAAAGAAGGCCCCACAGTTATAAATCTACATTTCAATATCAGTGATTTGTTTATTGATGAAGTGAGTTGAGAATCACACCAAAACTGATATGAGAGAGATAGAACAAACTTGTGTTTTAGTTTTTTGAATATTTCTTTTGTTATTTGGTCATATAAGTTTTTTCATTGGATTTTTTATGTATTTATTTATACAAGAAACCATCTTATTCAATAACTTTTTGTTGTATATATATATATATACATATATATATATACATATATATATATACATATATATATGTAGGGGAGAGATCAAATAAAAACCATCTTTATAAATGAAAACCGTAAAAACCACCACTTTCCAATCACATAATTTATAATTAATTCGATTTTTTTATTGTTTAAAGTATATTTAAGTAAAATTCAACTTTATTTTTTGAATTCATTATATATTATATAGTTTAAACTCTAAGAAATGACAATGATGACGAAACGACTTACGTATACGTAACTTGTATGAGTTATATGTACGTAAATTTTAGTTGCACACTTGTTAACACGTACGTACATATACATAACCCCTACATATACGTAACTATTAGTTGTATACTTTGTAACAAGTACTTACATATATGTAACCCTTGGTTTTCATGGTTTTCATTTATAACATAGTTTGCAATGGAACCCTCCCCTATATATGTATATATATATATGTATATATATATATATATATATATACAGCGAAAAGTTATTGAATAAGATGGTTTCTTGTATAAATAAATACATAAAAAATCCAATGAAAAAACTTATGTGACCAAATAACAAAAGAAATATTCAAAAAACTAAAACACAAGTTTGTTCTATCTCTCTATATATATGATATCTTTAGCCTCATTTTTAATAATGAACGGCAGAGATTTTTTCACACGTAATATTCACTTTGCACAATAACTTTCCCTTGTATATATGATATCTTTTTATATATGATATCTTTTTATAATATGTTAAATACATAAATACTTTTTCTTATTTAAGGTGATTTGATCTTGAAATTCAAATTCGGCTCTTCTAATCTTTCATCGTATTGTTGGGTTGCTAATCTTTAACTAACGGTCATGGTGTGAGGGGTCATGTGGGGTACCATCTAGAGGGTGGGCAACTCGCGGTTGCTGCCCTCCTTCGGCTTGTATAGGGTTCCATCGGTATTCTACCCCTCACAACTCATCTCGAGTTCGGTGCACCGTTTATGTGTTTTTGTTTTTTTATCTCTTGTGGCAGTTAACCTACGCGCATGGCTCCTACAAGGAGGGGTAGGAATGTTAAGCCAAGGGGCTCTGTGCAGGGCCCTGCTAGTGGTTTAAGGACATGCCCCTTCAAATCTTTCCACGAATGTAAAGACGGCAAACCTGGGTCTGGGGGTTTTTTCCGCCTACTTGAACACATCCAAAGCACCCACCTCAAGACAGAAAACCGAAGGCTGTCTTTGAAGGAGGCTATCTCCAAGGATTTAGAGCTTTTTTTGGATGTTGGGGAAGTTCTTAAGGCAGGTGATAAATGGTTGTGTGGAAGGTGCATGGTAGTGCATGCACTCAGTAGGGGGTGCAAGCATGATGATGAGGTTGTGTCGTTTGACATGTTCTCAGGGGATGTTGAAGATTTTATTGTTGGGATCCGGAAACCATGTCCAGTGGTGGTTGACACAAACCCACGTCACCCAGCTGGGCTAGGGGGTGATGTTAACCTCCTCGAGCGGGTTTTTTCACTCCCCATTCAGACTGTTAAAAGCATTCCCCCCAGTTGTCGGCTGTTGTTTGCTCAGGTTTTAACAGGTGCTTTGCGTAAAGTGGTGGGGTCGCCAGGTTCCGTTGAAAATTGGGTTCAATTGCTTTTGCTACCACGTTGCACCTTGCGGGTGGTCAGACCATCCACCAGACGAGAGCGAAGATCAGGGAACAGGAAATCTTTGCAGTGTAGTAACATCTTGCACGCGCTAACAGTTTGGAAAAATGGGTCCGGGGTTGATGCTTTGGTCTCGTCCCTGTTGGATAGCGTGGGAGAGGCTGGTATTATTAGGGGGGAATGCATGAGAGAGGAAGACAAGGAAAGGGACCCTAATGTTAAGCAATGTCTTCGGAAAGTCAGAGATGGGCATTTCACGGCTGCGATTAAGGTCCTATGCTCTAGTGGAGTTGCCCCTTTTGGTGAGTCGACCTTGAAAGCTCTTATTGATAAACACCCAGTGGTGCCACCCCCGTCCTTGCCTTCCAACCCTTTAGCCCAACCCACTCTTGTTGTTGATGAGGAGTGTGTGTTCAAATGTATACGATCCTTCCCCAAAGGGACGTCATGTGGTAGGGACGGGATGCGGGCCCAACACTTGTTAGATGCTATTGATGGCGAGGGCTCTGTGACCCCCTCGGGTTTGCTTACGAGCATTACTGAAGTTGTTAACTTATTGCTTGAGGGATCTTGCCCTAAAGTGCTTGCTGAGTTTGTTGCGTCGGCCCCCCTCACCCCCTTATTGAAGCCTGATAAAGGAATTCGGCCTATTGCTGTGGGGTGTATTTTGCGAAGGTTGGTTTCTAAGGTGGTGATGAAGAAGGTCGGGAAAGACATGGCCCAGCACTTGGGGGACTTTCAATTTGGGGTAGGGATGCCTAATGGTGCAGAGGCAGTGCTTCACAGTGCAAACAGGTTTCTCAACTCTTGTCATGAAGACGGCTCCTTGGCCTTGCTTACTGTGGATTTCTCTAATGCTTTTAACACGGTCGACCGCACAACCTTCCTTCAAGAGGTTCATCAGCATTGCCCGTCAATCTATCGGTGGGTCCAATTTCTTTATGCTCAGCCTGCTAAGTTGTATGTTGGTAATGATTGTATTGGGGCTACTACCGGAGTACAACAAGGAGATCCCTTAGGGCCCCTTCTCTTTGCCCTTGCCTTACACCCCCTTATTCTTCGGGTCCAGGACCGTTGTAACCTTTTGTTTCATGCTTGGTATTTGGATGATGGAACGATTATCGGCAACGCGTCTGAGGTTGCTAAGGCCTTAGACATCATCAACGTGGAAGGGCCATCTCTGGGGCTTTATCTCAACATTAAGAAAACAGAGGTTTTTTGGCCGACATGCGATGGGCGTAAAGTTCAGGACGGACTTTTCCCGAGAGGGATTGGTAGACCAGAGAGGGGGGTTAAGCTCCTTGGTGGAGCTGTTAGCCGTGATCCTAGCTTTATTGGGGAGTTGGCTGCGCGGCGGGCCTCGGGAGCGGTTGACCTCATGAAACTCTTGCCCTGCCTTAGGAATCCCCAATGTGAACTACTTTTGCTAAGGTCGTGCATGGGAGTTGCTAAGTTACTTTTTGGGTTGCGCACTTGTCAACCCCATTTGATGGAGGATGCGGTATCTCGGTTCGATGATGGCCTCAGGGAGGCTATAGAAGACATTGTCGTGGGTGGTGGCCCTTTTTTTGGTGATCTCCAATGGCGTTTGGCATCTTTGCCAATGCGTCTTGGTGGTTTGGGACTCCTTTCAGCTCGAGATGTTGGGGCTTATGCTTTTGTGGCCTCTAGAGCTCAGTCTTGGGAACTACAAGATCATATCCTTCGAAACAGTGGGGTCTTCGGGCTTGACCCGGACTATCAGCAGGCGCTTGAACGCTTATATGTCCTTCTCCCAGACTTGGATATTGGCGGTTTCTCTAATAAGGACACCGCCCCCTCGAAGCCACAAACAACTTTGGCGAATGCTCTGTTTAGCAAAATCGCACAAAGCCTGGGAGAAGTTTTTTCTTTGTCATCCCGCCAAAAGGCGGTGTTTGAGTGCCTGAAGAGCCCCCATGCTCAAGACTTTTTGACCGTTATCCCGATTGAAGGGTTGGGACAGTGCATGTCTCCAGTAGAATATAGAGCAATTCTCAAATACCGGTTGATGATCCCTATGTACCCGGAAGATGAAACATGTCCGATATGTCGTAAAGCTTGTATGGATAAATATGGGGAGCACGCCCTTCACTGTAAAGAGCTACCTGGGTTCAAATATCGGCATGACTGGGTACGAGATGTTTTGGGGGACATCCTAAGAAGAGCTGGGATTTCTGCTAAGAAAGAAGCCCCTGTGAATTTCCTCACGGACCCTATGGAGGGGCGGTCTACTTTGCGACCAGCGGATCTGCTCGTCTTCGGCTGGGCTGGAGGCAAACATGCTTGTGTGGACCTCACAGGGGTTTCCCCTTTGGTTGGTTTACGGGAAAACGGTTTTGTAGCTGGTCAAGCGGCAAGAAAGGCAGAATCAAAGAAAGTGGATAAACATGCTAAAGCTTGCGCAGAGAACCAGCACGCTTTTGTTCCCTTTGCCTTTGATACATTTGGCTCCCTAGCGCCAGAAGCTATCAACTTTTTGACCAGGGTCCAACGGGTCATAGACAACCATTGCTCAACCCCGGGGAGGCAAGGATTTGTTTTTGGAAGGTTAGGATTTGCTATTCAGAAAGGGGTGGCGGCGCAGCTTGTTGCCCGTCTACCTTCTATTTTGATGTAACTTGACAAAACATTATTAAAGTAAATTAATGAAAATTAATAAAAGAATCTTACATTTTGTTAGATATCATTGCAGGAGAGAGGACAACATGAAGGTCAACTTATTAGAATTTGTCCATCTCTAACTCTAGTTAATTTCTTTAACTTGGGATAGATCTGATGGCATGGTCTCAACGTGAACTAGACCAACAAAAGCAGCATGGAATTTACAGAGAGCGTCGGTGACTTGGTGGTGTTAACCATGGTTTGAATTTAATAATTTATAGGTGCTATTTGCACCACTCTTTTAATTAATTACATCAATTCACATGACTTTATTTAACATAAATTTTATTTTTTATAATGGTAATAAACGAATATAAAGCTTGCGATATGTTTATTTTTATCAGACATTTCAATGTAATTTTTTATAAAAAAATGTTGTCTCATATGTAAATTCTTGTAATTGATGTATTATTTTATTTTGTTTTGGGTTATTAGATTTTAATAATCTCAACTTTCATTTATTGATTGTGATTAATCCTAACGCAGTAAAGTTTGGCTTGCTTGTTAGCTCAACTCAATATGGCCTGAATTATATATTTGTACTAATCGGGTGGTGAAAGTTCAATGTTTAAATGCTTTATTTTCGTGTTTTTTATGTCAATTTATGTGAAAAAAAAGTTACTTTTGAAATATTCTTGTGTTTGATTAAACGTGACGTACACGAAGAATTTGGAAGAGACGGGAAGGAAATTAGACCTCGGGGGTGAAGAAATGTAAAAGAGAAGTTTCAAGACAATAGTAACTTAAAACGAGCATAACTTGAGCTAGGAAAAGAGTTATGGGATCCACGACCAATCAACGGAAAGATCTCGAAACGTTACACATCAAATCCAAGTTTGTGCAGAGGGTGGCACCACCGACGCCATTCTGGGCGCCACCGACTCCACCGCGTCAGTAAACCCAAAACCTGTTGACCGACGCCACCTTTGACGCCTGGCTTGACGCCAACCTGGAGCCACCGACGCCACTGTTAGCACCATCGAAGCTGAGCGCAACATTTTGGTGGATTTTAACCTATTTTGAAAGGTTTTAAAAGGGGATTAACCCTATGAAGAAAAATACCTCTTTACACTACAATCAAAGACGAAAAAGCAAGCATCTTTCACCATTCCAAGGCTTTCCAACATCAAGTTCATCTAGATTCACTGTTAGCACCAAAAATATGTTTTATTGTTTTTTGTTTATTTATTCTTTTGTCGTTCGGAATTACGCGTGGTATTTGCTTATTGATTGCAGGTAGTTTCTTTGCAGGCTTGGTAGAATCGTAAGAATTTTGATATCATCATGGATAGCGACTGGGACAATGATGCATGTATGTGTTATGGAAGCCTTTATATTTGGGTTCAAAATTGTCCAATGTTTGAGAGCAAATATGAAAATATAGAGAGAAGATATTCTGAATACAGGCGACAAATGGGATATGTGAGGGCAAACTATGAATATGAAGAAACACATTCATATTATCCACACCATGAACCATCTCCACCATCAAATTATCAAGAATATTATCATGCAGACATAGATTACACATATGCCCAAGATTAGGATCTTAACCAATATGAACACAAGATGCCACATTTATCAAGTTACCAGGAGGAATATGATAACTACTATCCTAAATATCCTTAGATGCCATACGAGGAGCCTCAAGGTTCAACGAAGTCAAACCTTGATGAAATCTTGAACATATTGGTAGAAATGAAAAAAAGAAGACAAAGAGCAATCTGAGTTGGATAATGATACCGTGATTGATGGTGATGTGGTTGAAGAGGTTACGAGACTTCAAGAGCATGAATTTATATGTTTATAGTTGATAGAAGACATAACACCTTTAGAGGAGTCAAAGCCAAAAAATAATCCAAGTTTATCATGGTCCTTCCCCTATACTTATTACTCCAACCAACAAAGTTAGGGAAGCGGGTTTGAGGAAAAATAAAAAGAAGGTGGCATTGGACAAATCATCATGAAGTGGCTCCGCAACAACTATTTAACAAACTTGCTAATTATTAGGAAACTACTATTGAACTTACATGTCAACTACCAAGCGTTTGTCCAGAATTCAGTAGCCAAATATGCACTTAAACCACCATAACAGATATCATGTACGGTCTGGCTAAAGGCATAACACTTATGCTACTTGGAAGGAAACCCAAACTATTTTGCGTTTTTAGTCTTGTTTTCGATTTATTTATGATTTTATTTTATTTCATTTCAAGAACTTTATGGGTGTATTCACTAAATCACCCTAGTCTATTAAATGGTTTAAAAGGCTTGTTCATATGCTAAATGCAACCGTGATTCCGATGAAAGTGAGTGTCACACCCCCGCTAAAAGAGGAAACACGGGGATGTAACGAGATAGGGATCGTCATAACACATGGTAAGCGATAGAGATTCAATATAATAAATGATGACAAGCGTGTCATGACGACACCCGACGACAAGGGGACTTGTGTCGTGTTTAGTCAATGTTCACGACAACATAGCCATAAGCATAAACATGATAAACGATTCACATAATCACATGAAGATAACATTGTAATGTAAATTCCCACAACCCGGGAACAAGTATCAAGAATGTAATTGTTTAATCAGACTACAATATTGTATCAAAATAATTATTTGTCAAATATGTTTAGTCTCAAAAATGCATCATATGGTCTCCACTAAGGCAGCACACCTAGATCCTCAATTTGCATGTTCACCTGAAAAGATATGCTCAAAATGGTCAACAAAATTGTTGGTGAGCTCGCAGGTTTAAATAGTAAATAAGTAAGTGATGCTGTATAGTAAGTGATGTGGAATACCGTGAATACAGTCATAAGTAAGTAAAATCACATGACAATGAGCTTTGCAACCAAATCTAACGACGTACACAAAGATATTGTCGGAATATATTCACCAAAGGGCCCGTTCCTGGCCACTGATGGTACTAACTAGTATACCAACAAACGAGGGTGGGGGTGTCAACCCAGTAGTACTACCAATACCTATCAGTCGGTTCCCACACTGGAATTAAATAGTTGCAAAGAAAGTACCACATAGCAGACTCAAGCATGTATCAGATAAGTACTTGCAAAACAGTATCACGTTGATTCCAAGTATGTAAATTGTATGTAAATTGTACAACATTGAAAATGAGTGAGCATACTTTTCCCCCAAGTTTGTAAATGATTAAAATATTGTATAAGCGTAAAAAGGGGCCACGAAACTCACTTGTTTGGTGGTAAGTATGAATGATCAAAGTATCCAAATGTTGTATGAAATGAACGGTCAAACACCTATTGACAGTTATTGTTAAGCATTAATGATATGTATAAAGCGTATAATATTGTTCGGTCGATTCGGGTTGTATCGGTTGGGTCGCGTGTAACACACACAATCATACACACGTATTAGATCTTATGTAGATCCAAGTACTAGATATCGTCGCCATTGCTGATGATGTTTGAGTAAAAGTTCCATTGTTATTAGAGAAGTATTTGGTAAATATTCTTAGCTACAAATCGGTTATTGATACTTGTAAAATGTTAAGTTGATTTGATTTGGAATAACATTAGTAAGTTTGATAGCATTGACTTTAATCTTGTCATTAGCAATGGCAACCGTGTCGATGTCACCTTAACATCACACGACATACACACACCACACACAAGGAGAAACTCACACACAACAACTTCATTCGCACAACAGGACCAGACGCACAACTCAACACTCCATTCGCACGAATCAACCCTCAATCGTACGAATCAGCTTCACTTGTACGATTGAACCTTCATTCGTACGACTGGCATTCAGTCGTACCACACAACACCCAATCGCACGACTCAACCTCCATACGCACGAATCAACCTTCATTCGTATGAATCAACTTCATTCATACGGTTGAACCTTCATTCGTACGGTTGAACCTTCATTCGTGCGATTGGCCTTCAGTCATGCGATACACGCACAATCGCACACATTCATTCGGTCGCCTGACTCAATCGCACACAACATTCATTCGCATAGACTCAATCGCACACATTCATTCGATCGCACGACTCAGTCGCACGACCTACCCAGTCGCACAACTCAGTCGCCCGAATGACTCAGACGCATGATTCAGTCGCACGACTCACCCAGTCGCATGACTCAATCGCATGACAGACCCAGTCGCCTGAACAGCGGAATCGCGACTGCAGGAGGGCTGAGCAGCCTTCGGCTGCTCCGAGCACGGGTTTTACAGAACAAGGCTTCCAGTAATACACTACAAACATACACAAACAAGAAGCACACTCAGAAGGACATCACACGCACCCACACGACCTCATGTGTTCGGGTTGAATCCCGAACACCCGAAACCCTAGTTTGGACAGCCGTGAATAAGCAAGAAAAGGAACAACCAAGGTCGTCTACCTGCTAGAATGGAGTAGACTCGGTTGCAGATGAAGTCTAGACAGTGAAAATGAGACCAAACGGGGCGGTTTTGGTGCAATGAATGAGATGTAAAGTGAAGAAGAAGAAGATGGAGATGAAGAAGAAGAATAATGAATCTAGGGCTGGAAATGGGGAGTTTTATACCCATCCCAAGTTTGCAAAATGTTAATTTTAGTCCCTGCACTTAGCCCTCGAGTTTCCCAAATTTGTTTTGGTTGAACAACGACTTTATTTGGTTAGTTATATTAATGATAAAAATGTATTTAGTGATATTTATAACTTAAAAATAGTTTTTATTAATGATAATAATATTATATAAAAATAGTATATTTGGCGGTAACGGTGATGAAAGGTTTAAAAGTTTTTAAAGATAGCACACGTTCACGATGAAAGCACAAGAACAAGGATGATAAAGCAAGCATAATATCCACACGGATAGTTTATAAAGATGAGGAATGAATGAGCGAAGAAGAGTTAACGGAAATCCTCGTTAATTGACGGACCTTTTAGTGACGGATGTCACAGTATCCCCCAGTTGAGAGAATTTCGTCCCGAAATTCAGCTGGAGTTAGGTCCAAGAGTGTCATCCTCGAATAGATGTGGATATTTGAGTTTCATCTGATCTTCCCGTTCCCATGTAAACTCTGGCCCTCGTTTTGAATTCCACCTTACGCGAACAATTGGTATTCTACTGCGCTTCAATTGTTTGACCTTTCTATCCATGACCTCAATGGGTTCCTCAACAAAATGAAGCTTTTTGTCAATCTTGATTTCCTCAATTGGTACGTGAAGAGATTCGTCAGCCAAACACTTCTTGAGGTTCGACACGTGGAAAGTATCATGCACACCGCTGAGTTCTTGTGGTAACCTTAATCGGTAAGCCACTGGACCGATTCTTTCTGTAATCTCGAATGGTCCAACGTATCTTGGGGCTAACTTCCCTTTCTTTCCAAACCGAACGATTTCTTTCCAATGAGAGACTTTAAGTAAAACTCGATCCCCAATGTTGAATTCTAGGGGCTTCCGACGTTTGTCGGCATAGCTCTTTTGGCGATCTCTAGCAGCTTTCAGTCGGTCTTTAATTTAAAAGATCTTGTCGGTTGTTTCTTGAATGATCTCTGGGCCTGTTAACTGACTTTCACCAATCTCGGCCCAACAAACGGGTGATCTAATCGAGTGCCCATCGCTTTCTGCAATGTCTGCCAAAATCGTGAAGTAAATCGGCTGTCACGGTCGGATATGATCGACACAGGTACTCCGCGTCTTGTCACGACCTCCTTGATGTACAATCTCGCCAACTTATCCATCTTGTAGTCTTCTCGGATCGGCAAGAAATGAGCTGATTTCGTCATTCGATCCACTACGACCCATATCGAGTCATGCCCGCTGCTTGTTCTAGGGAGTTTGGTAATGAAATCCATAGCTATATTCTTCCATTTCCACTCGGGAATTTCAGGTTGCTGTAATAATCCCGATGGTTTCTGATGTTCAGCTTTAACTTTCGAGCATGTCAAGCATCTGCTGACGTACATAGCAATGTCTTTCTTCATGTCTGGCCACCAGTACAGATCTTTGAGATCGTGGTACATCTTGTCTGCACCAGGATGAATAGAATATCGCGTTTTGTGGGCTTCATCCATGACTAAGGTACGTACACCTCCCCATCTGGGTACCCATATACGATCCATGAAGTACTGTATACCATCATCCTTGCAACTCATCTGTTTATCCAACCCTCGGAATTCTTCTCCCGCAAGGTTTTCTTCCTTCAATGCCTCACTTTGTGCAATTTGGATCTGAGCTTTCAAATTCGTTTGAATGGTCAATCCCAACACTCGAGCACGTAGTGGTTTCACACGTTCTTTGCAGCTTAAAGCATCAGCCACCACGTTAGCTTTCCCCGGATGATACCGGATTTCAGAATTGTAGTCACTAAGAAGCTCTACCCAACGTCGTTGTCGCATATTAAGTTCCTTCTGATCCAGGATATGTTGGAGGCTCTTATGATCTGTGTAGATGATGCATTTGGTTCCATACAGGTAATGCCTCCATATCTTAAGTGCAAATACTACAGCGCCTAACTCAAGATCATGAGTTGTATAGTTCTTTTCGTGCACCTTAAGTTGTCGCGAAGCGTAGGCAATCACCTTATCTTTCTGCATTAGTACACATCCCAATCCTTGATGTGAAGCGTCGCAGTATACCACAAAATCATCAGTTCCGTCTGCGAGGGACAATATCGGTGCGTTGCACAACTTCTCTTTCAACGTTTGGAACGCTTGTTCTTGTGCATGTCCCCAATCAAACTTCTTGTCTTTCTGGGTCAACAATGTTAATGGTTGTGCGATCTTCGAAAAATTCACGATGAAGCGACGATAGTAACCGGCCAATCCTAAAAATTGTCGTATTTCTGAAGGTGTCTGGGGTGCATCCCATTTCTTCAGCGCTACGATCTTACCGGGATCTACATGAATCCCGTCCTCGTTAACCACATGACCCAAAAACTTCACTTCTCGCAACCAAAATTCACACTTCGAGAACTTGGCGAAAAGTTTCTCTTCTCGTAACAGTTCCAGAATTGCCCGAAGGTGTTCTTCATGATCCTCTTTCGATTGGGAGTAGATAAGTATATCGTCTATGAATACGATCACAAACTTATCCAAGTAAGGTTTGCACACTCGATTCATTAGGTCCATGAACACAGCTGGTGCGTTAGTCAATCCGAACTGCATGACCAAGAACTCATAGTGCCCATAACGAGTTCTAAACGCTTTTTTCGGTATGTCATCCTCGAAAACCCTTAGTTGATGATATCCAAAACGAAGATCGATCTTTGAGAAATATGAAGCTCCTTGCAGCTGATCAAACAGATCGTCGATCCTGGGGAGAGGATATCGATTCTTCACGGTTAACTTGTTCAGTTCACGGTAATCGATACACATGCGGAACGACCCATCCTTCTTTTTGACAAATAATACCGGTGCTCCCCACGGTGAGTGACTCGGTCGAATAAAACCCTTCTCCAGTAGTTCCTGCAACTGACTAGATAACTCTTGCATTTCTGATGGCGCTAACCGATATGGCGTCTTTGCTACCGGTGTAGCTCCAGGAACCAACTCTATACGAAATTCCACCTGACGTGGAGGAGGCAAACCAGACAAGTCATCAGGAAATACATCTGGGTAGTCTCGTACCACTGGAATATCTACTAGTTTCCTCTCTTCGTCCTTCTTTTCTACCACATGTGCCAGAAAGGCGTAGCACTGCTTTCGTAAACTTCGGCGTGCTTTCATGCAGGAGATAAGCTTTAAGTTTTTTCCCGGTCGTTCTCCTTGAATTCTGAGTAGCTCCCCGTTTGGCATGGGGATTCGTACTACTTTGTCCCGACAGACAATCTCAGCTCCGTGTTTCGACAACCAATCCATTCCTACAATCACTTCGAAACTTCCTAACTCAAAGGGTATCAAATCTATATCGAAGGCATGGTCCTCCAATATTATCGAGCACTTCCTAATAATCTCATCGGCCTGAACAACCCTACCGTTGGCCATTTCTACAGAGTAGCTAGTTTCTAGCCTACTAGGACTCAAATCAAGCAGTTGCACAAACTCTGAAAATATAAAGCTATTGTGTACTCCAGTATCAAATAATATAGATGCGAAGTGATGATTGAGTAAGTGCGTACCCGTGACAACATTCGGGTCCTGACGAGCATCGTTGGCTCCAATGACAAATGCACGTCCCCGAGCTGTATTTCCTTGGTTTGTCGGGCCTTGATTTCCAGCTATGGCCATCACCTGCTGCTGATTGTTCCCTTGCTGACCAGGCGCCCGATTCAGTCTGGGGCACGTGTTTCTGTAGTGGTCAGGGTCTCCACACTCATAACAGACCCTGGCATTCCCGGCGGGGTTAACCGCGTTGACCGGTGCCACCAAATTCGGCGCTGTTCTGCAGTCTCTCGCCAGATGCCCCGGGCGTCTACAATTCGCGCACACCCGGCACTGCATTCCTGGGGGATGATGATAGTTGCACCTGTCACATTTGGGGTGCGGCCCAACATACTCTCTCTAGCCATGCGTCACGACCACAAAATTCCTGGTTGTCTTGGCCCTCTTGTCAAATTTCCCGGCACTCGACCGGCTCGTTTCCCCAACATCCTTTCTCTTCTCTGCCCCTCTTCCTAACACCCCTGTTCTCACCATCTCATCAGTTAGAGCGCCAGCCTTCAGAATTGCACTCTGGATAGTAGGAGGAGCAGCTGCTGTTACCATTGCTCGGATTTGAGGTGCAAGTCCCCAAATGTACCTCTCGATCCTCTTTGATTCCGGCGTGACCAGATGCGGAACCAATCTTGTCAACTCATGGAATCGATCAGTGTAAGCTGCGTGCCCAGCCCCCACCATAGCATGATTCCAGAATTCATGCTCCAGTTTCTGCATCTCGTTGAGGGGGCAGTATTCCTCGGTGATCAATGCTTTGAATTCATCCCATGATATTTGCATCGTTGATTCTCTCCCTCTAGCTTGAACCTGAGTATTCCACTAGGTTAGGGCCTTGCCCTGTAATGAACACGTGGCATACTTGATTCTCTGGCTGTCGAGGCACTCACTGATGTCAATCACTGCCTCCATCTTTTCAATCCATCTGGTTAGGGCTATCGCCCCACCTTTCCCATCAAATTCTCTCGGTTTGCAGGCCACAAACTCCTTGTATGAACACCCCCATCTAGCGTTAACAACCACAGTCTCAATACCGGCTGTTCCACCATTCCCGGTCTCCTGATTACTTTCGTTCCCAGTCGGGTTTCCATTTCCCACTTCAGTTTCGATCCCACCATTCGGTCTCCTGATTACTTTCGGGCCCCACCTCTTTCTCCATTATCCTCATTATCATTGCCACCATCCCCGTGGGGGTGGTGTTGCTGGAGTGCATCGCTCACTTGGGCCACGATAGTAGGAATCAGTGCGGTCAACTGTTGAGCGATTAGAGCTGCCATCTCAAAGTTTCCTGTTCCCTGATTATTACTGGCAGGACCATCACTTGCTCTTGGTGCTCTACATCTGCCTCTGCCTCTGCCCCTCTGCTCTTGGAGGCGGCATTCTCTAATCATAAAAGTAGTAAACACATAAGCTTAAACCATTTCAAATTATATTGTCCACATCGTTCATCAAAGTCCAGCATTCCAAGTTAATATCACACTTATTGTCACCACACATCACATGCAAGTCGTGTAGTTCTCACACCATGAATTGATAATGTCTCAACAATAGTCCATCATATCAATTGTAAATCCATGTATATAATCACGTTTAGTCTAGCGAAGGTTATCTATCTCTTCCTCTTTCGAGGTTTCAGACATAACCTCCTCAGGGTTAATCTCGATGTCCGAGGTCAAGCGCAATAGCACGATCTGTGAAGATCTCTTCGGGTTTAATACCCGGATTTGATAAACCAACTCGGTGCGCAGAGGGAACGGAAGATCCAATTGAAGCATCCCATAAAGAGTGAGCACAAGGGCTCTCTCATAGGGTGAAAAGATCACATAATAGATAGATAGACAAATCAAGTAAAAGGAACACATACATGAGATATAAAATGCACACAGATCCTAGCATGCAAATCTACATGAAGGTTCCTAGGTTATAGTCTAGGTCAAGCATATTGCCTAATTCTCTATAACCAATGGCTCTGATACTAATCTGTCACACCCTCGCTAAAAGCGGAAACACGGGGATGTAACGAGATCGGAATCGTCATAACAAATGGTAAGCGATAGAGACGCAATATAATAAATGATGACAAGCGTGTCATGACGACACCCGACGACAAGGAGACTTGTGTCGTGTTTAGTCAATGTTCACGACAACATAGCCATAAGCATAAACATGATAAACAATTCACATAATCAGATGAAGATAACATTGTAATGTAAATTCCCACAACCCGTGAACAAGTATCAAGAATGTAATTGTTTAGTCAGACTACAATATTGTATCGAAATGATTGTTTGTCAAATATGTTTAGTCTCAAAAATGCATCCTAGGGTCTCCACTAAGGCAGCTCACCTAGATCCTAAATTTGCATGTTCACTTGAAAAGATATGCTCAAAATGGTCAACAAAATTGTTGGTGAGCTCGCAGGTTTAAATAGTAAATAAGTAAGTGATGATGTATAGTAAGTGATGTGGAATACCGTAAATACAGTCATAAGTAAGTAAAATCACATGACAATGAGCTTTGCAACCAAACCTAACGACGTACACAAAGATATTGTCGGAATATATTCACCCAAGGGCCCGTTCGTGGCCACTGATGGTACTAACTAGTATACCAACAAACGAGGGTGGGGGTGTCAACCCAGTAGTACTACAAATACCTATCCGTCGGTTCCCACACTGGAATTAAATATTTGCAAAGAAAGTACCACACAACAGACTCAAGCATGTATCAGATAAGTACTTGCAAAACAGTATCACGTTGATTCCAAGTATGTAAATTGTATGTAAATTGTACAACATTGAAAATGGGTGAGCATACTTTTCCCCCAAGTTTATAGATGATTGAAATATTGTATAAGCGTAAAAAGGGGCCACGAAACTCACTTGTTTGGTGGTAAGTATGAATGATCAAAGTATCCAAATGTTGTATGAAATGAACGGTCAAACACCTATTGACAGTTATTGTTAAGCATTAATGATATGTATAAAGCGTATAATAATGTTCGGTCGATTCGGGTTGTATCGGTTGGGTCGCGTGTAACACACACAATCAGATACACGTATTAGATCTTATGTAGATCCAAGTACTAGATATCATCGTCATTGCTGATGATGTTTGAGTAAACGTTCCATTGTTATTAGAGAAGTATTTGGTAAATATTATTAGCTACAAATCGATTATTGATACTTGTAAATTGTTAAGTTGATTTGATTTGGAATAACATTAGTAAGTTTGATAGCGTTGACTTTAATCTTGTCATTAGAAATGGCAACCGTGTCGACATCACATGACATACACACACCACACACAAGGAGAAACTCACACACAACAACTTTATTCGCACAACAGGACCAGACGCACAACTCAACACTCCATTCGCATGAATCAACCCTCAATCGTACGAATCAGCTTCACTCGTACGATTGAACCTTCATTCGTACGACTGGCATTCAGTCGTACCACACAACACCCAATCGCACGACTCAACCTACATACGCACGAATCAACCTTCATTCGTACGAATCAGCTTCATTCATACGGCTGAACCTTCATTTGTGTGATTGGCCTTCAGTCGTGCGATACACGCACAATCGCACACATTCATTCGGTCGCCTGACTCAATCGCACACAACATTCATTCGCAAAGACTCATTCGCACACATTCATTCGATCGCACAACTCAGTCGCACGACCTACCCAGTCGCACAACTCAGTCGCCCGAATGACTCAGACGCATGATTCACTCGCACGACTCACCCAGTCGCACGACTCAATCTCATGACAGGCCCAGTCGCCTGAACAGAAGAATCGCAACTGTAGGAGGGCTGAGCTCCGGCTGCTCCGAGCACGGGGTTTACACAACAAGGACTTCCAAAAACACACTACAAACATACACAAACAATAAGCACACTCTGAAGGACATCACACGCACCCACACAACCTCATGTATTCGGGTTGAATCCCGAACACCCGAAACCCTAGTTTGGAAAGCCGTGAATAAGCAAGAAAAGGGACAACCAAGGTCGTCTACCTGCTAGAATAGAGTAGACTCGGTTGTAGATGAAGTCTAGACGGTGAAAACGAGACCAAACGGGGTGGTTTTGGTGCAAGGAATGAGATGTAAAGTGAAGAAGAAGAAGATGGAGATGAAGAATAAGAATAATGAATATAGGGCTGGAAATGGGGGGTTTTATACCCATCCCAAGTTTGCAAAATGTCAATTTTAGTCCCTGCACTTAGCCCCCGAGTTTCCCAAATTTATTTCGGTTGAACAACGACTTTATTTGGTTAGTTATATTAATGATAAAAATGTATTTAGTGATATTTATAACTTAAAAATGGTTTTTATTAATGATAATAATATTATATAAAAATAGTATATTTGGCGGTAACGGTGATGAAAGTTTTAAAAGTTTTTAAAGATAGCACACGTTCACGATGAAAGCACAAGCACAAGGATGATAAAGCAAGCATAATATCCACACGGATAGTTTATAAAGATGAGGAATGAACGAGCGAAGAAGAGTTAACGGAAATCCACGTTAATTGACGGACCTTTTGGTGACGGATGTCACAGTGAGTTTAGGACTTTTATGTTTAATGTGATATTTTTTAATTTCTGTCAAACAAGTTAACTAATTTTAATCATTTTTTCACTTAAATGTTGCATTGATGATAATACAATGCTTAAAGTGTAGGGAATGGGATGCATTGTTGATTTAAATGTGAGGTGTTAATCATGAAGTGAGAATTTCGCTTCTATACGGGTTTTACTATGTTTTGTAGATTAGTAGATAAGATGTTAAAGATCACTAATACAATTAAGGATCTTACCATAAAGACATATCCGGGTGCATTTGTTTCCCTTATTAATTATTAAAACTAGTTAATTTGTAGTTAGTTTAGCTTTCGGTTATTAAAACTAGTTAATTTTAAATGATTTATGAATATGATAAGATTGAGTCTGATCTTAAAATTCCATTGTATCCACACCAATAGTAACATTTGGTTGGTTCATTAGGGGCAATTTACATCTCCAATGTGGGGACAGGGGGATTTGGTAAAAGTTTCAAAAAAAATTTAAAAAATTGATTTTTTTGTGAATCTTCAAGTGAAGTTTATTGTGTTAAAAGACCAGAATTTTTGTAAATCACTAGCTTGTTGCTTATCAAAAGATTGTTATAGATCCTAGATCATGGTCATATTGTTTAAGTTGCAGGATAAAGTATTTCTAGCGGGTCCTTTCTGAAAATGTTAAGGACGCCTAGTTAGAGTTAACGAGCTTTTGATATAATAAACTCATGTGTACATCGGTAGCCTAAATTCCTACTTGGTGAGATTTTGAGCCTATTACTTAAAACACAATATATATAATTATTCATTTATTAAGGGTAGGCCATATACTACACTTGTTGCAGTACTTGTATTGTTTGATACATGCCAAGACCATAAGCAAGATGTTTGCACATAAATAACAAAGGCAATCTAGGAACCCCCTTTTACTTGTTGACTTTTCATTACTGTTATCATTCCTAACCATTAATAGCCATGTCGAGCCTTGAACCATTCTTTTGTTAAACCTGATATATAAAGCCCAAGTTGTTAGTTGATAACCGACCATGAAACCAATCAAAGTAAAAAAGCAGCTGAAGTTAAGATTATATTATAAAAATATATATTTGATGAAAAATAAATACTAAAGAAAAAAAAAAAAGAAGAGAAAGCATTTGTTTAGAAGGAGTCAAAGTGATCTAGTTCTGTTAGTCATGTTAATAAGGATTCTTTAATGTTCTGGTTCATGTTTGTGTTTGTTTTAGCAACTCTTAAAGCCAAAAAATTTCATACCATTACTTAAGCCCGAAATTCCGTAAGTCTTTTAGATATTTGCAAAGTCTATGCAAGTGGTGGAGGTGTGATTGATATACAAGCTTATGTGGACAAGATGGTATGTTGGGTTATTGATTGATTACACTAGTACATATTTTACTAGTCGAGATAAACCGAGAGGAATGAATTATTGTGGAGGGTGTGTGAATGAAACTAAGAATCAAAAACACGTTAAGCCTAGTTGGGTGATTTCCTGTTTTACTTTACTGTAATTTACTTGCTAGAATGTAAATCTATTAAACGATGTAAGTCTTATGAATAAAGGCATGACTTTGGAACTTAACTGATTTTTAATAAATAATTAGTGATGTGTAGTTGCAATGACGGTTTTACATATTACAATTGAGCGTTGCTTGAGGAAAAGCAAAAGGTAAGTGTGAGGATTATGATCAGGGTGAAAGTTCAATGTTTAAAGGCTTTATTACAGTGTTTTACGTGTCAATTTATGAGAAATAAAGTTAATTTTGAGATATTAGTAGGTTAAACGTAAAGTACACTAAAAAGTTAGAAGAAACGGGATGGAAATTGGAGCTCGGGAGGTGAAAAAATGTAAATGAGAAGTTCCAATACAATAGTAACTTAAAACGTGCATAACTTGAGCTAAGAAAAGAGTTACGGGACCCACGACCTATCAACGGAAAGATCTCGAAAAGTTACACATTAAATTCAAGTTTGTGAAAAAGGTTGCGCCACCGACACCATTCTGGGCGCCACCGACGCCACCAGCGTCAGTAAACCCAAAACCTCCTGACCGACGCCACCTCTGACGCCTGGCTTGACGCCAACCTAGAGCCACCGACGCCACTCGCCAAGCACTGCGTTTGAGTGGAATTTGACCTAATTTGAAAAGTTTTAAAGGGGGATTAACCCTATGACGAAAAATTTCTTTACACTGCAATCAAGGACGAAAAAGCAAGCATCTTTCATCATTCCAAAGCTTTCCAACATCAAATTAATCTGGATTCACATGATCAATCACAATTTGTTAAAGAATCGATGATGATGCAAGGCTAAATCAATTGTGATTCACTTCGGGGGACATGTTTGTGCAAATTTTCGTTTTTCTTAGTTTGTAACCTAGATTTGAGATTGGATCTTGAACCTTTTAAGTTCTCTTAGATTTAATTTATGATTTGATTATTTAAACGATCTGATTATGTTTAAACCTAATTTTAGTTTTCTATAACTTTGGTTTCCTTTAATCATTGTGTGATTGATTATTAGAATTAGGGTTACATGATTCAAATTGGTGATTGTGTGAATGAAGTTCTTTAAGCTTTAATTCGTAATTTTCACTTAGATCTTATCATGTGTAAGTTACCATTAGCGACTTCTCAATAGGTTTTACTAAAGAACGTAAGTTTGTCAAACCTGAATCTAGAATTGGATTGCTTTTTTCCCATGATTGTTAAAAACCTAAACTTTTACTTTGTTAATTTGATTATTTCTCAATTCAATTAATTAAGAAATTTACTTTTCAATGTTTAATATTTTTAGGTTAATCGTTATTAGCACTTGATTTTCTGTGGATTCGACACCTTTCTTACCATTTGCTATTAAGGGTGATTAGACACTACTTAATAAATATTTTTGACCGAAACACGACATTGATCATTTATTTTTATGTACATAACATATATCATGATATTTAATCATATGCTAATAGTTGCATGATATTGTGTGTTTGAAAAACAAATTTTATTTTGAGAACAATAGACCTGTTATAAGTTATATAGTATTCTATAGATATAATGTTTGTAGCTATTTCTAATAATGCCATGGTATCAAACTATAATGTTGTATTGCATCGTTTCATGTGTAGCTTTTATATATTCGTTCATTAGAATAAAAAATTTTGAACATAGTTTTAATTTATTAATAAAAAACTACTAGTTGATATATAACGTTACTGGTTTGGTTCGTTCGATTCAAATGCTGATGAAGTTATTTGTATTTTGTTTAAGTTGAATTTAGTTTTTTTAAATTATTTTTATATTTTATGGAACTTGACATAGACCTGTTATGAGTTTTGTAGCATGTTGAATTTATTTTGCATTTGATTTTTTTAGTTGTGTTTATGAAGTTAACACCGAGCAATAACAAGCCGAGTCAGCTCTTTTAAAAAAATGAGCTGAGCTCGAGCTTAGATTTCCAACTCGGTTTTAAAGTTAGGTAACAGTTTATATCAAAATTTATCACTCGTAGTGACAAGACGTTTGATGATAATTAAAATAATACAAAGAAACTTGACTGTTTAATACGATTTTGTATAATACTTATCATATAAACTTATAAACAAGCACATGGTTCTTTAGTTAGTCCTGTAACGTATATGGAATTTTTTACTTCTTAGGGTGCATTTCTTAAAAACATTTAAAACCATATTTTTCTATTAGTGGACAAAGTAGAGCTGAGGAGAACACAGGAAAAAACACGATCAGGTGGGAACACCACACCCCTAGTTCGGGGGAGAAAAAATAACTCCCGACCCGTTGAGTTTTCACCGGGCTTCAAAAACTTATTTTCTCTTTAAGTGCAACTTGTACTATATGCAGGACCGTTTAAGGGCTTTAACACAATTACAACACAACAACACAATGAGGAGATTAACTAAACTCTAATCAAACAGTGAACTGGAAACCAAAGTGATACAAAGAACACAAGTAAAGCAAGAGACAGAACAAGAGAGTATGGGTTTCAAGGAGGCAGTATATTGCTTTCTCAAGTTCTTTTACAAGTGTTACAAAGCATAAAGAAAAGATACAAGAACTTGAAATACTTATACTACAACCTACAGCCGGCTATACTTTGAAAGCCAGCTGGATACAATTGACTAGACACTAACAAAATCAATTGTAGGATCAAAAGGCATATCTGCCTTTTGACCTTGTGACTATGACATGCCATAGCTCACATCCTTATACATTACAAAAAGGATAAAGTACATAAAGTGGAAAGTTAAAGACTCAAGACCTCAATGTACAGTTACCAAAAGCAAGGCCCTTTTCACCAACTCATGTAAGTTGGTGACTTTACAGAGATGCAGCGGAAAAGGTGCTTTATGGAACAGTACATCAGATAAAGCATGTGTACTAAAAGTCTTCGGAAGAAATCTGTCTTCATAGGTTGAAGCTTCGGAAGACTTTGTCTCTGAAGCTTCGGAAGACTTCATGTTTGGCTTCGGAAGATATTGGTCTTGGCTTCGGAAGATTTTACACTTAGAGTATTTTCTAATGCTTTGTGTAAAACTTCCGAAGCATTCTTCACTTCAGTACTTAGTGCATGTTGCTGAGACACTTAGGCTGTTTTGGGTTGCATCAGACTTCAGGAATCCTTACAAACTCCCCCTAGGCTGATGCTACCAAAACACTTGGAAGATCTTCAAATGTTGGTAGTCTTCAGTACAATCAGGACCATTCCTTTCTTCATGAGATGGTCAGGATCATCAAGACTTTCATAGTATCTTCTCATCTCAAAGAGATCATGCAGAGGTAAGTTGATTATGTCTTGCCATGAGTAGACATTCTCAACACCTTGATCTCTGATAACAGTCCATCTTTCTGGATTGGTAGAGTAAGTCCAGGACAAGATGGGTGTCTCACTAGTTAGAGGAGCCACTTGAATAGGAGTTGATTGGGCTGCCTCATCATGCACTTCCTCAGGTTGATCTGATTCAGCCTGAGGTGCAGAGGTAGATGACTTTGGCTTCTTCTTCTTAGTCTTTGGTTTAGAAGCCATCCTCTTCTTCCTCTTGGATGTCTTTAACTGAGAAGACTGGTCTGCAGCACCATGTTGATCATCAGTGTCTTTCTCAGTTGGGTGTTCCTCCCTCACAGGTTCAGAAGGAGAGGGAGTTTGACCCTGCCTAGGATCAGAAGATGAAGCTTGCTGAGGCTCAGCTGGAGGTGCTGGTTGAGGTGTCTCTGGTTGTTCAAACTTGACCTCCACTTCAGGTGGGACTTGACTTGGAAGAGAGTGCAAGTCAATGAGTTCTCCACTTTTAATCTTCTGCTTGATCACCCTAATATGCTCATCCATAGTGGATAGAGACATGGGGCCAAGTCTCCTTCCGGAGAATCCATACAGCTTCAAGAAGCTCACCATTCTTTGTCTGTCAGCAGACTTCTTTGCATTCTTTTGAATGATGGCTCTTGACTTTGCAGCTTCTTCCCTTAGCTTCCTTTTAGTTGTCTTTCTTTCCTTGACTAACTCAAGCTCAAGTTGCTTTAGATACTCGAACTCAATGAAGTCATAGGACAAGGGAAGAAGTGCATCTGCCTGATAGAAGCCTGTGGCACTCAGGTAGTTGATCATCTTGATCCTATCTTCTTCTTTATCTACCTGAGGTTCTTGTGGAGCCACATCTTCTGTGCAGGACTTTCTTGAACTGGTGAGAGAGTGGGAGCATGCTTGTAAAGTCTTTTCTGTCTCTTCTCCTCTTTGAGTTGGAGAAGTAATCTTGCATCCTCTTTCTCCTTCAACTCTCTTGACACTTCCATGTCAGCCAGTTCATTTAATTCTTCTAAGGGGAGGGAGATGATTTCATCAATGTCATAGTTCCTGGTCTGTAAGTAGGTAATCCTGACTGCCCTTAACTCATCATCCTGAGTATTTGGTCTGGGAGCAGCCCTGATTGCAGCTTGCATGAAGCTAGATGACCCAGTAGGAACTTTCTCCCCTTAGTCTCCTTTTCCTCTCTCTCTCTTCCTCCTCAATTTCCTCAGGAGTCATTATCCTTTTCCCTTTGTCACCAACAGACCTTTGTGACTCAGGGTGGATTGAGGCTTGGCCTTCATTGCTTGGAGTAGCTTCCATGCTCTGGCCAGAGAGAGGCTGAGAAACACCTTCACCAGCAGGTGTCTCAGATGGAGTTTGGACCTCTGCAGCAGTTGTTGATGATGAGACAGGGGTCTCAGGTTCTGCCACTGGGCCTTCAGTCAAGGTTTCCCCTATGAAACTAATCTTAGGGTCCACCTCAACATCCAGTTGACCGATGACATTGCCTGATTCCCTAAGTCTCCTTCTTAGAGTAAACTCTGCAAGGATCCTGTCTTGGATTCTTTGAGCCAGCCTGTCAGCTTGTCTTGAATTGCTTGGATTGACAAGTGGCAAGTTGACTAAATCCAGTCTTTCATAGAAGCTCAGGCTTTGGAATTGAAAAACTTCTTGTTGGCCTTGAACTCTTGAAGTATAAGGGCTCTCCTGTCATCATCATACCTCCACCTTATGATGTAGTTGCCAGTTCCTTGTGGTGGAGATGAGACAGCCCTTGGTATACCTTCCTCAAAGAGACTCCTGATGAGAGAGTCTATAGAGTCCACATTAATGTGAACTTGAGGAAGTTGCTGAGAATGCACAACAGCAAGTGAGGATGGTGAGTCCTCTATGTCCATTCTCTCTGAAGAACTCCCAGGTTCTGTGGTTGTAACAACTTTCTCCCCCTTTTTGGTAGCATCACCCACTTGCATAGGTGAGCTGGAGGATAAGTCAATCACTTCCACAGGTTCTTGTGTTCCTGGTTGAGCTCTCCTTAAAGGTCTCCCAGCTAGTTTTTCCTGCAGATATGAAATCTGGAGTTGCTGATCATTGACCCTGTTTTGCAGGGTAGTCACCTGAGATTCCAAGTGACTAACCTTAGAGACTAAATAGGTGCATGTTTTTGACAGTTTTTGCACCTTTAGTCTCAAATTCCCCTCATCTTCATCAGAAGATTCATTGGGGGATGAGATGATTGGACCAAAGTCCTCTCTCTCACCACCAGCTTGAGTTTCTTGGCTGCTGGTTTTCCTCTGCTCACTGGCAGCCTCAGTTGAGATGCCAATGGGCTGAGTTGCCATGGTTGAGGTCTTAATGATGTAATCACTTTCAAAAGTGAGAGCCTCTTCCATATGGACATCCTGAACAGGTTCAGAAGTGTCCACCTCAGTAATAGGTGACTGATGGGGGATAGACTGAGGAGAGTCAGAGGTACTCATCTCTCTTTGAGTAGGGGAGGAGAAGAGAGACTCATGGTACTCACTGAATCCTAAGTCTTCATCAGTGTAAAAGGATAGGTTGGGAATTGGTTGGTTGAGATCCAAAGGCTGGGGATGGTAGCTGTCCCCTGAAGGTTGTCACTTGAGTGTTGAGACTCAGAGTGAAGGCTTAAGGTTGTTGGGCTAGTGAGCTCATCAGGGTGAGCTTGAGGAACCTCAGCCCTGATAGGTGAAGTAATGGGAGTGGTTTGCTCCTCAGGAGAAGTGGGAGCTCTAGTGTCCACTTCTTCCTGTAAGGTTGAGTATTTGGGGGCCTGCACAGACTCAATAGCCTGAGCAGGGGTTCGTTTGGATTTTCTTTGGTAGGTGAGGGTGATTTCTGGTCTTTTTAATGGTAAGGACAAAAGAGGTGTGGGTTCAACACTAGCTTGTGTTGCTAGGTTGTCACCTTGAGCAATGAGCTCTAACATTTTTGGGACTAGGGCTGTTTCTACCCCTGAGAAGCCTACAGTTGGCTTCTTCATTATTTTAAAGATGCCGGGCTTCATCTGTCCCAATTTAAGAATATTACTTGTTTCCCTCAACTGTGAGCCCAGTTCACAGTTGAGAATGTGTTGAACATATCTAGGAAACATGTAATACTCTAAGGAGTCTAAGTTTGCAAGTAAATTAGTATAAACAAATTGTGAATACCTGAACTTGACCCCCTGAACCATTCCATGAACTATAAAGAGAGATCCTCAGGAATCTGGTCCCATCCACCATGCTTGTTTGACAAGCTGTGGATAACCACATGGAGCAGGAATTTCCATTGGGATGAGACCTTCCCTTTCCTAAAGGTCTTTACAGAGAAATCTCCCTCATAGCCCATCTGCTCAAAAGAATGATTAACAGCTTCTTTTGGGAAGGACACCTCACCTTCTTCATCATCCAGCTGCAAATGTTGATTAATGATGGCCGGAGTGATGAAGATTGTCCTCCCTTGCACTGTGGCAGACAGTGCCTTCTCCCCATCCATAATGACCTCTTGGCAGGTCTTCCAGAATTCAAGCAAGTGATCCTCATATAGAGTAGGATCAATGGTCAGGGAGGTGAAGTAGTTTGACAGAGTCAAGAATTGGCAAATCTCTGAGAAACTTGCATCTTTCTCAGAGCTTAACAGAGCAACTTGATTATGTTGCCTGTGAAGTTGCATGGAGAAATCAGGGTTGTTTCTGCGGTTAAGGTTGGCCATTTCAGAAGCTTAAGGGTGAAGAAAGGTAGAAAGCAAAGGCGGTTTAGAGAATTAGGTTAGAGAAACAGTAGAATTGAGGAAGATAGTGGGAAAGAGGGGGAACCGTTGGGTATTTATATGAAAAGGGATTTGAACCAAAGTTAATGAAAGAGGATAAACTTTGAAATCCGAAGTCGGTCCCACCTCTGAAAAGGTAGTTTACTTTTGCTCAAAAAGTAGTTTTCTTGGAATTCGAAAAGCTTCCGAAGTTTATTTGTCTTCGGAAGTTTTGATTGAAAAAGCTTCCGAAGCTAAAATGGCTTCGGAAGATTTTCCTGAGAGTCTTGAAGATTTATGCTTCGGAAGAGAAATAAACCCTTGAATGCTTTGTATAGAAATAAACAAAGCTTCCGAAGGTTAATTTTGCTTCGGAAGGAAAAGGTCCTTAAAAATAAATAAGTGTCTGAGATAAGAATTTTAAGCTTCGGAAGATGAATTTTGACTTCTTCCGAAGGTAAAATCTCTTAGACAGTTATGTATTTTGAAGACATGTTTTTCTTCCGAAGATAAAATTTTATCTTCCGAAGTATCAAAAATTTTCAAGAATCTAAGAAAGTCTTCAAAAAGAATTTTACATCCAAAGAAAACATGAGCTTATGAAAGTGATGAACTAGACAACTTAGGACACACATATTTTAAGAAGAAATAATTAGAATTAGTTTTAAGAAAAAGTCTACTCAAAGTTAATCATCCCAATAGCTGATATCAGATACTTAAATCTCTGTTCATCAAAAGCTTTTGTGAACAGATCAGCATATTGTTCATCTGTATGAACTTTGACTAGTTTAATTAATCCCTTTTCATAGTTATCTCTTATTAAATGATACCTGATGTTGATGTGTTTGGTCCTTGAGTGCTGCACAGGGTTCTCAGTGATAGAGATAGCACTATTGTTGTCTATGTGGATAGGAGTCTCTTTGAAGTTAAATCCATAGTCCAGCATCTGATTTTGAATCCAAAGCACTTGAGCACAGCAGCTTGCAGCAGCAATGTATTCAGCCTCAGCAGTTGATGCAGACACACAGGATTGTTTCTTGCATTGCCATGAGACCACCCTTCCACCAAGGAATTGACATCCCCCAGATGTAGACTTTGCAGTCATATTGCAACCACCATAATCACTATCTGTATAGGCATACAGATTGAAATTTGGATTCTTTGGATACCATAGACCAAGTGTTGAAGCACCTTTGAGGTATCTTAAAATCCTTTTCACAGTGATTAAGTGAGACATCTTAGGGTTGGCTTGATATCTTGCACAAATACATGTAGCAAACATGATATCAGGCCTGCTAGCTGTAAGATACATAAGAGACCCAATCATAGCCCTGTATAAGTGTCATCTACACACTCCCCCTCAAGATCTGGACCAAGGGAGTGGTTTCTGGCTATGGGTGTCTTAGCAATCTTACAATCAGTCATGTTGAACCTCTTGAGTATGTCTTGAACATACTTTGACTGACTTATGAAGATGCCATCTTCAACCTGCTTCACTTGAATTCCCAGAAAGAAGTTGAGTTCTCCCATTGAACTCATCTCAAATCTGTCTTTCATCAGCTTCTCAAAGTCTTTGCAGAGCTTTGGATTAGTTGAACCAAAGATGATGTCATCTACATATACTTGAACCAGCAATAAGTCATTTCCCTGTCCTTTGATGAAGAGAGTTCCATCTATAGTACCTCTCCTGTATCCATGCTTACAAAGATACTCAGATAGTGTCTCATACCACTTCCTGGGTGCCTGATGCAGCCCATAAAGAGCTTTGTCAAGCTTGCAGACATAATCAGGATGATCAGGATCTACAAAACCAGGTGGCTGTTTGACATAAACCTCCTCATCAATCACTCCATATAAGAAAGCACACTTGTCATCAAGTTGGTAGACCTTGAAGTTCTTGGATGCAGCAAATGCCAGGAATATCAACATCAGTGTAGTCAATCCCTTCTTCTGGTGTGTATCCTTGAACAACTAGTCTTGCCTTGTTCTTGATGATGATTCCTCTATCATCCTTCTTATTTCTAAAAACCCATTTGGTTCCAATGGTAGTCTTCCCATGAGGAAGAGGACAAAGGTTCCAAACTTTCTGCCTTTGAATTGAAGCAGCTCTTGTTGCATAGCTTCAACCCAACTTCCATCCTTTAGAGCTTCATCAACTTTCTTGGGCTCTATCTGAGATAAGAAACAAGAGTGAAGACAAACATTTGCTTCATGGGTTTGTCCTCTTGTTCTTACCCCTGTGACAACATCTCCAATGATGTTTGTGGTGGGGTGAGACTTGTGGATCCTTAGCTGAGGGATCACAGCAAGTTGTTGAGAAAGATCTAAATTTGAGAAATTTAAATCTGGTCTGGAAGATTCACCCTCCACATTATCACACTTATCAAGATTAACTTGATCCAATGAGTGTGAGACATCATTGATGTTGTCATCTATGGTATGGTTATTAGCATCAAGAAATTCCTGATCACTATCACCATCACCATTGTTGTCTTCTACAAGTGAGGTGTCTTTATCTGGTTGAGAGGCCTCTGAGCTGGAATTTGAAGGCATGCCAGATGTATCAGCTGAATTTGTCATTGTTGTGCTGATAGAAACCTCATTTGCTGAAGTAGTTCCAACTGGAGCTGAAGATGTATGAGTTGAAGGTCTTCCTAGCTCAAATCTTGGATCAGGATCACCTGTATTTAGATTTTCTGCAGATCCTGAAACATGCTCACAAGATTTGTTAAAACAGTTGGTAACTAAATCAAGATCAAACAGCCAATCCGGACCAGAACCAGCCACACAAGGAGTGTGCTCATTGAAAGTCACATTGGCTGACTCCTCAACAATTCTAGTTCTGAGATTGTATACTCTATAAGCTTTAGCTTGGAAGAGTATCCAATGAAATGTCCATCATCTGATTTCTCAGCAAACTTGGCAATTTGATCTTGGTATTCAAGATGGTGCAGGGACATCCAAATGACCTGAGAAAACCAATGAAAGGTTTCCTCTTGTGCCAAAGTTCATAAGGAGTCTTACCATGTGTCTTAACTACTAAAACTCTGTTTTGCACATAGCAAGCAGTATTAACTGCCTCTGCCCAGAAGGTGATAGGCAGTTTAGAGTCAGACAACATAGTTCTTGCAGCTTCAATAAGTGTCCTGTTTCTCCTCTCAGCAACTCCGTTTTGCTGAGGAGTCCTGGGAGCACTATATTGTCTTGTAATACCTTTTTCATCACAAAATGTATCAAGGATTTGGTTCTTGAATTCAGTTCCTTGATCACATCTTATGGTTTTGACCTTGTGATCACATTGATTCTCAACTTTTAAGATGAAATTCTTCAGAATCTCAGGGGTTTCATCCTTAGTTCTAAGGAAGAAGACCCAAGTGAATCTTGTAAAATCATCTGTGATCACCAGACAGTAAGAGGTCCTTCCTAAACTCATTACACTGGTGGGGCCAAAGAGATCCATATGTAACAAGTGTAGGGGAGTAGTGATGGAGTTCTTTTCCTTAGGCTTGTGAGATACCTTGTGTTGCTTCCCTTTCAGGCATGCAACACAATGATCATCACTTGTAAACTTTCTTTGGCATTCCAGTTACCAGATCATGTTTAATTAATTTATTCATGTTCTTAAAGTTTACATGGCACATTTCTTTTATGCCATAGGAAAGACTCATCACTTTGCTTTAGATAGAAAGCATGAAACTTCTCCTGAGGGAGATGTTTCTTGCAAATCCATCTTGTACATGTTCCCTTTCCTGGGGCTCTGAGCAGGATATGCTCATGAGGAATGACCACACCAGGCTTGAGAACAATGCACTCATGCTCAGTAAAGAGCATGTTATGACTCTGATCACAAAATTGGGATACACTCAGAAGATTGTACCCAAGCTCCTTAACAAAGTTTACCTTCTCAATGCTGAGCTTACCATTTGTGACCTTGCCCCTTCCAGAAATGTAACCACCTTCATCTCCTCCAAAAGCAACTGGTCCTCCATCAATTCTCTCAAAATTATGGAGTAGAGACCTATTGCCTGTCATGTGCCTGGAACAGCCACTGTCAATTATCCAGACATTCCTGTGTTGTCTTGAGCTGTTCCTGCACAAAGAAAATGATTAGTTACATTTGGAAACCCAAGCCTTACTTGTCTTGGGCTCATTAAGAGTAATAGAAGGTAATGCAACAGTAATAGATCCTATGGTTGTACTATGGGGATCTTCAGCTGTTGTTGATGGAGAAACCTCAGTCATTTGGTCTTTCTTAGACTTCCACACCACCTTTGGAGTCTTGGACTTGACCTTCAAAACCTTAGAAGCTTTTGGAACTTCACAAGTTTTGATGACTGATCCTTCGGAAGAATCTACAGTCACTGCAGCAGACTTCAGTGCTTCGGAAGAACTCCTTTCTTCCGAGACCAACTTTGCTTCCGAAGGTAATTTTCCATTTACCTTCTTCTTTGATTTGGAGCTTCCGAAGGAAACAGACTTTCCTTCCGAAGCTTGAGACTTCTTGAGACTCTTTGAAGTCTTTGTTTGGTCATGTGGACAGTACTTTTAGGATTGTATGGGCAATCCTTAGCAATGTGAGAAGTACTTTCACACATAACACACAACATTTTCTTCTTCAAAGAAGTCTCCTTTGAGAGCAAGACTGGCTTTGGTCACATCCCTTCTCCACCTTCATCTTGGTAGATGCTGAGACAGTTCCTTGGGCTGTGAACTGTTCTTGGAGTTTGATGGTCCAGGCTGTGCAGCAGTGGTACACAGCAGCTCAGTCTTCTTCTTTGCACTGAGATGATTTGAACAAGAACCATGACTCTTAGCTGAGGAGTCTTGGTTGATGTCTTCAGTCCTTACTACTTTGAAACCTGCAGAGATAAAAACTTGTTTCTGCTTAGCATCAAAAGTAGCCTTGATTTCTTGAGCCTTCTTTGCTTTCTTTTGCTCTTTCCTGATCAAGTTCTTTCTTTGGACTTGGTCATCACAGTTGATTTCTTCTCCTCAGAAGGATAGTGGCCCTTGGAAGAATCCTCTTCTTCACTCTTCTCAGAGGAATTCTTCACTATCACTTCTTCATCATCCTCACTTACAGGATCTATGAGAGGAAGCTCATCTTCACAAGTTCCACACCTAGGAGATCTTACAGACAAGATTGTGTGTGGAGGAGCTATCTCATTTGATCCCAGTCCCTGTCTATTTTGATAACAAACCTTGTTGTGCAGGGATGAGGATATCATGTTCTTGAAGGTCTCTTCTTCAAGAACACTCTTCTCTGCCTTGGCTTTGCTGATCACAAGCTCAGCCTGGCACTCAGTTAACTTAGTGATGAGATCTTGGATCTGAGTTCTAAAATCTGTATGTTCATGTTTTAGTACTGAAATGGTTTTCTCCAAGTCCTCTATCTTTAACTTGTAATCATTTTCAGACTTTCTAAAATCAGATTTTAATATGTTTAATGACTCAAGATCAGATCTCATCTCTAGGTTGTAGGACCTGTATCTATTTACTTTAGCAATGCATTCAGGGGAGCAAAGATGTTCCAATACCTTGGCTTCATCATGGTCAGCCATCAGTGCTTGGTTGGAGAAGCATCCTCCACCTGAAAACTCCAGTCAAAGCCTCCCTCTTCAACAGCAACAGCAGCATGTTGCTTTGTCTTCTCAGCCTGAGGGGCTTTGTCAGTAAAGTTTGGTCTGGGTTGTGTTTGGCCCCCATTTGCTTTAGGTGCCTTACACTCCCTAGCAAAGTGACCCATAAGGTTACAGTTGTAACACTTAACTTTGCTTTTATCCAGCCCAAACTTACCACTGGTAGCATTGCTTGGAAATCTTCTTCCTGTCCTCTTGTAGAACTTCTTGGCTCTGTGAGTGAGGAGAGCCATCTGCTGAACTATCTCCATGTATTCCAGGTCATCTGGATGGATACAGTCCAGGTCTTCAAGAGTGAAAAGATAATTCCCACAGCTTTCATCTGCAGACACAAAGGCTTGAGAAGAACTTGTCTCTTGGAATGGGCTTCCTTGAGTAAAGTTCTCCCTTGGTGTCTCCGGGAAGGTGATGAAAGGACCCTTTTGTGAGTTGTCAGGGTAGCATATGAGATGATGTTGGGGTTCTATGCTGTCCCTTTCAACCACATGAAGGGCTGAACCCATTTGATTGTTGGAGTTGCCAGATGAACCTTGCATGTTCATCTCCATCTGGTATCCACTGAGAATCCCATACAACTCTGTAAGAGTAAGAGTCTTAAGGTTCTCAGTCCTCTTGATCACCACACAATAGTGTGTCCATTGCCTAGGAAGTGAGGACATGAACTTCCTTACAATGTCCCTGTTCTCAAGAGGAACTCCTCCATCCACTAGGGTATCCACAATCTCAACATACCTGAAGTATTGTTGGGTCATGGTTTCACCTGCTTTGAAGGTGTGTTGAATGAAATTCTCAAACTGCTGCTTCAGAAGATCTTCTTGTTCTCCTTGGCTTCAGAGGAGCCTTCATACATCAGCTTCAGTGCATCCCACAGCTGTTTGGCTGTCTTGCACTTCTTAAACCTCTGTATACAGAGTTTGGGAGAGCAGTCTGAAGAGCAGTCATGGCCTTCCTGTCAATCTCTACTCTTTTTCTATCTTCATCTGAGTAGTTGGCCACATCTTTAGGAATCATACCAGCACCAGTAGCAGAGGGGGTGCTGGGTATGAAAGGTCCATTCTCAACAGATTCCCACATTCTTGAATCAAGAGACCTGATGAAGCCTTCCATCCTCATGCACCAGGTGTCAAAATCATCAAGAGGTGATCAGTGGATTTGTTCATGGTTCCAGTCTCCATATCAGTCTTTGAGATGGAAGCCATTTGAAGAGTTTAGCTTTTGTGTGTGTGAGGGATCTTAAGATGGTTAGATCTTATATCAAGAGCCTGGAAAGCTCTGATACCAATTGCAGGACCGTTTAAGGGCTTAAACACAATTACAACACAACAACACAATGAGGAGATTAACTAACTCTAATCAAACAGTGAACTGGGGTAACCAAAGTGATACAAAGAACACAAGTAAAGCAAGAGACAGAACAAGAGAGTATGGGTTTCAAGGAGGCAGTATATTGCTTTCTCAAGTTCTTTTACAAGTGTTACAAAGCATAAAGAAAAGATACAAGAACTTGAAATACTTATACTACAACCTACAGCCGGCTATACTTTGAAAGCCAGCTGGATACAATTGACTAGACACTAACAAAATCAATTGTAGGATCAAAAGGCATATCTGCCTTTTGACCTTGTGACTATGACATGCCATAGCTCACATCCTTATACATTACAAAAAGGATAAAGTACATAAAGTGGAAAGTTGAAGACTCAAGACCTCAATGTACAGTTACCAAAAGCAAGACCCTTTTCACCAACTCATGTAAGTTGGTGACTTTACAGAGATGCAGCGGAAAAGGTGCTTTATGGAACAGTACATCAGATAAAGCATGTGTACTAAAAGTCTTCGGAAGAAATCTGTCTTCATAGGTTGAAGCTTCGGAAGACTTTGTCTCTGAAGCTTCGGAAGACTTCATGTTTGGCTTCGGAAGATATTGGTCTTGGCTTCGGAAGATTTTACACTTAGAGTATTTTCTAATGCTTTGTGTAAAACTTCCGAAGCATTCTTCACTTCAGTACTTAGTGCATGTTGCTGAGACACTTAGGCTGTTTTGGGTTGCATCAGACTTCAGGAATCCTTACACTATACTACTCTTAATGCACGTTGGGGAACATAGAGAACGCTAGGGACGACACAATGCAAACACTTGAAAAAAAACTAGGAAATTAAAAAAAATTGATGTGACACCAACGTGAAAACCCGTGAACCAGAAAACCTGAGACGACTCTCACTCCTCTTAGCTTTCAATAAGTAAAGTTTTTTTGAATAACAAATGAACACATTAAATCCGACCACCCGTAACCTATGGTGAAAAATCACTCACGCACTGCAAAAACATACAACTTAATGAACGTATGCCTACCATTTAAGAGGAAAAACACCGCCCCAAAAACCGAGTCATAGGAATTAACACGAAGTCAGGATTAACACCGAAGTCATTTGTGAGTGTATGTATAAATATACGGATATGACATATGTAGAGAGAGGAAATGCGTGGATTTTTTTTTTAATTTTTTTTCTGTTTTCCCTGATAGAGTTGTATATAAACCATGAATGCCTTTGGGAAATCCAGTTTTTCTCAAATTTGAATTTGGAAAACAGGGTGAAGTTTTCGTGCAACGAGAGAGAAGATGGCGAATTCAACCGATTCTCTCTCAATTGACATGGAAACAAGCTCTGTTGCCGGAAAGGTTTTCGCCATTTATACCATTGTTTCATTGGATATTAGATCCATACATTTCTATTTATCTTTCATTCACCGATTTGCGTTTCATTCTTCGTTAACAAAGTGGAGCTGGAAATAAGAAATGCGTGTGATGGAATCAAATCTGCATTTTAATTGTTTTTGTATAATTGTTCTGTTGTTAAATATTAAATGCTCGTTTCTTCATATCATTATCTGTTGTTTGCTTGGTGTTTGATTAATGGAGATGTGAAAGTGTAATCTACTTGTGATTTCCAGAAGTTTCTGTTTCACTTAGAGAATTTGCTTTCTTTTGGGTTAAGTTTGGTATTGGAGGGTTTAGTAAGTTCTAAGTAAACGGTAGGTAAATGAATAATGATTCAAGGAATCATTATTTAAAGTTCATTTTTATTTTATCTTCTTGTTTACTATCTGTGGTTTCATCATTTTCTTCTAAAGGGAGTTTATTTTATTTTTTTTATTTTGCCTTTCATATATCCTATGCAACTATCGAAGAATTCAATGGCAGACAACTGGTTATAAAAACAATAATTAACAAGTCAAAGAAGGATTATGTAAGCAATTAAGCATTTAGCTGACTTCAAGGAAATGGAATGCTTGTAGTGGTTAGTAACAGGACCATCATCTATAAAATTTAACTTCAGAAATAAAACATTATCTAATTTGTTGCATCGTCTATGTGAGTTCGTGGTTGTAGTTGCTGTTTAAAACACATTCGTCATGTGATATATTTTACTTTGTAGTTTGGTTATCCATTTCAGATTGCTGAATAGGATTGTAGTGTGTCGGTCACCTATTTTTGTTTTTGTTTCTATTAATTCCTGCCATGTAAGGCTTCTTTAATAAAGTTTCATTCAATAAAAAAAACTGAAAAAGAATCTGTCTTAATATGTTTTTCACCTAATAGAAAATTAATTCCTTTGTATTGAATTAGGAACACCTTGTAAAAAACTTCCAAAGGATTTTTTCTGTGTCATATATGGGGACCAGGACAAGCCAGCCCTGGTTACATATCCTGATTTAGCTTTAAATCGTAAGTGATGGCTTCTTTGCAAGTGAATATTATTTTTTTGACAAAGATGATTTGCTTGCTTAAAACTTTGCCTTCACCTTCACAGTCTCCAGCTGAGTGGAAAACTGGCATTAAAGCAAGTCATAGAATCAAGTGCTTCTTCTATCATTAATGATGCATTTGTTTGCTGTTTGGCAGATATATCCTGTTTCCAAGGGCTTTTTTTATGCCCTGATGCATTTTCACTGCTGATTCCTAATTTCTGCATATACCATATTAGCCCCCCTGGCCACGAGGTGGTAATCACTAACTTCAATTTTTTTCATTATACTTTTACTGTGATAAACATATTTGTATTTCTTCAAATGCATATTATCTTATATAGTACATCATTAAGAACTTTTGCAGTTGGGAGCTGCTGCAAATGTCATATAATTATCAAGCATTATCTGTTGACGACTTAGTGATCAGGTTTCTGAGGTTCTTGACTATTTTGGGTAAACTTTTAGTATGTTTTGGTTCCTATCATGGTTGTAGTTCATCCTAAAAATGCTAATAAGGCGCATCACCCCTTTCAGACACTCTTTATGCTTATTTCATTGGAAAACATATTGCATGGACTCTTGGAAGGTGGCAGTTTTTAAGCTAGTTTTATTAATGGATTAATTGTGTTAGGTTTGTCTCTACAAGGTCAAACGGGTAAAAGTAAGAAATATCAGCTAAAAAGGAAACAGATCAATGCATTAAAGTCCCCAGTGTAGTTTTAATGCATGGGACCTTACAAATCAATTTTTGAAATTTAATATTTTATTACAAAATTTAATATCTGGGTGGAGGGTGCTTTGGGGTAATCCTGACCCTTACCGAAATTGCCAGTTTTGACCCTATACCCTAACCCGGATGAACCATCCACTTTGAAACTCTAATTTTGATTCCTTATTCTTCTTTTATATCTGAAGTAATTTGAATGCCTGGAATCTTTTTGTTCCTCATGAATGCTCTTTCAGACTTGGTGCAGTTATGTGCACCCTATACCCTAACCCGGATGACCATCCACTTTGAAATCTCTAATTTTGATTCCTTATTCTTCTTTTTATAAATCTCCTATTTTGATTCCTTATTCTTCTTTTTATATCTGAAGTAATTTGAATGCCTGGAAATCTTTTTGTTTCCTCATGAAATGCTCTTTCAGACTTGGTGCAGTTATGTGCATGGGAGTAACTGCTGGTGCATACATACTCACCCTGTTTGCTGTAAGACATCTTTTGCATATCGCTTTAAATCCAACTCTGAATTTGCAAAAGATTTGATGGGTATTTTTGTGTCTTTTGGCTTACAGATTAAGTATACACGACGTGTGCTTGGTCTCATACTTGTTTCTCTCTCTATGTAGAGCACCTTCATGGGCAGAGTTTGTTGTGTAACAAGGTTAAATATTCTCAATATGCTTTTTAGAAGTGACAATTTGGACCCGTTACTTATGAATAGTTGTTTTGGGTTGTGTAATCTTTCTAACGGGTCAAATGAGTAAAATATTAGACATTTACTAGCTAAACAGTTGGATGGTATTCCAAAATCTTAACACTAATTATATATAAAAGAAATCAAATTAGAAATAAAAGGATTTTTTGTTGACCTAGCCTCACCCACTTTGCCACCTGTAAGCTTTTTTTTCTTTACCCGTCGGGAAAATGAGTGAGCAATAACATTAAATTCATCTCTCATTTGCAGCTTATGGCAAACATACTTTATTACTATGGGATGTGTGGTCTAGTAAAGGAGTTACTACTAATTCGTTATTTCAGTAAGGTGTGTATCTTCTTCCAGATTGTGGTTATGTCTTTGATAACTAAAGGGTTTGATTATCTTTTAATAATTAAATAACAGGAAGTTCGTGGAGTAGCTATATTTCCAGAAACAGAAATAGTGCACTCATGTAGAAGAGTAAGAACTCTCCTTTAACATTTTTTGGTGTATACATCTTTTGAATCATGTTTCTCCTTATCAAGTCTGCTTCTCTTTCTGCAGTTGCTTGGTGAGAGGCACAGTCCAAATGTGCTCAACTTTCTTGAAGCGATTAATTCGTAAAGTTCTTCTCTCTTTCTTGTCAACATAAACATCATTATCATGACAGACAAGTATTGTGCACTATTTGTGCTCAAAATAACGTTTATTAGATCATATCTCTGTGAATATAAGCATATGGGCAATTCTCAATCTAGAAACTCCATAACATTTGGAACATTAAAGATTCAAGCATTATTTAGTGTCATGCATCAATGGTGGTAGTTCAACCCATATGTTTGTAATTGGGGTTGATTTGGTTGTGGTTTATCCCTAACAAGTCAAATGGGTCGAAGGTCAAACGGGTTGAAGATTGTCCAAAGTGTACTCTGAATGCTTAAAGCCTCCTAATATACATCAGATTTTTTTAATATAATAACATATAAAAAATTATATGAACACATTAACGATTTATAGAAGACAGGAAAATGAATTTTTGTGGGTCAACCTGACGTGGCTCGTTTTGATCCGCACTAAAAGCAGCCTGTTTCCAGCTGAACCTTTTTAACATGTCGCAACCTCCTATTTTGTCTCTCCCAAACCATGATTAGGTCTAATGCATATAACATTTGTTTGTTGTGTTCAGGAGACCAGACCTCACAGAAGGATTGAAGAGCTTGCGGTGTCGTTCCCTAATCTTTGTGGGAGAAAATTCTCCGTTCAATTCTGATTCTCTCCACATGACTTCAAAACTAGATAGAAAATTTAGTGCATTGGTAGAGGTATGCATCAATCTCTCTAATGATAAAAGAACCCATGAATGCAAAAGTTATATCAAAATTTTGCTATTTCGTATTTTTCATATATATAAAGGTTATACAACAATCTCTGGGCATTGTTTAGTTTATGAACAAGTTGGTTTGGTTTGTGTTTAATCTCAAACGGGTTGAATGGGTTAAATTTAAACGTATCAGAAGTAAAAGTTTATTTAGTGCATATGACCTCTGAAAATTTTTATTAAAAGATACTATTGTAAATGTAATAGTCATAATAATGCATCAAGTATTTATATTTAAATTGGGCAAAAAGTGTTGGCGGGTCAGCCTGACCAATTTCGACCTTCACCCGCTCATTTTGCACCTTTAGTGTTACATTTTGGTTTTCTCTTATCCTAACAAGAATGTTGGTTCTTCAAGCCGAGTAATTCTATTTGATATAAACATATTCTTAAATGCATTTATAGGTTCAAGGATGTGGATCGATTGTAACGGAGGAGCAACCAGATGCAATGTTGGTACCACTGGAATATTTCCTCATGGGTTATGGGCTCTTCCGGCCTTCAGAGGCGAACGTAAGCCCAAGAAGTCCTTTAAGCCCGACTTTCATCTCCCCGGAGCTCTATACACCAGAAAGCATGGGCTTAAAGCTAAAGCCCATTAAAACACGACATTCACGATTCTGAAGGAAGGGGCAAGATAGTATATGAGGATCAGTAGTTTCCACTTTACAGGAGAAGGATGTATGAAGGTATATAGATATAGGAGATAAATCTAATCTTAAAAATATACAACTAGAAAAGGGCTACAGTCATGTATACTTGCAGAAATAAATGTTGTATTCATATGATTCAAAATCCAGTTGTAAGAGAACAACTGGATGATTGTTGATCATACATTGAAACTGCAGATGGTGATGACGAGTACGGGTTACTTGACTACATCTCTCGTGTCGTTCTGTGTGTTTGCATGATGTGGCTTACGAAACATGACATGATAACACGATGAATATTCGATTTATTGACTTACACTTGTGTCGCTTTCGAAGTCGAGCTTGATGAGGACTGTGTAACCAATGTTAATTTTTACATGGTATGGCTTATTTTTCTAACATTTGTTTATTTTACCCTAAATGAAAACCAGTAGTTTTAGTTATTAGAAGTTAAAAACATAAAAAAATCTCACTCAAGCAATTCTCATATATTGATTTAAGGTTTTGATCTCAAGTAAGATATCATATGTCTGTATATGTGTGTATGTCTGGGGAGAGAGGATGGTTGATTATGTTTTTTTAACAGTCATAATATAATCTTACGTTACTTCAATCTAAAGCTACTTTACCCTTCAAAGTAAAAATTGAACCTAACATCAGTGAAGCGCATATGCATTTGTTACTAGGCTATTGGCGGTAGTTGATTGTGTGTGTCACACAACAATAAACTATTAGCATCACACTATAAACTAGATCAGAAACATAGTTCCTTGATATGTTAAAGTTCAAAAATATCCCAGAAGTGTTACAATATGTTCAATAAGTTATTCATCTCACATCAAGATTGATCAAGTCTTTATCACTAAAGTTTGTCGCTCTTCACCACCCCCGTTAATACAGTAAAGTAAAACAACTCACAATGAAATAAAACACAAGTGAGCCACTTGTTAGTGATAATAACATGCAACTGAATGACATAAAATCATATACACTATAAGAAAATAGACTTTTAGCGGTAACATCTTTTGTGACGAAACAATGTCGTCACTATAGCTAAAATGTATACATATGAGATGTAATATTCAATTAGTGTGTTAGGATCCATCGTCTTAAAGCATTAATTTACATCGTATACATTCATTTTATATCATTTATTGTACGTATATGTTCATGTTTGTGTATAGTTAATAATTAAAAGGCGTGTTTGAGCTCGTGAGATTGGATTGCTAGTTTAAATCTTAATAATGCAAGGCAATTGATAAAAGTTGGATTACATTATGAAATCGGAGATGTCCAGAATTCTTAAGCGGTCTTTGCAAATTTATGGAAATTGCCAAAAATCACACGAACAATGAATGCAAAGCGTATTGCCCGTCTAAACGTTGTGCCAAATTCAAATTGATTACTTCAAGAACTGCGTATTATATATGCCCACATACATGGTCGGGGTTTCTACAGTTATATATGACATGAGTTTACGATGTTGAGATATATTCTAATGCTTCTAAAATGGAACCCGTTTGGGATCCAAAGACACACTCCAGAACAACTAATGAAATGCTTGATATGCTTGATGATGTTATGGCAGAACAAAATACAAATGAAGAAAATATAAATATAAATAAAGATATATAAAATCTGTTAGACACGAAATTTGATGCATTGTTTAAGGAGCTTAATAGTGAGTCATGTCCTGATTGTAGTTGGATGTCTTTCCTAAATTTATTAGCCAAATTGAAGTGTAACAAATGTGCAAACCGTTACTAGGATGAAAGACAAGAATGAAAGCATATTTTGATAACCATGAAGGGTTGGAAGATGTTGAAGAGGCAAAGAGAAACCCCCCAAACTCAATGCATCCAGATGCATGGGTTCGGATCATTTGAGGAGTTGTTCACAACAATAGAGTCAAACCCCCCAAACTCAATATATCAACCGCTCCAAAAATAAGAATAGAGCAAAAGTACCTTATGAAAGTTATCATGCGAGTCAATTCTTGTCAATAGACAATACTAGGAGGTCAAAGCCTAGTATTATTTAAATCTTTATTTAGAATTATTTGAAATCTTAATGATATAATTTTATTGTTTACGTGATAAAGAAGCCGAACAAACACACTCTGTTGAAGGTTGAAAAAAAATATGCATTGCAAGGAAGGCAATATGGTATTAACAACAATGCAGCTGAAACTTGGTAAGTAAAAAACTTTTAGTTTGATATATTAAGTTTATTAAAGTGAATTTGAGTAGTTTTGACCTGTTTAAACTTTTAGTTGGATGTATTAAGTTTATTAATATGAGTTTAGGTCATTTTGACCCATTTAAACTTTTAGTTGGATGCTTTAAGTTTATTAAAGTAGGTTTGGTTGTGTTGACCCATTTAAACTTCTTTTTGGATGTATTAAGTTTATTGAAGTGGGTTTGGGTTGGTTTGACCCGTTTAAACTAAAAGTGAGTGGGTTTGGGTCATTTTGACTCATTTCAATTTTTTGTTGGTTGTATTAAGTTTCTTAAAGTGGGATTGGGCTGTTTTGCCCTATTTGAACTAAAGACTTAAATTTGATTTTACTATTTGAGATTTAATAAAAATAACCATTTTCCTACAAAAGTTTAAAAATATTAATTTCAATCTAAAAGCTTCATAATTTATTTCAATGATAGTCCCAAGAGTTTTATATTTAGAGGTAAATTGGTCTGATATCAACACAACTAATGATATATTTGGACTAAAGTGAAACAACTAATAAAACTTTTAGAGGTAAATTAGTGTTTTTAATATTTTGAAGAAAAATAGTTATTTTTTAAACCGTAGGGAGTATAACCCAATGTAGCTCTAAACTAAAGTTTGATGTATTAAGTTTATTTGGTTTGTTTTGCATCATTTAAACTAAAAGTTAGATGTATCAAATTTATTAAGACGGGGTTGGGTCCTTTTTTGACCCATTTAAACTTTTAGCTAGATGTATCAAATTTATTGATGCCGGTTTGGATTATTTTGACTTATTTAAACTATTAGTTAGATGTATTAAAATAATTGCATCTAGGTTTCGGTCATTGAAAGTTTAGAATGTTATCGTTTATTGTTTAAAACAAGTTGGTTGTTCATATTATAGTAGTTATGATTAATTTTAATAAAACACTTTATGAATTATATATTATTTTTTAATGCAGCAAAAAATTAATGAAAGTATAATAAATCAGTGTCAAGTTTGGGTGGAGATAAGACGTGGGTGGACGAGTTTATGTCTTAAAGTAGCTTTAGGTTTTCGGCTTTCACAAATACGAGACGTTGGTCGAACGATGAGAAGTGTAACCCCATACGTGTTCCATAATGTAACTAGCGATGAAAGGATCGACACGTGAACAAACGTTTTAACAGACAAGAATAGCGGAGTTGCGACAATAGAATACGCTTTTACAAGAACAAATAAATCAAATACTATTGTTAGCCAATACACAACTTCAAGACTTGTGCCGTCAACGTAATGAAGTTGATCAAGATAATGATCAATATGGTTAACTCGTTTGTTTTTATTCAAATAATTGAATTTGAATGATATGATAATATTTTGATTTCTATGTTTAGTTAAATTAGAATTGAATGGAGTTTGCTTGACAACTTATGGTTTTGTATTTTGTTTTTTGTACGTTTATTTATTTTAGAATTTGAAAAATTATATTAAAATAAATTAAAAATTACATGATACTTATCGAGACTAAATTTGATCGCTATAAATAATTGTGTCACAAAGTTAAAAAAAAATTATGATCACATTTCGTCGCTAAAAGTTAAAAAAATTAGTAGCAAAAATGTTGGATCTAGAAAGGCTGGTGCAACCAAAACCAAATCACTTAGACTATTTTGGTGCAACTAATAAAGGACTTTCGAAGCTAAGTGTGGAACTTCCGAAGGAAAAAAAGGAGCTCTTCCGAAGACAAAGTGTAAAACCAACTTCCAAAGGAAAACTCCAACTTCCGAAGACAAAGTATTCACTTCCGAAGATCAAGACTTAAAGTGAAAGATCAGAAGTCATCTTCCGAAGTATGAAATAAGTCCTCAACCCTCGGAAGTACAAAAGCCTCTTCCAAAGTATAAGTGGCTTTGGAAGAACTTGTTCTTTCGAAGCCAACTTACCTTCGGAAGAAACTACTATTATCCAGTGGACATAAGTATGGTCTCCCTGACACTCCGCTTCAGACCTCTGAGATATTGCATGGCGTTTTCTCAAAAGCCATGTAGTTGACCATACTTTATTCCAATGTTTACCTTTATAAGTTAGTATAGTTGCCAACTTTAGTTGGTGACAAAAGGTAAGTCATGGACATGTCATGACTACCATATCTTAGATGATACTTTATCTAAGATACCTTAACTTTAGCATTGTAGTATATGCTTTAGTCATAGGTTTCCAGCTGGTATCAAAGTATATCCGGCTGTAGGATCTAGTATATATAGTTTCTTATTGTAACTCATGTTTATGCTTGTAAGAGTCTTGTTGTTAGGACCTGGTATTTGATCGAAATACCTAGTGATTGCGTGTTAAACCAACTCAAATAGTGCGGAATCCTATTTGATTGGCGATCCAATCAGTGAGAACACACGATGAATCAATCAAGAATTGAAATCAACGTCAGAAATCGATTAGGAACCGATCTGATGTGTTCTGTGAACTTGGAGAACGATTTGGGAGGCTTCTGGACGGCTAGGGTACGTCTGGAATCGTAATGGGATGAATGCTTACGTTTTTCCACGAATTGGGTCTATTTATAGGTTAGTATTATTCAATCGTGCGACTGGGCCATAAGTATGGTTCAGTCGTGCGATTGAACCATGCGGTTGATTCATCCGCACGACTGAGTGTTCAGTCGTGCGATTGAGTCAATCTTATGTGTCAATCATACGACTGATCCAGTCTCCTGTTTCAATCGTGCGATTGAGTCAATCGTATGAAGTTATTCATGCGTGTGGTCCATTCGCATGGGCCACTCGCATGAGAACTTCATTAAGTTAAGTTTGAATGTTTTAATTAATATAACATAATGAACAATCATTCAAACATTCATAAACCCAATCAATTCAATCACAACGTATTAATGAAATATTAAACATCACAAGTAACAACCAATTCATATCATTTCATTAATTAATACAATTACATCATAATCAGACAGACAAGATTTATTACATTACAACTCATGATCTAGGGACATACATGCATCAACAAACTCCCCCTTGGACCTAGATCTATCTAATCTCTTGTCTTCTGCATCACCTCCTTATACTTTTTGTACTTCTCCTCTTTAGTGACTCCTGCGTGTATCTCGAACGCAAAGCAAAGTCGTATAACATTTTGGAACTGGAGGGCTTGTACAATGTCTTGTGTGTCATAGAACAGTGGCCACTTGTATAATGTATAGACATCATTAGCAGACAAGTTGGTTAACCACATCGGGTCGAATACCCTGATAGTATCCATTTGGCCCTCTTTATTCAGAACTAGGACAGCTTCAGCGGTTCTCCAATCATAGTACCACCATTTGAAGTGTGGAGTGAAGTCCTGTGGCATTTCCCTGAGAGGGATTCTCGACATAGTGCGCGGGGGACTCCACTTCAGCACAATCTTGGGTTTGCCAGTAATGACATCAACCTTAGACCTTCTTATATACCTCGTAGGCTGTTGTGGTCTGAAGTTAACCCATCGGGTGTGATACTCCTTTTTCAGGGCAGCCTCAAACCAGCCTGACATCTTTCTTGGGTCAGCATACAGCAGCTTTAGTTTAGCCAGCTGGTTGAGCTCAAAACCAGGTAGAGTCTTCAGATCATGTGGAAACCTGAAGTACTCTATGCCCTGCTCCCTCTTAACTGCATACGCGTTAAGGTCATCAAAATAAGCCCATGAGATAATCCTGCCTGACACCTTATGGTGTTTCTTGACTCTGTAGAGCTTGGTGTAGGCATCTCTCTTTGGTGCAGCACGCTGGGCTCTTACTTCTTCAAAACAGGCAGCCCACTCAGCCTTGCGAATGTCTACATCATCGTTGGAGGCTTGGGCTGTTCCTTCAGTCTTTTCAGTTTCCTGCTCCATCTTGTCTAGTACCTCAAACGTATCACTGACTAGGGATTCACCCAGATTGGGGACCACATTTCCCTCGGCGTCAGCATACTGAGGGTACTCTTCTGCAGTAATGTCTTCAACCTCAACTTCATCAATGTCATTAAGTTCCTCATCACTGGTTGAATCAACTGTTGGAGCGTCCTTGACTATTTCATCGGGATTGAGTCTGAACATCTCTGCCAGTTGCTCATCAGATAGGTCATGAATTTTTTCCCCTTCTTCAGGGGTATAACTCACAAACCGTCTCACTATCCCTTGTAGGTCAAGAATCATGGTTAATTGAGTCTTGACCATTTGAAGGGGAGCAAAGTCAAACTCATCCCTTTGAAAGTTTGGATCTGTTTGATATAAACATTCAACACATAAACCATTAGTAATTAATCAAACAGACTTATATTAACTTAATATATAAACATTTAACACACTTGTTTTTCATTACATGATTCAAGTACAAAATAAATAAATACATAAGACATCTAATCAGTACTTTTGTCTTGAATCTGGGGCGTGTCGCTCGGAGGAGCAGAAGTGGTGGATGACTGGTCCTGTCGATGCTTAGATCTTCGCTCTTGACCTGAAGCAGAGGCCGATGCAGCCGCATCCCCTCCTTTTGCTTCGTCATCATCATCATGACCTTCTGTCCTGTCTTCCTCAGTCTCCTCATCATCATCATCTTCCTCATCATCATCATCATCGTCATCATCACCATCTCCATCATCCCCGTCACCTTCCTTTAGCTTCAGGGGCTCATCCTTCGACCCCTTTAGCCTCAGCATAATCGTCTTGTTGGTCGTCTCCAACTCCTCTATACGTTTGACGGACTGGGCCTGCAGGTCCTAGAGTTGGGACACCTCGACTCTCTGCTGGTCGATCACCCGAGCCTGCTCTGCCATTTGCTGAGACTGGGCAGCAGTCAGGTCGGTCAGCTGGCGGATCTGCGCCGCCTTCTCCTCATCTGCAGCAAGCAGACGCATCACCATACGGTTAAGCGCTGAGAGCTGCTCCTCTACCCCGATGTGAGGTAGAGTAAATCCATAAGCATGTGAAGGCTGGGCTGAGGGTCCAGCATGATGTGTGGTAGTGGTGGCAGTGGCAGTGGTGAATATGGGTTGGTGGGCTGATGCTGGTGAAGTAGGTGTGAATGGTCTGGTGGTGGATGGGAAGGATACAGTGGTGGTAGGTAAGGTGGTGGATGTGGTAGTGGGAGTAGTGGATGTGGTGGCTGTGGTGATGGGTGGTATGTCAGTAGTGGTGGTAGTGGTGGCTGTGGTGGTGGAAGTAGTAGTGACGAAGGTCAGGCGACGCTTCTTCTTCTTCAATCCATGGGGTTGAGCCATCCGCTTCCTCCTAGTCCCGGTGGAAGTGGATGCTCCCCCTGCAGCTCTGCTCACTGAACCTGGAACATAGTTCGGGTCAGTCTCTCTCTCTGAGGAGTCCCGAGGGTGTTCACCAACCACCCTAAGCCCGTGGTCTGTGGGAACAACTTTACTTCCCACAGTCCTGGTGAGGGGCTCCTCATCTGACTCCTCCTCCTCTAGATCACCAGCCACAAACTCCTGATGGAAACCGGCCATCTCAGCGACCTCTCCGGCAGTGTCTGACCCCGGGGGAATAACGTCTGAATCAGTGCCTCTAGATCGGAGCAGGCATATCATCCCCGGCGTCGCCGCTATCATCATCATCAGAGTCAGTATCTGGTATAGCAATATGCTCAACATCCGAATCACTGTCATCGTGGCGCCACTTTCTCTTGGCTGGCGCCACATAATCAGCACGGGCCAGATGCCCAAACAGCCTCCTGACAGGGGGCTTCACCTGCTTCCCCCTGTATACCTTCATCCGGCCAAGCGTCGTGTCATCCATGACCTCAAGAGCAACAGCATCATCCTTCTCCTTTGGCAGGGAAGGGAGCTTCTGGTCAATGATCATCTGCATAAATCTGGGGTACATACAGAAGCCCTCCTTCCCTTTCCCCTCGATGTTCTCCACCAGGTAGGTGAATATCATCTTGGAGAAGCTGAACGGGTGGTTCAGCACCAACGCAACATACGCGTTCTGGATCTGGTCGGAAAGCTCATCAAAACCTCCCTTCCTGGAAGCTATACACTTTAGCAGCACGTGCGCAAGGTACTTAAACTGGGGACAGAGGTTACTCTTGTTGAGTACCCCCGCATTGATGTCCCCAGAGTACTTGGCTCTCATGAAACATCCTCTGACAGTGAGGGGGTGTAGACGAGTAGGACAATCAGCATCGTCCCCAAGCTGTAGAACAATCCTCAGATCCTCCTCTGATACAGTGATAGCCTCACCAAAGATCGAACTCCTGATACAATGAGGCTCAGAGGATCTATCAACAGATGCGCCTTCCCAGAAGGCCTGCTGCACTGATCTATACGGAGTGCATGGTGTAGCAATAGCATGAGCGATCCTGGATCTCAACAAAAACGTAATAATCCCCGAGAAGTCAGCTGCGTTCCTGGATGTCAAATCCAGATGAGCACATATGTTGTGCTTGGTGCTCATGGTCCATCGACTCGCCATCTGTAACACATAACAATATAAACATTAGTTCCTTTGGCTAAGAGTATAATGAGACACTTAGACTTTGAATAAAATCTCTGTCATGCGATTGAAGTTGTACGACTGAAGACAATCGTGCGACTGAACCGTGCGATTGAACTTCAGACGTGCGAATGACCTCATGCGCACGACTGAGTGTGCGACTGGGCTCATGCGCATGTACTCTTATGCGGTTACACCAGTCGTGCGACTGAGTCTCATTCGCATAGTTCAGTCGTGCGGTTAGTGAATCGTTCCCTTCAGTCGTGCGACTGAAGTTCATCCGGACGACCAGTCGTCTGTTTCAGTTGTTCAGTCGTCAATTGTTCGAAACTTCACAAACTAAGTATTTTAACTCAATTAACCAGTTCATTAGAGTCGCATTCTCGTTACTAATAACCTATTTAACTTAATTTTAACATTTTGCTTGGTTTTAATAGGTTATTAGGGCTTTCTTGTCTCGGTTCACATTTCACAGTCGAACAATCCCTATTTGGGTTCCAATCTTTCTGTTTTTGATGAAAGAAGACTTCAAAATACCTGTATGATGATTATCGAAAGTCAGTGAATCACAATCAGAGGTAAAACTAGGGCAAATCAAATTTTGGCAGAGTAACGGTAGGGAGTGCGATTTAGGGGCGATTTGAGGGTGATGAGTCTCTGCGACCGACTCCACCTCTATTTATACCAACCCTAGATCCAATCGTGCGACTGAGTTCATACGCACCTTTCAGTCGTGCGAGTGGGACTCAGTCGTGCGATTGTGTCAGTCGCCCTTCTCCAGTCGTCCGACTGAAGTTCAGTCGTGCGACTGACTCACTCGTTCGCACTTAAGCCTCCGACTGGACTAATCGTATGGTCCATTCGGTTGGATGGTCCATACTCATAGTTCATTCGTGCGAATGGACTTCATTCGTATGGTTAGCCCATACGTATGGTCCATTCGTGCGAATGGGTCATACTTAGTTAATTTTCTGCCATTTTTACCAATTTACTTTTAAACTCTTTTATATTAATTTAATTAACGTTATGAGCCTTTGATCATCTCAGACATGATCCTTTTATCTTGAAAACACTTTGATCACCTCAGACGTGATCCTTTTATCCACTTTGGTCACCTCAGACGTGACTGTTTTTTTTTTTTAAATTTTCAAAGCACATGTGGTCATCTCAGACATGACCCTTTTAGTGAGTTGATTCCTTCTGATTTTCCTGATGTAACCCGACACTTGACTCAAATTAAGATTAAAACGACTAACTAATTTAAGACTTTAAACTAATTACATAAACAAACATATTTTTGGCTTTTTGAGAGAGATAAATCCAGAGATTGATATCTACGGGATTTGGTTCGGGAGTAGATAGCTTCAACTTAGATTGATCACATCTGGACCAATTCAATTTTGGAATCATACAGGCAATTCAAATCATTTGGGACTAGTTATTAAACCTTTTGATGCTCAAGTTCTCGGTGTTCATCCAGAGTCGTTAGCAACATAAGGAAATCATACTGAAACTCTTAGATTTTCACATTGATTTGAACCTTTGAGAATGTAGCCACAATGATTGTCAGTATGTTTGTCCACTTAAATCCATACACAGACTTTTGACACAGACTGGTGACTTATTTAGGTTTAATTATTTAGGATGTTAGAGCAGCTTATTTTATTTTGCACAAATGCACCAACAACATAAGTCATTAGCTTTATTGCATTTGTCTTTCAATTTTTTTCTTGCTTTGCTCTAATTATGGTCATCCGCACACATTTGTGGCGTTTAATTGCTCATTACCCCTTATTGGAATATTGTTGATTGTGTTAACCAGTGATAAGATGGAAGCCCACAGTCAGTTGAACAACTTAGTTTTATCTTGAGATCACCAATCAGGTCTATTTGTCTATTGTGTTGAATCTACCAACATATCATATATGGTCTAGCAGCCTCTAAGTCTACTTTCTTTGTGTCACCTTAGGAGTTGCCAGTTTTCTATCATCTTCCCTTTTTGTATTGCTTAGATTACACAGATTTATACTTTGAACTTTTGCATCTTTCCAAAACTTAAATTTTAAAGTCCCTCTTGATTTGTTCCTGTGTACTATCATTTTCCAAAGGTATCGAATCAGTATCACAGACACAATCTACCTTATTTCAGCTAGCTACTCCTTCTCCCTCATTTTTTTTTTTAATGTTAACTTGCTGACAATTCTCCCCCTAAAATACTAAAATCATTTCTGGTTTAATTATTTTAGGATTTTCATAAACAGCAAAATAACATGAGTATAAATAAAATAAAATAAATAGACAAATAAAATTAAATAAAATAAACTTTAACTAAACTACATCGGACTACACATTGTCATCATCAGGAATTACCTCACTTTTCTTTTTAACGCCGTTGACCTCTAATAAATATTGAAAACGTGGTTTATCAAAGGCTTTAGTATAGAGGTCAGCGCGTTGAAAATCAGTATTAATTTTAACCACATCAATTAAGTTCTTTTCAAAACAATCTCTTATGAAATGGTATTTAATACCGATGTGTTTGGTCTTAGGATGTTGGACCGGATTTTTAGTTACTGCAATTGCAGCAGAGTTATCAACAAAAATAGGAGTAGATGAGAATTTTAAACCGTAATCCCGCATTTGCTGTTGAATCCAGATGATTTGTGAACAGCAACTTGCAGCAGCAACATATTCGGCTTCACAGGTTGACAATGCAACCGATGTCTGCTTCTTACACTGCCAGGTAACTAATCTTCTCCCAAAGAATTGACACCCTGCTGATGTAGACTTGTAGTTCATCTTGCAGCCCCCGTAATCCGAGTCACTATACGCGGTAAGCTCAAAGTCATCATCATGAGGATACCACAATCCAAGTGTGGGTGTACCCTTCAGATAACGAAAAATCCTCTTGACCCCGATCAGATGGTTGACCTTTGGTTTAGCCTGATATCTAGAACATAGACATGTAGCATACATAATATCAGGTCTTGAGGCAGTGAGATACATGAGGGATCCAATCATTCCTCGGTACATAGTGGCATCTACTAGATCTCCATTCTCATCAGGTGCTATATCATGATTTGTAGCAAGTGGAGTCCCAGCAGCAGAAGCATTCTCCATGTCAAAGCGACTGAGAATGTCTCCTACATACTTGGTCTGATGTAGAAAGATTCCATTGGGTGTTTGATCCACCTGTAACCCGAGAAAGAACTTCATCTCCCCCATAGCACTCATCTCAAACTCTTTCTTCATTACTGCTTCAAACTCTTTACATAACTCTTCGTTCTTTGACCCGAAGATTATGTCATCAACATATATCTGTACAAGCAGTAGGTCGCCATCCTTTTCTTTAATAAACAGTGTACAGTCAATTACTCCCCTGCGAAAGCCGTGTTTCACCAGATGAGTTGAGAGTTTCTCATACCAAGCTCGAGGAGCTTGATGAAGCCCATATAAAGCTTTGTCGAGCTTGTAAACTCTATCCCGATGATAAGGATCTTCAAATCCCTCGGGTTGACTTACATAGACTGTTTCCCTGATTTCCCCATGAAGGAATGCACTCTTTACATCTAATTGGTAGACTTTGATCTTCATGTACGATGCATAGGCAAGGAAGATACGAATAGCTTCCATCCTTGCCACGGGTGCAAACACCTCATTATAGTCAATTCCCTCGACTTGGCGAAAACCTTGAACCACCAGTCGAGCTTTGTTCCTGATAATGACCCCTTGGTCATCCTTCTTGCATTTTAGTACCCATTTAGTGCCAATGACTTTAGCACCTTTAGGTCTATCAACCAGAGTCCATACACCTAACTTCTTAAACTGCAGAAGTTCTTCTTGCATGGCACTCACCCACGCCTCATCATTTAGTGCCTCACTGACATATTTTGGCTCAACCTGCGAGACAAAACATCGATAAGCACCATCATGAATGTATCCTTTCTCCATAACCGAGGCGTAATCAGCTGAGTATAACTGATTTCGGGTTTGTACTCCTGATCTGACATCCCCAATAACATTGTCAAGGGGATGATAGACGTTTAGTCGTGATCCTGGAGTAGTAGGAACAGCCACCTCAGAACCGAGATTATGAACATTTTGTTCTGCATCTGAGGTAGTTGGAGTTTGAGGTTCTGAAGTCGAAGGAGCATCACTCGTAGATGCTTGTGGACTTTCAGGAACTGGAACCTGTTCCTCCTGACTGTTCTGGTCATCTGCTTCAGTTTCATCTTCAGAGGAGGAGTCACTGTCATCGACTACTCCCCCTGACTGAGTAGATGATTCTCCCTGTGTGCTAGATGGTGTATTCAGAATATCATACATCATCCTAGTAGCTAACTCATCATCCGAGGGAGAGAGAGGTATGTTGAAGGACTTGAAGAATCCATCATAATCGAAGAAGTATGCAGGTCCTTTGCCTGTAGGTGGTGTGGTATATCTCTGAACGTCGACATTACACCACACTTCTACAAGACCCGTTGAGTTATTGTAAACTCGCTTATTCGGTATGTTGTATCCTAGAAAGATTCCTTCATCTGCCTTCTCGCTGAATTTTCCTTCTTGTGTCTTCTTCAGAAGTGTACACGGCGCGCCAAAAGGTTCAAGATACTCCAAATTCGGTTTGCGTCTTTGTAGTAGCTCATAACATGTCTTTCCACATGACTTAGCTACTGCCTCATTCCAGAATTGGATAGGCAGTTTCGAGTCAGCCAGCATAGTCCGTGCAGTCTCTATCAAGCTTCTATTTTTCCTCTCAGCAACACCATTCATCTGAGGCGTGTAGGCTGAAGTGAATTGATGAACAATTCCCTTTTCCTTGCAGTATGCCTCCATCCATTGATTCTTGAATTCTGTCCCGTTGTCTGAGCGTACTTGTCTAACTTTTAGCTTGTAGAGAGATTCCAGAGTGGTGACTAATTCCTTGAATGACTCAAATGTTTCTGATTTGGATTTCAGAAACATTACCCAAGTGAACCTTGAGTAGTCATCAGTGACCACAAAACAGTACAAATCGCCTGCAATGCTCCTTGTACTGACTGGACCAAACAGATCCATGTGAAGAAGTTCAAGAGGAAGTTCTATTGAATGAACTTTCTTTTCCTTATGAGACTTCTTTGTCTGTTTGCCTTTCTTGCAAGCTACACAAAAGTCAGGAAGTTGGAAGTTCTTGACATTTACTCCTCTCACTAAATCCTTCTGAATCAAATGATTCATCTTCCTTTGACTAATGTGTCCCATTCTCCTATGCCAGGAGATTGAGTCCTTCTCAGTAGCTTTAGATAGAAAGCACTGAACCTCATGATCCGTTGTAGCAGCTGTTGACAGATCCAAGACATAAAGGTCTTTATATCTTGAAGCAGTCATCAGAACTTGGTCCTCTGGGATCATGTAGTCTTTCTTCAGCACGTAACACTTCTTGTTGTCGAAGATGACTTTAAATCCTTTATCGCAGATTTGGGAAACAGAAAGTAAGTTATTCTGAAGTTGTTGAACGTAGTTCACCTTATCAAACTTAACTTTCTGATTTCCCACTTCTCCCTGTGCTGTGATGTATCCTCCCTTGTTTCCTGCAAAGGAAACATGCCCTCCTTTTATTTGTTTGACGTTTGATAAAAGGGCTCTATTTCCTGTCATGTGCCTGGATGCTCCGCTGTCTATAATCCACGTGTTAGTCTCAGCGCTATATCGAACACCCTGCACATATCAAGTAAATGTATTAGTTTAGGTTAGGAACCCAAGCCTTTACTGTCTTGGGTTTCCCAGAGGCATCACACATCATAAACTCTACCCATTGACCCTTAGAGGGTGAGGGTAGCTCAGATTCCTTCTTGTCATCAGTATCAGACACACAGGATGACTTCTCTTTCCATAAGCCAGATTTGTGCAATGCCTGTTTATGATAAACAGTCGTCTGGCTTACAGGTTGGACTTTAGGTTCACTAGATCTTCTAGGTGGAGTTAGAGAACTCCTCTTAGAAGACCTAGGTCTAGAGTCCTGAAGATCAATCTTCTTCCTAGGTGTCTGATAGAAAGGACAATAGGAAGCAATGTGTCCACATTCTCCACAGTTGTAGCATGATCTGCTATCAACTTTATGAGTAGACTTTCTTTGTGGAGAAATGCGTGACACTCTAGTAACATCAATCACTTTAGGTTTTGACTCTTGCATGTTTGATGTTTTCTCTGGTTTAACAAATTTAACTGTTTTAACCTGTTTAACGTGTTCCACTTTTTGGTTAACTGGTTTTTGACTTGTAGCATGTGAAAAATTAACGTTTGAAGTCCTTTTAGGTTCTGATTTGACTCTGTTTGACCCTGACTTTAAGTTAATTTTTCAAATTCATTTTCCAGATTAACACAAGGCAATTTACCCTTTGCCTTTGAAGTGGCCTCCTTTTGTTTCTGTCCAGATTCAGTAGATGAACATGATGTGTCTGGATCAGTAACAAGAGGAGTGGTCACCACATGATCCTTGATGGGGTTGTTGTTTACTGGTTTAGACTTGGTGTTCATCAAGGTCTCAGGTGGTGGTGGAACCACTTTGTAGCCTAATCCCTCCCCGTTATTCCTTTCTCTCACTAAGTGTTGAACTATGTGTGAAGAACTAGTCCAACTATGCAGTTTCTGTTTTAAGGAGTTAACTTCTACTTCTAGAACTGCCTTTTGCTTCTTAGTGTCCTCTAGGGAGTTTAGATAGTACCTAATGTCATTTGCTTGGTTAAAGGCAACTACTTCGGTTTCCCTAAGCTGTTTAGTCAATAGGTCTATCTTTTCTTTATAACTATGCTCATTTTGTTTTAGAACTCTATTGGCCTCAGTGCATAGTTGTAAATCTTTTACTAAGTTATCATTGTGATCTAATAACCTAGCAAATTTTTCATCAATGCTATTCCTAAACATATCACAGTTAGAACAAGCATGATTATTAAACATTTGGTCAGTTGTACTTACCTGTGTTGTTTCAGAAGAGTTAGCCATCAACGCAGCATCAGACGTCTCTGGTTCTGGTGATTCTGACTTTTCTGTTTCTGACGTGGAAGTCTCCTCCTTTGGCTTGTAACTGACCTCAGCTGCAGTTGTTTCTTCACTGTGTGACATCGCTATCTCAACTGCTAGATCACCTTCACTCGCAGAATCATCATCAATATCTTCAACACTGGCAATGTTAGATTCTGGTGAGACAAACCTAAAACTCCAATCCTGTCCTTCATCATCATGAGCAGTCAAGGCTTTTGGGTCCTTGTTTGATGAAGTAGAACTGGAAGCTTGCTTGTCTTGGCGAGTAAAGGATGAGAACGGGTTCCCATTACCCGTCTTCTTTGGCTTGACACATTCTCTCTTGAAGTGCCCCTTCTCTCCACAGTTGAAGCAGGTCACTTTGCTCTTGTCAAAGCCAAATGTGGTATCCTTAGTAGCTATCAAGTTCTGTCCTGTCTTCTTAACAAACTTCTTCGCCCTTCGGACAGCGCTAGCTAAGGCCCACATTATATCCATCCTTTCAAGCTCCATTTCATCCACCTGCTCGTAGTCCTCATCTGCCAGATGGCAGTTTCCAATCTTCCCAGCAACAAGTCCATCATATGAATGAACCACTGCGGCTAGAAGATCCATATGCTCTCGTGCTACTTCTACGGTCACATTACCGAGGTTCTCGGTCTTCAATTTGGTAGCACTTGCTTCTGATCCAATATAGTGGGTACATGATGACCCTGACGTGTCTGATCCAGAAGGAGAAGCATGTGAAGGACCTGACGAGCTAGACACAAATGCTGTCTGGAGAGGTGCTCCAGATGTCTTAGCTTGAGGCGTGGCGTTGTATAAAGCTGGATTTTGTGTGTACGAAGACTTCTGTGCTCTATACTTCATCCTTAGTGCTTCTTCACGCAACTTGAGAATGAAGTCATTTATATCCAGCTTTACAAGCATTCCATTCTGTCTAAGATTAGACACAAATGATGCCCACTTATCAGGCAATCCGTCTGCGAAGTTGCTTACTTTTCTCTTCCATAGTCGTTTCCACTCCATGTGTATGCAACTCGCTCATCAAGTGGTAGAATCTGTCTATGACTTCATCTAAACTCTCATTACCAATCGATGAGAAGTTATCGAATTCCTTCTTTAACTCCTTTGCCTTGATTGCCTTCAATGATGCATTCCCATCATATCTCTTCTCTAGCTCATCCCACAGTTTCTTGGACTGCTTGTTCTCTGAGTACTGGTGGAATATGTCTTTGGGGATAGACTGAGTGATCAATGCATAAACCCTTTTCTCTGCATTGTACTTTACTTTCTGTGCGTCTGTCATCCCACTTAACGTTAATTTAACTCCATCTGCTCCCACCGGTGTACTATAACCAACCTCTATAGCTTCCCACAGATTAGGATCTACTCCATTGAGGTAGATCTCAAAACGTTGTTTCCAGTGGGGAAACTCATCTAAAGTCAAGAGCTTTGGTGGTTTATTGTGATTACCCACCTCACTCTCAAGCAACAGCAGGTTCTGAATCCTCGAGTCCTTCCAGCAGTAAAGGCTGACATCTGATCTTCCATGGCTAATAAACTTAGTATCTAATCAAATAATCTTTAACTGATGCGACTGAAGGATGCGAATGGTCTAATCGTGCGTATGAACTCTGCGATTGGTTCAACCGTGCGACTGAACAGGGCGAATGGTTCAGTCGTGCGAATGAATCTGGTGCGTATGAGCTATGCGAACGAACGGTTCAGTCGGCCGAATGAAGGTGCGACTAGGTCCAATCGTGCGAATGAGCAATGCGAATGGAGTCCAGTCGTGCGAATGGGTCACTCGTGCGACTGAAGCTGCTGTTTTGCGAAAATTTCTAGGTTTGACGGGTTTCAGCCGTAAAAATTCGAAATTTCACAAGTCCTAATCGCCTAGGTCCGTAGAAACTGAACTTCGATGAGCAGGGAACGTCCAAGATCACTTTTGATGCCAAAGATTGCGTTTTTCGTGCAAAAACACAAACTTTTATGCAATCTTGATTGAATCAACACGTAATCAAGAGCCAAAGCTCTGATACCACTTGTTAGGACCTGGTATTTGATCGAAATACCTAGTGATTGCGTGTTAAACCAACTCAAATAGTGCGGAATCCTATTTGATTGGCGATCCAATCAGTGAGAACACACGATGAATCAATCAAGAATTGAAATCAACGTCAGAAATCGATTAGGAACCGATCTGATGTGTTCTGTGAACTTGGAGAACGATTTGGGAGGCTTCTGGACGGCTAGGGTACGTCTGGAATCGTAATGGGATGAATGCTTACGGTTTTCCACGAATTGGGTCTATTTATAGGTTAGTATTATTCAATCGTGCGACTGGGCCATAAGTATGGTTCAGTCGTGCGATTGAACCATGCGGTTGATTCATCCGCACGACTGAGTGTTCAGTCGTGCGATTGAGTCAATCTTATGTGTCAATCATACGACTGATCCAGTCTCCTGTTTCAATCGTGCGATTGAGTCAATCGTATGAAGTTATTCATGCGTGTGGTCCATTCGCATGGGCCATTCGCATGAGAACTTCATTAAGTTAAGTTTGAATGTTTTAATTAATATAACATAATGAGCAATCATTCAAACATTCATAAACCCAATCAATTCAATCACACGTATTAATGAAATATTAAACATCACAAGTAACAACCAATTCATATCATTTCATTAATTAATACAATTACATCATAATCAGACAGACAAGATTTATTACATTACAACTCATGATCTAGGGACATACATGCATCAACACTTGTAATACTTTGAGTTGAGAAGTAATATATACAAGTGCTTGAAATTATTATTTCTTTGTGTTCTTTGCTACTTATTATATTATTATCAACTCTTAGAAGAGATTCTACTTCATCTGATTTGAGTGTAATATAAGTGAGTTTGAGAGAAATCCAAGTGTTTAAGTGACAAACCCGATCCTGCAATTGGTATCAGAGCTTTTTAGGCTCTTGATTGTGAGATCTTACCATCCTAATCAACCTGTTTTTCACTCCTCCTTACACCACACTTAAAATGGCCCTCAACAAGTTGAAGTAAAGATGGGGACGATGACTAAAGCACCCATCATCACCCCTGAAAACTTCAGGTCATGGAGCAGACGAATGGAAGGCTTCATCAGGTATCAAGACAGCAAGATGTGGCAATCTATTGTCAATGGCCCGTATAAGCCAAAGGTAGCTGGTGGAAACGGTGCCATGATTGAGAAAGTTGTTGAAGATTACTCTGATGAGGACCGGAAGAAGCTGGACATTGATAGCAATGCTATGACTGTTCTCATGACTGCAATTCCCAACTCCATCATGGTGGGGTTTGAGCATTGCAAGTCAGCAAAAGAACTGTTTGATGCACTTGCTCACATGTACTCAAGCTCAAATGACTCCAAGAAGGACTCACTGAAGCAGCAGTTCGAGAACTTCACCTACGTTGCTGGAGAGACCCTCAGCCAGCAATACTTCAGGTACATGGATCTCATTTCTTCCCTTCAGTCTGTGGGAATTGCTCTTGAACTTAGAGACCTCACAAGAAAGTTCATGAGTGCACTTCCCAATGAGTGGACATTCTACTGTGTCTCTATCAAGAGAACAGAGAACCTGAATACACTCACCATGACCGAACTCTATGGCATCCTTGATGGATACCGTTTGGAAATGGAGAATAAGAGAGGTCATCAGACAAGCAGACCCTTGAGTCTTCCTGCTAGCAACGCTTTAATGGTTGCTGAAGGCTCAGGACCCTCCCAGCCTCAACAATACCTGACTTACACCCAGCAGCCATCCTGTTCTTCTGGGCCATACATCACATTTCCTGAGACTCCAAGGTCTCAACAAGCTCAGCAAAGTTCCTTTCAGGACAGCTGTGCTTTTGTCTCAGGAAGTGGACACTCTAATGATTATCAATATTGCTTTGATGATCTAGAGTGCTTCAGCCCAGATGACGTGGAATACGTGGACATAGTCCAACAAATGGCTCTCTTAACCTACAGAGCAAAGAAGTTCTTCAAGAGAACTGGAAGGCAATTTCCCCAGAACCCAATCAACAGCAAATTTGGGTTTGACAAAACCAAGGCCAAATGTTACAACTGTAACCAACTTGGTCATTTTGCAAGGGAATGCAAGGCTCCCAAGTCAAATCCGGGAACCCCACAGGCCTCCACACATCCCTCTACACCAAAGCCCACTGGAAAGTCAACAGAGACAGCTGCAATGGCTCAAGAAGTTGACTGGAGCTTTATGGTACAAGATGTGACTCCTGCTCAAGCACTCATGGCCGGAACAGATGAGAATAAGGTATATGAACATCTCTGTACTCCTGCCTGTATTGCTAAGGTTAAATTGTATCAGGACTACAATATGGAGATTAAATCCGATATTGAGTCTTTAAATGTTTTAAAATCTGATTTTAAAAGGGCTGAATCTGACTATCAAAGAAAAATTGAGGAGTTAGAGAAAACTGTGTCCTATTAAAACATGAACACACTAACTATAAGACTCAAATAAAGGATTTAATATCCAAATTGTCTGAGGCTCAAGCCCAGCTTGTCACAGCTGAGGCTCAAGCCAGGAAGTATGCTATTTCTGAGCAAAACTTCCAAGCCATTCTTGCATCATCCTCTCACTCAAAACTTTGTTACCAAAACAAAGGTGGGTTGGGAACCAATGAAATTGCTCCACCACACTCTTATGAGTCTATAAGACAACCAAGGTGTGGTACTGAAGAGCAAGAGGTTCCATCTGCTGACCCACCTTCTCATGAGTCAAAGAGTGATGCAACCATGGAGACCATCACAGGGAAGAACCAGGTAATTATACCCTCTCCTACCGGTGATGATCAACCCCTGACCACCAAAGCCAGAAGAAGCAGAGCTAAGGCAGCCAGAAAAACTGCCAAGAAAGTGGCTGAGTCTAAGCTGAAGATAAACCCAAAGCAAAAGGGTGTATTCATCTCAGCTGGATTCCAGGTGGTTGGAAACTCTGATTCAGGAAAGGAGTGTAGTACCAGCACTCCTGTCCTACCAAAGGATCAGAAGTTAAAGGGAAAGGTTGCTGATGAAGAGAAAAAGAACAAGAAACAGCAATCCTCAAATTCCCAAAAGATTAACATTGCATGCATAATTGTGGTCTGCAAAACCACATGGCCAAAGATTGTTACTACAATCCTGCTAGCACACATTATGCAAATAATTAAAAAGGAAGGAGTCAGGAAAGGTTTCTCATTTGGACCATATCAAATGGTTCAAGTGATGAAAAAGGGAAAGCTTGTTTCCGAAGCAAGGTTGCTTTCAGAAGAAGGTCCTTCTTCCGAAGGGAAAAAGGCTTCGGAAGCTAAAGCTGTCAAGACTCAAAAGAATAAAAGAGTCCCCTTGAGACCATCCCAGAAGAAGACTGCTTCGGAAGAAAAGGTGGTGAAGGCTTCTTCCGAAAAGAAAGAAGCTTCGGAAGAATGCCAAGCTGCAAAAGCTTCAACAAGCTCATCCTCCATGATCAACCAAGGGATGGAATGGAAGATCAAGGAAGATGCTGCAGCCCAAACCTCTTCTTCAAAGACATCCATTGAACCCCCATGCATAAATTTTGGTTCAATTATGTCACTATCATTGGAAGAACCCAAGACCAACAAGGCTTGGGTTTCCAATCAAAACTAATCATCTCATCTTATGTGCAGGGACATCCATATGACAAGAATAACAATGTTTGGATTGTGGATAGTGGATGCTCCAGGCACATGACAGGGAACAGATCTCTCCTTCAACAATTTCAACATTATGATGGAGGTCCTGTCCAGTTTGGAGGTGAGGCCGGAGGATATATTTCTGGCAGAGGAAGTATATCCAACGGAAAATTAAAGGTTGACAAAGTTAACTTTGTCAAACAGCTTGAACACAACCTGTTAAGTGTTTCTCAGTTCTGTGATCAAAAGCATCAAATGCTCTTCACAGAACATGAGTGCATAATCCTCAAACCCGGGATGACAATTCCTCAGGAATTGGTGCTTCTTAGATCTCCCAGGAAAGGGGATATGTACAAGCTGGATATGAACAATGCTTCCCCAATGGGAGAAGTATCATGCTTTCTTTCCAAAGCTGATGGTGATGAGTCAACACTATGGCATAAACGAATGTGTCATGTAAATTTTAAGACAATGAATAAATTGGCTAAAAATAACTTGGTACATGGTTTGCCTAAAAAGGAATTTTTCTGCAAAGATAACTGTGTTGCATGCCTGAAAGGGAAGCAACACAGGGCATCTCATAAATCCAAAGTTGTTAACTCCATCACCACTCCATTACACTTATTGCACATGGATCTATTTGGTCCCACAAGTATAATGAGCATTGGAAGGAAATCATATTGCCTTGTGATTGTTGATGATTTTACTAGATTTACATGGGTATTCTTTTTAAGAACCAAAGATGAAACTGCTGAAACTTTAAAATCTTTTATTCTTAAAATAGAAAATCAAATTGATCACAAGGTTAAAATAATTAGAAGTGATCAAGGGACTGAGTTTAAGAACCACGTTCTTGACTCATTCTGTAACTCAAAAGGGATTGCCAGACAATATAGTGCCCCTAGAACTCCTCAACAAAATGGTGTTGCTGAGAGGAGGAACAAGACACTTATTGAGGCTGCTCGGACTATGTTAGCTGATTCAAAGCTGCCTCTAACATTCTGGGCAGAGGCAGTCAGCACTGCATGCTATGTGCAGAACAGGGTCCTTGTAGTTAAGCCACATGGAAAAACCCCTTATGAGCTATGGAACAAGAGGCCACCGTTCATTGGCTTTCTAAGGTCCTTTGGCAGCAGGTGTACCATACTTAACACAAAAGACAATTTGGCAAAATTTGCTGAAAAGTCGGATGATGCCATCTTTGTTGGATATTCCTCTAACTCTAAAGCTTATAGAGTTTATAACATTAAAAATCAACAATTTGAGGAATCTTTCAACATTGTAGTTAATGAGCACACTCCTTGTGTTAGGGGGAATGGCCCTGATCATATCTTTGATTTAGAATTGTTTCCAAACTATTCTAAACCATCTTGTGAGAATGTTTCAGCTGGAACAGGTGCTCAAAGTGATTCTGATGATGACCAACTGTTTGAGCTTCCCAGACCTATTCCAAGTTCTCCAAGAGCTGCAACAAATCAAGTTCCCACTATTGGCAGATCTGATAGTATAACTATCTCAAGGAATAGTGGAGCTTCAACCAGCAGTTCACCTGTTGACTCTCAAACTTCATCAGGTGACACTGCACAACACCAAGCTGATGGAAGCAACATCTTGAAGGAACATGCAACTGTTAATGCTGCTTCACAGCAAACAAATGATGATGTTTCTCTTTCATTCAATCAGTCCTCATTGAATGAGTTTGAAACAGCAGCTGGACCAAGTGTTCAAGCTCCTGAGCAAAATATGTCCAATTTGGATCTATCTTTGCAACTGGAGGTAATTCCTAGACTTAGGATTCACAACACTCATCCAGCTGAGAACATCATAGGGGAAGTCTCTGAAGGCGTGAGAACAAGAGGACAAACTCACAATGGGAATGTCTGCTTGTACTCATGCTTTTTATCCCAAATGGAACCCAAGAAGGTGGAAGATGCCTTGAAAGATAGTAGCTGGGTTGAATCAATGCAAGAGGAGCTGCTTCAATTCAAAAGACAAAAGGTTTGGAACCTATGTCCGCTACCATCTGGTCAAGTACCTATAGGCACTAAATGGGTTTTCAGAAACAAGAGAGATGATAGAGGCTTGATTATCAAGAACAAAGCAAGACTGGTGGTTCAAGGATACACTCAAGAGGAGGAATCGATTATACTGATGTCTTTGCACCTGTTGCAAGACTTGAGGCAGTTAGGATCTTCCTTGCTTATGCTGCATCCAAGAATTTCACTGTCTACCAGCTTGATGTCAAGTGTGCCTTTCTATATGGGGATATAGATAGGGAAGTCTATGTATGCCAACCTCCAGATTTGAAGACCCACAGCATCCCAACTATGTGTGCAAATTGGATAAAGCTCTATATGGGCTGCACCAAGCACCTAGGCTGTGGTATGAGACATTGTCTCAGTTTCTCCTGAAGAATGGTTACACTAGAGGTACCATTGATAAGACTCTTTTCATAAGGAAGTCTGGGAAAGACATCTTGCTCGTTCAAGTCTATGTTGATGACATCATATTTGGTTCCTCAAATGACCAAATGTGTAAAGACTTTGAGAGCATCATGAAGAAGAAGTTTGAGATGAGTTCCATGGGAAAAATGGACTTTTTCCTTGGAATTCAGGTGAAGCAAATGAAGGAAGGGTTTTTCATCAGTCAATCTAAGTATGTCAATGACATCTTAGAAAGATTTGATATGAAAGATTGTAAGGCAGCAAAAACACCTACCCAGAAACCACAATCTCTGCCCTGACTCTAAGGGGGAGGATACTGATCAACATTAGTATAGAGCAATTATTGGTTCTCTGATGTATCTCACAGCAAGTAGACCTGATATCATGTTTGCAACTTGTATTTGTGCAAGATATCAGGCTGCTCCAAAGGTGTCTCACCTAGTTGCTGCCAAGAGAATCCTCAGATACCTTAAAGGAGCACCTAAATTAGGTCTCTGGTATCCAAGAAATAGTGATTTCAATCTCTATGGTTACTCTGACAGTGATTATGGTGGCTGCAATATCAACAAGAAATCAACATCCGGTGGATGTCAATTTCTTGGTGGAAGGATCATCTCATGGCAATGCAAGAAGCAATCCTGTGTCTCTACATCAACTGCTGAAGCTGAATACATTGCTGCTGCTAGTTGTTGTGCTCAGCTGCTGTGGATTCAAACCAGATGATAGACTACGGATTCAACTTCATGAGCACTCCTATCCACATTGACAACAACAGTGCTATCTCCATTACTGAAAATCCAGTGAAGCACTCCAAGACTAAGCACATTGATATCAGGTATCATTTCATTAGAGATATTCATGAGAAAAATCTTATCAAGCTAATCAAAGTTGATTCAAATGAACAATATGCTGACTTGTTCACCAAAGCCTTTATGAACAAAGATTCAAATATCTCATTACAGCTATTGGGATGATAAACCTTGATTAGTCTATCTCATTTGAAAACCTTTTAATGTGTAAAGTTTTATGTCAAAACAATCTAAGCCCTGTTACAAAAGGTCTTTCTCTAAAATTTTATCTAAGTATAAATTCTTCCGAAGAGGAATTAACCCTCGGAAGATATTTTACATATCTTCCGAAGCAAATTCCTTCCAGGATAATTTTCTTCTCGGAAGAGTTGTTAAGTCTCGGAAGAAGCGATTGATTTCATATCAGATCTACTTCCGAAGCTTGTAACACTCTCCATTCGGAAAGCAACATATACTCTCGGAAGTAAAAACTTTACCTTCGGAAGTAAATTTGCCTTCGGAAGAACATTACCTTCGGAAATGCTTTATACTCGGAAGAAAGATTTTACTGTGTAACGGAAATCTTTTGGGCCCCACTCTGTAAAAAGTAAAGATTTTGTTAATGATGTCGGATTATTTAAATGGACTAACCTTACCGCCCCTGTCACATCATCCACTGAAACATCCCATCATCTTATCCAAACCCCTTTAAACCGCCATTTCACCCGTTTAAATAACTCCGGCTAATCACTTTCATTCTTTTTACCAAAAATTACTGCCCTAAAAGCTTTCTTCATCTCCATTTCACCCAATTCCGAACTATCTTCCTGCAACTTTCTCAAATGGCACTAAACCCTCAGCACAACCAAGTCGCACTCCTTGATTCTTCAAGGGATGCCGACTTCTCAGATATCATCTCCTTTCTAACCCAATCTTCTTATTACACTGCCCTGACTGTTAACCCCATGGTTTACTCAAATCATATGTCTGAATTTTGGGCAAATGGTCAGATTGAAACCCTAAATGGGGTTCGTGTCATAAGATCGAGCATCTGTGGCCAGGAGTTGGTCATTTCTGAACAACTCATCAGGGAGCATCTAGAGCTTCATGATGAGGGCGCTCCTACAGAGTTCCCCAAAGCAGATTTGGACAACACTTATATCCAAATGGGATATGGTGGAGATGTTAGCAGGTCAACCGTTTACAAGTTCAACTTCTCTTACAACTGGAAGTTCCTGCTGCATGTAGTTCTTCATTGCTTGTCCAACAAATCTGGGGGATGGGATCAAATCCCATATGAACTTGGGTGCCTAGTTCATGGTTTGGTGAGAAGCCTCCGCTTCAACTACTCAAGATTTGTGCTGACCAATCTTATGGGAAACCTTCAACGGGACACATTCTTCATGTATCCCAGGTTTCTTCAGCACATAATCAATTGTGAGCTGGACCAGAGTAAGCTTGTCTGTGCAGCTGCTCTGATTGTTCCTCAAATGAGGCCGACCATCTTCAAGACTTTGAAGAGAGTGTCCACCAACTTCACCGGAAGATATACTGCACTTCTTCCAGGTATGACTGAGCCAATGGCTCCTGGTGACATCCCTGTTAACCCCACAGGTGATGAACCCACACCAGCAACTACCCTCACATTGCCAAATCTACCTTCTCCCCCCATCACTATCACTTATCAAAGACGCCCCAAACGAACCCTTGTTCAATCTTCTCTGATTGAACAAGCTCCTCCTGTTCTATCCAAAAAGGCTAGAGTGGAACAATGGCTCCCACTCAGCCTGAGGTCCAACCATCCTTCACAATTGACCTCAATATGGGTCTTGAGTCTCCTCAGTCTCAGACCCATGAGCCCGAAACCCAAGCTAAAACCCTCAGGGAGAGTCTTTATACTCCCCTGAGCAGCCAAAAAGGGACAGCCCCACCACAGGCTCAATGCCTTTAGACATTGATCAAAGTCCCGGGTCACTAGGCTTTACTTTCATATCCTTTACTGACCTACTAATAGGAGCTGATGAAGAGATTATGTCTCTTCAGGGCAATGAAGTTGATCCACAACACCCTCTCAAGGATCAACAGAGCCCAGAGAGATCTCTTATCTCTAGCCCCATCAGCAAGCCTTTACTGAGGTGAGTCCCACTGATGTGGAGGGGACTCATGTAGATTCAGCTGCCACTACTGAAGGAGCCTCAATGGACCCTCAGGACAGTGGTAACATTACTGAGACTGAATCTACGGCTTTGATGACTCTGAAAGAGACATCATTGAGCAAGGGAAACCAGGGCGCCAAAAAACCACATCTGGTGGTGAGGATGAACATACAAGGTATGTTACCTCATCTCCCCGTGATTCTTCAAAAGAAGATGAGGGAAGACTGCAACTCACCATTAAAGACCTACTTTCTAAAGTCTCAAATCTTGAATCTAAGGTTAGGACTTTAGAGGATAGGTCTGCCACTCAGCAACTTGAGATTGAAAATCTCAAGGCCAAACTAGCTGAGAAACAGATTGAGAGGTCTGTTAGGCACGTACCAATTCAGGTCTCATTGACCTCTTCCTCTAGCTCATCAAGCTCTCAAGATGATGCTACCAAAAAGGGGAGAGTGTTCAGGGACAAAGCCAAAGACAAGAGGAACCACAAAGTCAAGCTCTCACTTCCCTAAGCTCAAAATACCCTATGCAACAAGCTTCAGTTTTTCCTGAGCCTCCTCCAGTTGTAATTCAAGTGGATCAAAGGATGCTCCAAGATCTCAACAGGTTCTTCAACAAGTTCCTGTTGGAATCTCTTATTGAACAGCCAAGTCCTGATCTGTCTGTGATTTACTTCGGAGCTCAAGAGCTTCAGAGGTTAAATGCACCTTCTACCACTATTGAGGAAGTTGGTCAACCTAAGGTCCAAGTGGAACCTGAGATTAACTTCGAAGGGGAAACAAGGACTGATGGCCCAGCAACTGAGACAGTTGGGATAGATAGTGCATTCTCACAGACTTCCGAAGCACAAGTCAAAGCCTCGGAAGAACAATTTCAATCTTCCGAAGCTGAGATTGCAGCTGCGGAAGGACTAATCTAATAGTCACAGATGCAATCCTAGAACTTGCATCTGAGGTTAATAGGGAGGATTTTCTCACCCAACCCCTAGCTCAAACATCAGCATTAACTCCAGCTTCCATTTTCACTACTCAACCTGAACCTTCCATCCAAGAACCCCCAAAGTCTAGCACTTCCGAAGACATCAAAGGAAAGAGGAAGATGACTAAGGAAGAGCTTCAGGAGGAAGAAAGGTTAGAAAAGCTTAAAAGAAAAGGTAGACTTCCAACTGGAAAACTGCTAGCTGCCAGTAGCAAAGCAGCTGCAGCCAACCAGGAGGCTATCAACAATAGAAGAAGAGTGGAAATTATTGACAGACTTGTCAGTCTAGGAGCTGCGAGTGAAGATGTACTCCTTAAGGCAACTTTGCTGCAAAAACAGCAAAGAGAAGAGGCAGCAAGGTTGGCCTTAGAGGAAGAAAGGGAGAGGAAAGAAAGAGAAGCTGATCAGCAGCTTAGGAGGGAAAGGATAACTTTCCTAACCTCCAAGGGTTTCTCTCTAGAAGAATTATCTCCACACAACAATGATACGATCTTATGGCTCTTCAACAAAGAGCAAGATCAAATGGAGAAAGAGAGAAAGAAAGCTGCCAAGGAAAAGCTGATGCTGAAGAGGAAGAAGGAAGAAGAAGCAGGACTAGCTGCTGCCAAGAAGATAGGTGAGAAGGCCTGGATGAAAAACTATCTCCGGGCTCATGGCTTCTCTGGCAGACAGGTGGGTCCTATGTCTGAAAAGACCCTCCAGCGACATGTCAGTGACATAAAGGCTGACATTCGCTCGGGGAAGAGGAAGGAGATGTACAGAAGGGGACAGGGGATGATCTTCAAATCAACTACTCAAACCCAACCACAACCTGAACCAATTCCCTTTCCATTCCCCATCAAAACTGAACCAACCACTGAACCATACACCCCTGAACCTACACCATCACCCTTACCAACCTCTTCACCTCAACCACCTAAACTACCTATCCTCCAACCCAAAACACTAGCAAGAACCCAAACACCTCAACCTACCCAACAACCTCTCAAACCATCCCCTCAGCCTTCTAAACATCTCTCCTTAGAGGAGTTCAAGGCAATCAAGACAAAGCTCATCAATTGCACAACCCTGAGCGACATCTCTTGTGAGGAGGATTCAGTCAAATTGACTTATGTTGATGGATCCTCATGTTCCCTCACTAGAGATCAATTTCTTGATCTACCTAAAGGAACATTGGACCAAGCTGCAAATATCCTTGGCCTCAATTCAGATACTTTGAATGAGGAAGAAAAGAAGCTACGGAGAAGGCTGGTGACTCTGCTGGATACCAAGAAAGGTGACAGGGTGCCAAGGCAACCTCTTGTGCCTAGGAAGAAGATCATCCAGTGGAGGTTCAAAGACTCTTCTCACAACTTTGTTGTTGAAAGAGAGAATGGAGAGCTCAACAGGCTAAGTGCCTTATCTCTGCTACACTTAAGCAGATTCGATATTGCTGAGTTAGCAGAGAAGTCATTCTCCAACCCCTCCAACTCTGATGTAGCTGCTCATGTCAGAAATCATCTAGGCAGACTTCATATGGCCGAGCTAACTGCTAGGACCAAGGTTGAAGAAGAGTTGAAACTTAGAGAGGAGGAGAAAAGGAAGGGATCAACAACCAAAGTCAAAGCCTTTCTACAAATGGTTGAAGGTCCTGAACTTGAATCCATAGTTAGATGGGAGTATGACTATAACTCCCGTCAATTAACTCTTTTCAGGAGGGCACAACAAAGGGTACATGTCATTCAGAGTGATAGACTGGATCTCTTATCCACTAATGACTTGTACAAGCTTCTCAGCACCACTTTAGGGAAGAACAAGGAAACAGACAAATATCTTCTGTCCCTGGTATTGAAAGCTTTGAGAAGCAGAAACAAGTGAGGTTTTGGTAGCATCAGCCAAGGGGGAGTTTGTTGGATCTAGAAAGGCTGCTGCAACCAAAACCAAATCACTTGGACTATTTTGGTGCAACTAATAAAGGACTTCCGAAGCTAAGTGTGGAACTTCCGAAGGAAAAAGGATCTCTTCCGAAGAAAAAGTGTAAAACCAACTTCCGAAGGAAAACTCCAACTTCTGAAGACAAAGTATTCACTTCCGAAGATCAAGACTTAAAGTGAAAGATCAGAAGTCAACTTCCGAAGTATGAAAGAAGTCCTCAAGCCTCGGAAGTACAGAAGCCTCTTCCGAAGTATAAGTGGCTTTGGAAGAACTTGTTCTTCCGAAGCCAACTTACCTTCGAAGACACTACTATTATCCAGTGGACATAAGTATGGTCTCCCTGACACTCCGCTGCAGACCTCTGAAATACTGCATGGTGTTTTCTCAAAAGCCATGTAGTTGACCATACTTTATTCCACTGTTTACCTTTATAAGTTAGTACAATTGCCAACTTTAGTTGGTGACAAAAGGTAAGTCATGGACATGTCATGACTACCATATCTTAGATAATACTTTATCTAAGATACCTTAACTTTAGCATTGTAGTATATGCTTTAGTCTTAGGTTTCCAGCTGGTATCAAAGTATATCCGGCTGTAGGATCTAGTATATATAGTTTCTCATTGTAACTCATGTTTATGCTTGTAAGAGTCTTGTAATACTTTGAGTTGAGAAGTAATATATACAAGTGCCTTGAAAATTATTTCGTCGTGTTCTTTGCTACTTATTATATTATTATCAACTCTTAGAAGAGATTCTACTTCATCTGATTTGAGTGTAATATAAGTGAGTTTGAGAGAAATCCAAGTGTTTAAGTGACAAACCCATCCTGCAAAAAAGACTTAATCCTTGTAGTGATAATATAAATATGCAATATAATGTCAAGAAAATTGATAATTAATCATATAGAATGAAAGTAGTGAGAGCTGATAATAACTTAACTATGTGGAATACAGAGCAAGCAGTAGTGATGTGTGATAAATTATGGTGATTTAGAGCAAGACATCCAATATATAAATGATTAACATCCGAAACATATCCATATGCCAAGAAACATATAACAGTTGGATTAATATAGGTGATACTCTGTACTTTTAACTTACGACTATGCAAGGTGTTATATCGCTAATGATTTGATGACGCACAAGTGGAGCCAAAGGAAATGGGAATAAATCTATTTGTGTATAATCATATCATCATATTAGTTATTTGAAAGATGTGATAACGAATACAAGTTTGAATAGACATATAAATGTATCGAGTTGCAAGTCCAATGTCTAGCAAGTGAAAAGTATATCAAGATAATCATATTTCATAGAACACATATTGAAGGTGTTAACGTCAAAAGCAATGCGCCAACTCTTCTTTCTTACCATCCAACTCTATGAATAATGACAACTCACACTTGGTTATTACTATCCCTACCACCCCTCAAACCACCATAATTTTTACTTTACAACATTACTAAAACTCACAACCATAAGTTATCTTGGTTGGAAAACATAGATCAAAGCCGTACTTCATGGGTTAGATTTTTTAGAATTTTGTCGACGGTTCTCATCGAGATCCAACTCCTCAAATCAGCCCCAATAGTTCCTCAACTCCTCACCCTGATTACCGTATCTGGTTTCGGCAGGATCGACTGATGTTTGGTACCCTCGTTGCAGCCGCTCCTCTACCATCTTACCTCTTATCACTAATGCAGTCTCTTCTCGTAAGGCATAGAAAATATTCTTTAAAACCTATGCATATACATCTCGAAGGCACATTAAAAAACTCTAACATCACTTAATACAATTCTCCAAAGCACCAACTCAGTTAATAACATAATACATGCAAGCCATGAAGACCACCATTGATGTAAATCCATACTCGGGAAGTAAATAGATCCAGAGGATGTCACTGATGTTATGCTCAACAGTTTAGATCAAACTTCCTACAAATAAATTGTTGATGTTGTACATGCTCGTGATTCTCTGATTTCTTTCCATGAACTTCACAAAAAACTCATCAATCACAAGTTATCCTTAGCCCAAACTTCCACTACTACTAGCACCTTCACCAACCAAAATAAAAATCTGATTCTCTTGTAACTTTTATTTGTTTTTAGAAAGTTGTTAAAAGTTATTTAAAAACAAAAATAAACACCTCTTGTGGCATTTCTCATCTCACGTCTCCTCCTCGTATTCCTCCTGAACATAATGACTACGCAAAACGACATCATCACAACATAGTAAAAACAGGCCTTACTCTTCTTACTCAAGCTATAAAAATGTCCATTATTTTTTGGCCTTCTTCCTTCACTAAAACCACCTACCTCATCAATCCCCTCTTAATATCTACTCTCCAAAACACATCTTTTTTCCAACATCTCCTCAATAAACTCTCAAACTATGATAAACTTCGTTGTCTCAGTTGTCTTTGTTACCATTGGCTACGGCCATACCCCACTCAAAAACTACATCCTCGCTCCACACCTTGCGTATTAGTTGGCTCTTATATGACCCTTAGTGCTTATTATCTTCTCAATCTTGCTACTAACAAACTTTACACCTCTAGACATGTTCATTTTGTTGGACATGAATTGCGTCATGAAACATTCACTAACTTAAGCACCCCTCTCCACCTCATCTAGATACATGGCTTCCATTTCATGTCTATCTTATTATTTTCATCTCTTCTACTACTAAACAGCAACCACAAACTACTACACAACCACCCGAAACTCCATTAACACCATATTCTTCCTAACACCCTCACTCTACATCTCCAGTTAGAAAGACTGCTACACCTGGATCAACATGATTGAATTCCTTTACCACCTCACCTTCTCAATCTGTGATACACCTTCCCTTCCTCATACTCGTAACACCAGCAAACCCAACCCTTGATTTCATAACTTTGATTTTTTACCATACACCATGACCACTCAAACTATCCATGAACCATCTAATATCACCCAAGCTCAAACACCATTATGGCACAAAGCCACAACTAATGAATACGAGGCTTTCTACGCAACCACATAGACCTTTGTGCCCCCGATTCGGCTCCCAAACCTGTGGGTTGTAAATGGGTTTTTCAAACTAAAGATAAACCTGTCAATTGACTCGATCGTCTCAAAGCTCGATTGGTTGCAAAAGATTTTCAACAACGCTCTTGCTTAGACTACATTAAAACCTTTGGCCTAGTTGCTAAACCGACTACACTTCATCTCATCCTTTCTTTAGCTATCTCCCATAAATGGTGTCCTCACCAATTAGGCATTAATAACACTTTTATCCAAGTTACACTCATTGAGGATATTTACAAGGCTTAACTCACGGGTTTCATTAATCCATTTGTCCCTAGCTATGTATGTAAACTTCATAAATCCATTTACGGTCTTCGCCAAGCTTCTCAAGCATGTTACAAAGAACTATATTCACATATTCTATTCGTTGGTTTCCAACCAACTATCTATCACTCCTATCCTTTTGATAATAACCACACCACCTCCCTCATCTTCCTCCTTGTTTAAATCGATGACATTATCATCACCGGTCCTAATCCTTCCATTATAAACAACTTCATTACTTCCCTTGCAAATTGCTTCTCTCTTAAGGATCTTGGTACCCTTTTTTGTAGGAGTTATCTTAGAGGCTGATGCAAACCAAAGTTATCTCAGCAAGCATTCTAAAGTGCAGGAAAGTTATTTCAAAATATTTGACAATGCACAAAGAAATCCACTAAGTGTCAAATCTTCCGAAGCCAAATACCAAATTCTTCCGAAGCTAAAAGTGAAGTCTTCCGAAGCTTCAAGACAAAGTCTTCTAAAGCTTGAAGACAAATTTCTTTTGAAGACAGAGAAGACATGCGTTCTCTAACATGCTTTTGACTAAAGCAGAATTCATTTCTGTTACCATCTCCGAAGACTCATCATTATCTTCATACTTTTGTCAAATGTACATCATGGTCATTAAGTTTGTAACTTTCCACTAGTTGTACTTTTATTCTTTTTGTAATAGATTAGGATGTGAGCTATGGCATGTCATAGTCATCGGTCAAAAGGCAATATTCCTTTTGACTTTACATTGATCTTGTTGTCTAGATTAGTATTCCAACTGGCTTTCAAAGTATGACTGGCTGCAGGATGTAGTATAAAGAAAGAAATCATCACCATTGGATGATACATATGATTATTGTTAGTTTCATCAGGGTCAACACAAGGTTAGTAAATTTTTCATTGTTATGAAATATGTTGGTTTATTGATAAGGTTCAGTTTCTTTTTTCATATTTTAACCTTGATAGATAGAATTTATTGTTTGAATCGTAGAATGTAAATGAAACATGTGGTTATGGGAATGAATTGAATCTTACTTGGCATCTAAAGATTTGATTATTGTAATGGCTACAAGTTGTTCGATGAACCGTCTATGAGACTTGAAATTATAATAGGAGCAAGCATACTTGGATCTTCTTTATTTTAGTACATAACCAACCAAAATGTTTACTAATTATACAAATTTACTAGTTGTAGAGATCATTATATGTTATGGTGCTAATTTCTTTGTTTAAAATTTGTATAACTAGTAATCAAGGAATTGAAGTTCGCTACCACCCAACATTTGTAGAAATCAGTCCAACATAACAAGAAAGCACAAAGGCTTTTATGAAAACATGTCAAACACAAGTCAAACCCTAACATACGAATTGGGTATAAGAGCAGACACTAATATACTAACTAGGTGTACCTACTCTTGTAATGCATAAATGAAATAAGTAAAGTAGGTGCATATTGTTGACCTTTATGTAACATGATATATCAAGGTGAAAATAAATGATAACCAAGAAATCAAAATAAGATAATGATTGAGTTGAAAATCCAAATAACGGAATAAGTAAACGACTAATCAGTTTAATTTCAAACAATTATGAGTTAAAAATCTAAAGTAATAATAGCAACCAAAATAAATAGAAATAAATGATAATCAAAATCTCCTCCCCCAGATGAGCAAGAAGTCCACTTCTAGTTGTTCTTCAATCCGCAACAATCGCCATCAACCCAATTTTATCAAAAACATCTAAATGAAACCAAAAATTAGCATTTAAAAATACAAAAATAGCAACAACGAATTAAAAGAAGTTACCTTTTGATAGCTCGACGAATTTATCCAAATCCTTGACTTCACTAATTTCTTTTCTTCCCTTTCGAATCTAGTCCTCTGTGCATATCAATGCTTCAACAATATTAGGGGATAATAAACTTCTATAGGCATTAACTACCCGTCCCCCCGTGCTAAAAGCTGACTTAGAAGCTACTATTGAAATTGGAATGGCCAAGATATCTAATATAAAATTAAACAATTACAATCTAATAAATGATGTATAATAGAAATTTAGAAACATAAGAAAGTATTACCTTTCGCCATGTGTCAAAGGATTGAATATCTACCCGAATTGACCTTCCACCATTGTAGAATATAAAAGTCGACCTCATTCATTGTAGAATCCTCATATTTCAGATATCTTTCAAGTTCTATTCTCTGAGTGTACGACTGAACACCACCACATTTGAATTTTTGAAATTCACCAATCTAAGCATTTTTACTCAACATAGTTTTTCGACTCTATTGTCCGTCCTTACTGGGTTGCTTGAACTGGTCCATACAAAACCTCATAATCCTTGTACATTAAATGCATCTCAGACTTCACATCTTCAACCATCTTGCATACCTTAGTTTTAATATGTTCGATGTTTCAAAACACAACCCAGGTTATGTAGATGATGTGTATGGAGATTAAACTTGCTTGATGATATGTAATATGGCTTCACAATTGATTTCGATCCCTACTCTTGTATGGTACTGCTAAGATGGTTGCCGCTATTGATTTACAATGCCAATTAAATTGGAATTTAAATTGGTTTGTGATTAGGATGGTACGTACTTCTTGTGATTTATATTCTGCATGTCTATCTTCGAAAATAATAATATCTTTTAGTGAGATTCGGTTCTCACTATTTTAAATTCTGTACCGTGATTGTACCCGTAACCCGCCTAGCACAAATTATAAGAACCGTTACCTGTACGGTAATACAACCAATTCGGTTATAATGGTTTTTAATGATACGATTCTTCGGTTATCTCGGTTCCTACCGGTATCTTGCAAACTCCTAGGCTCAAACTTAAGCATTTTTTTAGTCAGAGTGAGACTTGAACCCAAGATCTCATCATTTTTAATTTTCTTGAGTACCTCACCTTAATCACTTAGGATAAAAAACATTAGTACTCATTACTTTAGTTAAATCTGAGATGATTAGTTGGGTTAGTGCTAAAATTACAGTTAGGTTTAAATCAAACTTATTAATAACACTACAAGAAAACTAGACTTTCACCAACGGATACGGATATATCCGTCCGAAATTCGTTGGTGCTAGATTTTACCAACGAGCTTCCGCCGGTGTTGCTCCGTCAAAAATGCTAGTATTTAATTTCTTTTCTAATGGAATCTCATCCTTACTTTTATGACAGATTAACGACGGGCTGTTACCGACTGATGTTTCTCCGGCCAATTTTCACAGGTGAGGTATATCCAAGGAAATTTTGTATGTTTCGGATGTACCTTCGTCACTATACACGATTATGTTATATTTAAAAAAATAATTTCTATACATATATTTCTGACAAACTTCAATTGCTAATTTTAATTTTAAAGATATAGACAGAAGTTTATATTTTGTTTCCAGCAATACAAACAGGGGTGGACCTCGTATGTATTTATCGGAATTACTAGAATACAATAAATTTTCTCGCGCGTGGAAATAGATGTACAAAATTTTCGAGTGACAATAATATTTTTTTGGAACGGTGACTACATTAGTTATAAAATATATAAACTCAATCTTTGAAAAAGCCCACGAGTTAATTAATTAAATAACTAAATAAGTGGTCTCTCACTAAATACTAAATGTCCGTAAAGCTTAGGATTTAATTAAATTAAACAAGCTCACTCTTAATACCCCATTAAATACCAATAATAATAAAACGTAAAATATTCTCAACCTCTCACACCTAATACTTTGGAGTTTTGAACTTAAGATCAAAGACAATGACGATTTATGGCTGGTTATTTGGACCAAAGAGACGATAGGCGGCGCTGTACTTCAAATCAAAATCTCGAAGGAATATTATGTGTTTTCTTATGATGTTTTTTTCTAATTATTGAATCGTATTTTTATTATATGACCAACTTGACGTGACCCGAAAACTTTTATGTTCACTTCTACAAAATTGGATCATATGAAAAAATAATGACTCCATAAGAATAAATTTTTATATCTGTCACTGAATACAAATACCACAAACCTGCAAATTACATTTATCTCCTCAAATACAATTACAAATTCTTGAATTTCAAATTACCAACTACGGAATTTCAAATTGCATCACAAAACTATAAAAGAAGATAAGATAATTTCCGATGACAAACTTGTGATGGGTTGGACTCATTACACCATATGATTCCGTTTTGTCTTTGATACGAGATTCAACCTTCTAGTTTAACAATAAAAAAAACAATATTAGCTCTTTTATACAAATTAGTGTTTTCACCCGCGCTCCGCGTGCGGAAGTTTGGTTGTTCCCCCATCTTACGCAACGTGACTTTGTTCGTTGTCGGCTCGACTCATCGGAAACTACAAAAGCAAATATCGATACTCTTACCGATAATACCTATACTGGCAAATGTGATCTTCACTCGTAATCGGTTTGGTTCGTTAGTTCATCGTAGTACTGTAACAGCAACTGCATTCGTATTAGGCTACGATACGAAAAATTCACCAATGTTAGATGCAAAAAAAAACGTGATCAAAAAGAAAAAACACAAAACTTTGTTGTAGCATCTCACTTACACCACAAAAATGTCAGTTTACCAATGTTTGATGCCAAAAGCACAAAAAGCAATCTTTTGTGTTCAAGAAACAAAAAATACAAAACTTTGTTGTAGCACCTCACTTGCTTTCATCATAAAAAAACAAACCTCAATAATAGCATGAGAAAAAAACCAAAAGAATAATGCTAATTAATCCTAATTGGCTTTAAATACCAATTTATTAAAAAGAAGTGACCAATATATTAAAAAGCAAACTCACTCGGTTTGGGATCACTACTTGGTTCAACACGCAAAAACACTACTTTTTAACGTGGTTCAACACACGGGGACACTATTACGTTTAATTAAAGACTATGAGAGCATTTGCATCTTATTTTCTGTCATATATATAATCTAATAAAAATCATTATTACTGAAATTTATAATTTATTTCTAGAAACATTTCACATCCAATTATTCATCTTTATTCTTATACTTCTTATTTTTTATTTCTTTGTTTCACAGCAAATAAACTTAAACAATGACATATACAATGATGCACCAAAACAAAACCAAGTATCATCGAAGAAAATTGTTATCTTCACAAACAAAAATTTACTCTAAAACAAACCAAACTCAATTCATCTTCTTCCTTCTTTTTGAGGTTCATTGCAAATCATCAGTGCAACTTAGTTCTTGTTGTGAACCTTGCAATCTCCTTCTGTCACAACCCTACAAACCCACCGCTCAACACAACAACCACCAAAACCCACACGACCACCTCTCTCTCTCTCTCTCTCTTCATCTTCTTCTCCTTCTTTCTTGATCACAACATCGCTAACCTACTCACAATCTAACCGACACAACTTTAATAGAGAGAATACTAAATGTGCTATTAATAATTAAAAACACAATGTAACTTCAGCTTGTACCCATGGCTTCTGCACTTGTTCCGGATGATTATAGAATAGAAAAATATTTAAAAATGCAGCTTAAGCTTGTACCCGTAACTTCTATGCTTGTACTTGATGGCTGGACAAATCTAGTCCATACGCCAACAGAAACATGAAATGAACACTGAAAAATGAAGTGCTCATATATATATATATATACATATATATATATATATATATATATATATATATATATACATATATATATATATATATATATATATATATATATATATATATATATATATATATATATATATATATATATATAGAGAAAGGTTCTAGTGTTAACCCTAGAAAATTGTGAGAACTCATTAACCTTCATGTACCAATCACAAGTTGACACATCACCAACATAAAAGAGTATCTTCAAGGGTAAATTCGTCATTTCCACAAACCCTCATTAAATGCATTAGTCAACTATTGTACTATGATGTAAACTTTTTGTCACTTTTCCCCATCCTAGCCACCATATCCATCTAATCATTCCCAACAACTTTCAACCATCATCCCCCCCATCCCTCTATTTTTTGTACGTGAATCTTCCCACTTTCCTTCATCATATTTTAAGTTACCCAGATTTTCTTCCCTCTAAACCTTATGCTAACTTCTATCCTTCCCAAAACCCCCCCACCTGTAATCATGGTTGAAGATGAAGTAACCCGTACCCCTCCTTCAGAAGTTGCGAATGTTGTACGTGAAGGTGACAGTCATGAAGTGGCACATGAATTGGTTGTTTCAAACCCTCCCCTTCTGTATATTGGTTACGATCGTCGTGGTTAGTTCCCTTTTGTTCTTTCGTTATTGTTAGTTGTTTTTTCTTAACTTTCAGGTAATTTTTTTTTGTAGCACAACACCACGTTTAATGTTTATATTATTTGGTGGAAGGATGTATTTCTTATATTTTTATCATGTTTATATTATTTTCATTTTTATTAGCACAACACCACGTTTAGCAGGCAACCATGTAAAAGTGTTTCTTCACACCAAATTGTAGAACTCACCATTACACCACGTTTTTCATGGAATAAAAATAATAGTTTTACATCTTCAAATACGCAACCAACGTTTAAAAATTGGTTTACAATTTTTTTTTTGAAGATTTAGTTTACATTTTTATTTTGGTACTACATGTTTAATTAATTGTTTTCCTACACTATACTTGAACTTTACCGCCTATTTTTTTTACATTTTTTGATTTTCAGGTAATCACTGTAGTAAGATTTTTCAGACCCCAAATGGCACCAAGTATTGGGTTCCGGAGGTTTCAGTTGATGACAAGCCTTATGTTGGTGCTATTTTCACTTCATGGGAGCAGGTGGTGAACATGTACCAACGGTATGCTGAGTCATGTGGTTTTGTTGTTCGTGTTGGGGGTTTTAAGAGATGGAATGGTGTCATTACTCATCGCACATTGTTATGCAACAAATGGGGTAAACCTAAAGGGAAGACTATTGACACCACCGTACCTTCCACCCTTTTACCAACACGTGGTTGTTCATTTAAAGTAACTGATTGTAAGGCTTTGATTCGGGTGAAGGTCATAAAGGGTTCTGAACAGTGTGTCTTGTATGAATTTTCTGAGAAGCACAATCATGAAATGATATCCTCTGACAACATGGATTTGACACGCACCGGGCGACACTTGGACTTTCAGGATATAAAGTTTATACACACGATGAGTTTACACCGTGTTGGTCCCACTGTTGCACATCGTTTGCATTCCGCGTTAAAAGGAGGTCATCACAACATGAGAGGTACCAGAGCAGCATACAAGAATGTTAGTCGTGACATTAGGATGTTTATTGGTGATCGAGACATGTTGTTTGTAGTCAGAAAGCTTGAGCAGTTTGCTAATAACCACCGTAATTTTTCCTATGACATTCACCATGTCGGTGGTGAAGTTAAGGGTATATATTGGGCTGATGAAGTTTCTCAAATCAACTATCGTTCATTCGGGGATGTTATTGCGTTTGATGCCACATATTCGACAAACAAGTACCTATTCTTACTTACATCAAACATATAGTAACCTACCTAAAAATTTTTAGATCTAAAGTTCACTGTATTGATGTTTTTTTTTATTAATTTTCCACACGCAGGTACAACATGATATTTGTGCCTTTTACTGGTGTAGACCATCACAAAAAATGTGTAACATTTGCAGCGGGTTTGCTGTCTGATGAAACTGCAGCGTCGTACATGTGGCTTCTCCGATGTTTTTTGAAAACTCACAAGACTAATCCAACTTTAGTTTTAACTGACCAGGATCCCGCAATGAAGGTTGCTGTGTCATCCGTTTTTTCGAAATCTCACCATCGCTTGTGTATGTGGCACATCATGAAGAAATTACCATCGAAGGTATATATATATATGTTAACGTTATTATTAAGTAATTGTAACATTATTTTAGTAAATAATAGTAGTTCAGTTTTGTTTTAAGTATTTGTAAATTTCTTTAAGTTTCATGTAATCTGTAGCTTAACGTTAATATGATATTCACTTACGTTATGGTAAGCTAAATTTATGATTAAAATCAGTGACTTTAAAGGCAGAAGCACTTTATGTAACTGTATGTAATAGATCATTACTTTGGATGTAACTGTATGTAAATGTATGTGGCACATCCCTTTTGTATTTTTTGTTTACTATGTAACAATATTAATAAAACTTTTTGTTTTAAGTATTTTGTACATTTCTTTAAGTTTCATGTAATCTGTAGCTTAACGTTAATATGATATTCACTTACGTTATGGTAAGCTAAATTTATGATTAAAATCAGTTACTTTAAAGGCAGAAGCACTTTATGTAACTGTATGTAATAGATCATTACTTTGGATGTAACTGTATGTAAATGTATGTGGCACATCCCTTTTGTATTTTTTGTTTACTATGTAACAATATTAATTCGATCAATCATTTTTATTTCTTTTTTTTGCAGATCACCGCTGATATATATGACAACTCTAATATTCGATCGGCGATTCATAAATTGATTTGGAATGTTTACATTACACCTGATACATTTGAGGAACGTTGGCGTAATCTTATCAAGTCTTTTAATTTAACAGACAATGTCTGGTTGAACGACATGTTTGCTATTAGACATATGTGGGTGCCAGCTTACTTTAGAGAAATCCCAATGTGTTGTCTCATGAAAACTACCTCTAGATGTGAGAGTTCCAACGCTTCTTTCAAGGTGAATTCCAGTCATGCGAACACGCTTGTTCAATTTTTCATGGCCTTTGACACTGCTATTGATAACCAGCGCTACAACCAGCGCAACGTGGACTATGTAAGCAGTACCACCCGTCTTCCACATCGCACTGGTTTACCAATTGAACAACACGCAGCACATTTCTACACGCAAACTCTCTTCAAGGAGGTTCAGAAAGAGATATACAAGGGATTAATGTCCTGTTTTATAACTAATGTTGATGTTCAGGATCATACTAAGGTTTTCACAATATCTCAGATGGATAAGAGGACTGATTTCGTCAATGAGTTCTACGTAAGAATATTAATTCACAACTTTGTTACATGAATCTACTATATTGCAAACTTACGGTTTTATAAATTTCAGGTTTCTCATCACTTGGTTACCAAGTCGTATGAGTGTTCCTGTATGGGATTTACTCGTATTGGTTACCTCTGCAGGCATATCTTCTGTGTTTTTCGATTGACCAAAGTCACTGAAATCCCAGATGCGTATATATCTAACCGTTGGTTTCGTGAAAGTCTTCCGATTCAGGTTTTTAGTATCCAGAACAGGCTAACCGTAGACACCAGTGAACAAGCTGTCTTAAGGAATGATGTTTTGGAGTGTGTGAATGATTGTGTTGATGAATTAAGGGACAACATTGATGGCTTAACTGGTTTAGCTACGAAGTTAAACGAAATCAAGGAAGGTATTAAAGCTGAAAAATCATCAGAAAGCAACTCTAACAGAAGGTCTGAAGTTATTAAGCGACTTTTTGATGTTGAAGATGTCGAAGAAGTTACTTTAACTGCCCCTCAAGGTATTCGTAACAAGGGTTGTGGCACCAATCGACGTTTAATTGGACCAGGGGAGAAGGCTATTGAGAAGAGCATGAAGAAGGCTAGATTGTGCAACATATGTAAGGAGTACACACACCATGATTCGAGGAACTGTAAGAAGAAGGCTAAGGTTGGCTTTGCCGAGCCATCCCAATAGGTTCCCCAGCTTTCCTTTATTTTTTGGTTACCACTCTTAAGTGTGTAACGTATGGGGTGCTAGTATTTTTATTTTGTGCGATTACATTGTTAAGAAAGTACTTATTGTGATCGATTACTATTAGGCTTTTCAACTTTTGTAGCAAAATGATTGGTGTGTTTTATCAATATGTTTCTGATCCATATGTTTTTTGGTTACCGTTTGTTAAAATGGGTAACGTGTATACATATGGTTTTATAGAAACATCAATGATTTGACCAAATTTGTAAGAACTATCTAATTTCATGTATGATGATATGTTTGGTTGGACTTTGTTTTACTTTTATGCTTCATACATTTTAATGACATAACAATCTTACTTAAATGCTTTGTTAAATATCATTTTTGTGTGCAAATGGGTTTTATCTCAATTCATGTAGGAACAATGTAATTTATTGTAAGTTGACATATTTTGTCTACCTTGGTTTTACTTTAATGCAAAATACATTTTAATTACATAACAATCTTACTTAAATGCTTTTGTTACTTATCATATTTTTGACAATCTGTGTTTTCTCAATGCACCCTACCCATCTACATTGACTTACACTTACACTTTCTTACATTAAATTACACTTTCTTACAATTTTATGTGACTACAGTAAATTTAATCATTTTTCGGATATCTTCAAATTAGTAATTCCTGAATTTTATAATTAATAATCGTCTTGCAAATTGTTGGCTGACAATTTTTTTATTCTGACATCCCCGTTCATTCCTTAACATGATTTTTTCTCATTTTTGTATTACATTATAATAATAAACTGCAATGTCTTTTACTCCCAAAAGCATTAATTTTTTTATAAACTACACAACATGACTAATAAGTATATAAGCTATAACCCCCCAAAATATGATTCCTTTTTTTATATACATTTCTTTTCTTACCTTACACCATTAACTTATATTTTTCCACACCCCAATTACATTAACTTACATTATGTTACTTGTACACATGCACTGATATGCACAATTATTTTTATATCATTTCTTTGTACAGTTAATGTTATTACATTAATTTTTTGTATATGTTCAAAATAATTAATTCATTTATTTGACCAATATGATTTACCAAGTTCATTTTCTTTACTATTAATAATCACAAAATACATTTTACTAGCTTCAAATTGACAAATACTTACACTTTCTTACATTAAATTACACTTTCTTACAATTTTATGCGACTACAGATAAATTTAATCATTTTTTGGATTTCTTCAAATTAGTAATTCATGAATTTTTTAATTAATAATCGTCTTGCAATTTGTTGCCTGACCAATTTTTTATTCTGACATCCCCGTTCATTCCTTAACATGATTTTTTTTGATTTTTTGTATTACATTATAATAATAAACGTCAATGTCTGTTACTCCCAAAAGCATTAATTTTTTTTATAAACTACACAACATGACTAATAAGTATATAAGCTATAACCCCCCAAAATATGATTCCTTTTTTTATATACATTTCTTTTCTTACCTTACACCATTAACTTATATTTTTCCACACCCCAATTACATTAACTTACATTTTATTACTTCTACACATGCACTGATATGCACACTTATTTTTATATCATTTCTTTGTACAGTTAATTTTATATCATTTTTTGAACAAATTCAGTTAATTTTCTATCTCACACCCATTAACTTATAATTTTCACAACACAATTACATTTACTTACATTATTTTACTTACACCTGCACTAATATGCACACTTATTTTCATATCATTTTCTTTCTACAGTTAATTTACTTACAATCAAATTTTGGATATGTTCCAAATATATTATTCAAGAATTTTTAGAACATGATTTAGCAAAATATGAAGCATCCCTAGGTTAGTTCATTATCATTACTATTAATTATCCCAAAATACATTTACTAATGTCAACGACTAATTCCCAATAACAAAGTACAGTATACTTGGAGATTACATACCACCTACTTTCACCCCTTAATTAACCACCCAAAATATCATTATGAGATGCCCCTTAACCTTTATTACTGTACGCCTCATCCATCACCTTTTTCTTGTGAACGTTTATATCCGATAGTAATATTCTTGAAGCATATTTTTTTCTGAGGATTTTAATTTGAGACTTCAGCGTTTTTTCGTTATTCTTAAAGCCGCAGTCAAATCCAGCCCCGTTGTTCCCTTTGAACATCTCCATATGGCGCATTGTAAAAATTCCACAATCAGTGTAATTTCCTTTAGTGGCCCATGATAACTCTAGTTTGTTGATGTTTGTAGATGCCATTCTGCCTGCTTTACCATTCCCCCATTTTAGCAGATATTGATTAAAAATATGTTTCTGCGCAGTTTTATAGTAAGGAACATTTGTTAAATAATAATCTCTTAAAAAGTCTTCTACTTAGTGCTCGCTAGTTTAATACGCAAAATCAAATTCTATGAACTTACCACTTTGTAAGGTGTATCTTTTTTTTGATAATCGTCGTGATCCACCATTTGCACAATGCTCTCTTCTGCGTCCATATTGTCAATAACGAAGCTTGCAGGGTTCTTCAAGTCAAATACCACGAGGTAGAAATGTTTCTTTTCCAATATTGGAAAGAACACAACATCATACCCTTTTAGATCTCTTTGGCTTTCCTCCCTCCCTAACGCTTCGAAGATGTTATTTGTAAACGTCCGAAGACATTTTTCTTCATTTATGAACAACCACTCTAACTGGAAGAAAACACTTGATCAATTATGTTACGTATTATACATAATTTTAGTAATATTTGCACTTACAAATGGCTGGTGGCAGACAAACAGCCTGTGTGGTGATTCTTTACTCCTTAATTTTTCTTCATTATTCAACACGGCCGCCCAACAGTCAATGATGTTGCCATATACCTCCCTTCCTGGTTCCAGTGTCCTTAAAATAAATATCTCCGACCTCACCCCAATGTGTGTGTCAAAGACCTGTTGGCTGCATTAATGATGCCGAAATGTTTTATTTTTTTAAGTCAAATTCAATTTAAAGACAAATAATAGTTGTTTTTTGGGATTTAATTTTTACCTTACCATTTTTTTAATTTTATTTAATTCCTTTATCAATTATCTTTACCTTGGATTTGCGTTGAAGATTAATTCCCAGATTGCCTCATCCTCTTTGCTAAATAACTGATGTATTGTTGTCTCTCTCTTTAAGTAGGGTGATTTTACTGACGAGGAGACCATTCTTTTTCTTCTTGGATTTTTCCTAATTGGTTTCTTCTCTGTCTTCAAATCTTCTGCATGATGATATGAATAGATTAAAACCGCTTAGTTTTCCTTTTTTTTTCAACCTTAAACACATGTTCTACTTGATGTAAACGCTTGTAACTTGTCGGTTTTATAAATGTTTTATCATTATCGACTATGTTTTAAAAACTTCTGCAATAATATGTGTCAATTCCATAATGTGAATATGTAATTTTAATACACATGACTGAAAAAATATGATAAACAAATTCTTTATACTAAATAAACACATTTCAATGCATAACCAAAATTTCATAACTATTCTTCAAATCTTCTGCAACAAAATATTACAAATATCCAACCCCAATTTAATTTAATGTAAGTGTTTAACATTAGTTTTCTAATGTTTAGTCTATGTAATATGACTTTCTAATGTAACATTATAGAATTAACCCACTGTAAGTAAACTGTTTCTGTCAGAGTATGTAACATGCATGGTAAAGGTATGTAACTTATATGTAAAGTTTATGTAACTTTATGTAATTTAGGAATACATAATTCACAATGTAAGTTATTGTAAACCCAGGCTATAAGATTGTTTTAAACCCAGGCTAGAAGACTGTGCACAAATATTTAGGAATACATAATTCACAGTCTACATTTTTATCACAGCCTATAGGTATGTAACTCATTGTAAAGTGTATTTAACTTTATATAAGTTAGGAATACATAATTCACAGTCCACATAATTCACCATAAGTTCAATACTATTCATCACAATGTAAGTTATTTGTAAAGTGTATGTAAATTTATGTTTTCGTGCTTGTATAAAATGATGCTATGACACAGTGCACCAAACTTTGTCTGCGATATCCAATTTCCTACACTTATAACCTTTAAACGCTTATTTATACTTCATCCACCTTCTCATTTATTATCCATAAATTAAGGCGGTGTAACCAACATTATTCACATATCTACTATAACCCAAAAAATATTCATTTAACTATATTCACAAACCTTAATTATTTAACAACTTCATAGATGTAATTTAATATTCACTTAACACACTACATTTCATAAGATGTTAATTCTGATGTACCTTTTTCGTCAGCCTCACTTTTCTCCTTATGTGTGAACCGCATACTGTGAGTAGGTGATTCCATGTTTTTTGACTTATTAACTATGATCACCAAATTTATTTATTTTAGTATAACAATAAAAGTTCATAACCGCCTTTTTTGCAAGGTAATAATATATGCACCTATACCTTCATGCGGAGTTGTTTCATCCTGTGTTAAACCCAAGCTAAAAGACGGTTCAATAGACTTTGCTGGATTGTCAACTATAAAACAAGAACAATAAATTAACAGTCAACATTTTATATAAACATGCTATTAATACAGTGATATTTAATCATTGCAGTATCAAAATCCCCCCATATATTTTTATTCCACAACACCAAAAAAAACATAAAATTTATATGTATCACCAATGTACTTTACTGTAGTTGTATTTGAACAAGACAGTGCAGTATAGGTCAGTAACCTTTTTTCTCACACGTTTGTCTATGTAATATGAATTTCTAATGTAAACACAAATAAAATCATTTATCAACTTTTTTTCCATTCAAGGACAATTTACAGAATATGTAAGTGTGTAACATTAGTTTTTCTAACATTTACAAAATTAAGTAAGTCTAAGTAACCTGATTTTTCTAATGTAAGACTATGTAACAGGAGTCTGTATTGTAACATGTGTTTCTAATATAACATGACTTTTTAATGTAATTTTGTAACATCACTTTTTTTAATGTAAGTGTATGTAACTAGATCTTTGTAATGTAAATGTTAAATGCCAAATTTTTTTTTACTAGGCTAACCAAAGGTAATTTATATTTTAATCTCCATGGGAAAAATAGTTGAACTATTTTCATGGAAAACTACACATCCCTACGTAATGTAAGTGTACGTAAGAATGTTTTTGTTAATCGTTGTGTAACATCAAATGTTTTCTGTAACTCTTATTTCCCCTTTCCCCGTACAACACCAATTGTAACCAGGTTCAACAAAGAATGTTCACCTATCCACCATGTTGAAAGAAAAAATAAATTTCTTACCTTAACAACAAACAACTTCATATATATAATGCAATAGCAGTTAAGACTTTTAAGGTGCATCAAAATTTAGGATTTCATAAATACACACGCAACATTTTTATCGCAGCCTATAAGACAGAAGACCATGTTCATGGTGTGTTCAGATTTATGTAAAATTTTAGTTCCCTGGGTTATCCACAATGTAAAATCTTGTAAGTTACTGTAAAGTGTAGGTAACTTTTAGGACACACTGCACCAATAGGCTATTGTAAGTTATTGTAAGGTATTTGTAAAGTTATTGTGTAATTAATTTTATTACCTTAACCAAACAAAATAAATAAAAAACTTCATACATATAATGCAATAGCAGTTAACACATTGAAGGGGCACGAAAAGTTAGGAATACATAAATACACAGGCAACATTTTTATCGCACCATCTAAGACAGAAGACCATGTTCATAGTGTGTTAAGATTTTTGTGAAATTGTATTGGCCTGGGTTATCCACAATGTAAATTCTTTGTAGGTTAGTGTACATTGTAGGTAACTTTTATGACACACTGCACCAATACGCTATTGTAAGTTATTGTAATGTATTGTAAACTTATTGTAATTTAATGTAACTGTATGTGAACACGACCGTGCAGTATTGGTCAGTAACCTTTTTTTTCTGTTTTTTGTGTATGTAATATGACTTTCTAATGTAAACAAAAATAAAATCATTTTTCAACTTTTTTCCAATTGAAAGTCCAATTTACATAATATGTAGGTGTGTAACATTACTTTTCTAATGTTTACTCAACGTAATATGACTTTGTAATGTAACATTTACATAATTAATTCACTCAAACTAACCTGATGTAACACCCGGAAATTTCCTTTGTAGCCGACGAGAGAAGAAAAAGAAATAAAGTCCAAAGTCGAGGGACCAAACCCGCCAACGAGAGAAACTTTGATACATGGGAGTATAAAAGGGAGGAGGCACTCCCATTCTCCCCATTTTTCAGCCAAGGGAGGAGAAGAGGGAAAGAAGAGAAAAGAGAAGGAGTGTTGGCCCGGGTTGGTTCGAGTAGCCAAAATCGACGTGGAGCGAGTCAAATCGAAGCTCTATTCGACGGGATCGTTAAGGTGAGTTCTAGGACCCCTCTTTTACACGTTTTCAACTGATTTTGGGGCTGGAACACGTCCAAAAACCTATTTTCGAGTTTTTGGGTAAAAACCCGTTTTGATGTATGTATGTATGTGTATGATGCGTTAGAGGCTCGATTTCTTGCTTGGTTAGGCTTGTATGAGGTCATGGTATGTTTCCCTAACCTTTAGAAGGGGTGATTTGAGCTTAAAAGAGGTTTGGAAAGGGTTGGAGGTCGAAAACCCGCGGCTGCAGTCGACCTAACTGCACTCTGCACCAGCTAGGGCTAGGCGACCGACTGGAGGGCGACTGGAGGCCATTCGGCCGATTGAAGTGCGACTGAGGTCCATACGCACGTTTGCTATGTGACTGAGGTCCATACGCATGATGGTCATGCGATTGGAGTTCATGTGCTTGAGAGTCATGCGATTGAGGGATGGTGCGACTGAGGTTCATTCGCACGAAGGTTATGCGACTGAAGTCCATGCGCCTGGAGGCCATGCGACTGAGGTTCATTCGCATGAAGAGTATGCGACTGAAGCCCATACGCCTGAAGTCGTGCGACTGAAGGCCATACGCATGAGAGTTATGCGACTGAGAGTCCATTCGCATAGAGGTCCATTCGCCCATAGTCCATTCGCATAGGGTCCATTCGCATAGATGCCCATTCGTCTAAGTGTTCAGAAATGATAACCGAGATGGAATTACTCGACGATGTGAAGGGCATGGACGGTATGAGGTAACGTAGGATGATGAGCTTATGATGTGGATGTTGATGGAGATGATAATGATATGTATGATGTTATGTGTTGCGTTAGGCACGACGGTACGTGTGTTGCATCGTATGTATGGTGTGAGTGATGTGATGTATGATTGATGTGTACGTATGATGATGCCGTATGTTTATGTTTATGTTGTGTTCCTTGCTATGTATGGTTATCTTTCTATGGCTTTGCGTTGAACGTTAATGAATGAAATGAAAGTATTATGTAACGTAAAGTGAAAGATAAAGAAAAGAGGAACGTAATGAATGAATGCATGCATTAATGAATGAATGAAATCGCGTGAGGTATGTATGTGAAGCGAAACGAAGTGCACGGCTCTAATGCCTTAGACTCAACCGTGAGAGGTTCAGCTAGTTTATAGTGTGCACGCAAGGGTTCCAGTCTTTGTGGCTGACCTTCGATGATGTACCCATTCTGATGGGGGTGATGTACCCACTTCGGTGGGGGTGATGTACCCACTTCGGTGGGGTGATGTACCCACTTCGGTGGGGGTGATGTACCCACTTCGGTGGGGGTGTAGTACCCATAATGTTGGGGGTGTGATGTATGATGGTTACCCGGGTTACGCATAACTCCGGGGGTGTAGCATGAAGCCATGCATATGTATGAGGTGAGCAACCCGGTCGTTGCAAAAGACTCGAGTACGTGCTATCGTGATGTTGCCTTGGGGTGAGCAACCTTGTTGTTGCAAAAGACTCGGATAGCTTGCTATCGTGATGGGCAATGAGGTGAGCAACCCTAGGGGTGCAAAAGACTCGGATAGCGTACATTCACTGAGATGGCTAATGAGGTGAGCGACTTGGTGTTGCAACAGCCTCGGATGGAGTTCAATTCCTGTGGTTGACTCGTAAGGGATCTCTGTCGCGTATCCCGGTGTTGTGTCAGTCTTCAGACATGAGTCGGGGGCTTGTGAGCAGGTCCCGGCACAGCATCAGCTTTCGAGCATGAGTCGGGGATAATGCATAAGACAAGATTCGAGTAAGGAAGGGTAATGAGTAAAGAGATGGATGAAAGAATGAACGTATGAAATGAACATTAACGAATGATCCTAATAATGTATGAAATGGGATCCTTGCCATTCGACCTCAGTAATCGTGGTTGTGTGCCATGAAGAGGGTAAAGTCTGACAGGATCTAGGAAGAAGTGAAAGATAATGATAAATGATGAATGTAATGAACGTAATGATGAAGATAATAATGTTATTATTTGTATGTACGTATGATGTGTGAACGCATGTATGTAACGGATGTTTTTATAAAGAAAGTAAAGAACGGTTTTATGAAAGAAGAGTAAGTTTTATTATAAAACTAGAACTCACTCAGCAACGCTGACTTTGATGTGTTTCCAGTTGGCAGGTATGTTGCTGAGGATGGCACGGGGCGGCTACTCAGCGTATTTTGGATGGCATCCATTATGTTTAATGCTTTTGTAATAAATGTAACATGATATTGTTAACAGAACGATTGTACTAATGTGCAAAAGTATTTTGATGGAATGAAATTATGTTTTTAATGTTTCCGCTGCAACTATTTAAGAAAAGAAAAATGTAAATATATGTTTTGAATGCGATGAATGACCAACTGTAGGCGTCCCGGGAACGGGGCCTTACAAGTTGGTATCAGAGCCAAAGTTTAAGTGAATTGGGTAAATATTTTCAAAAACCTAATCTTAAACTGAGAATGGGACGGAAAGGGAATGGGATGCCAATCTGAGTAGCTGCGTGCCATCAGGTATGTTTTTGTAAAGTTAACCGGTTTTACGTGCGCATGTTATATGGTTTATGTGTTGCTGGTAGATTTAGATACTGATGTAGTCAGGATAGGTAATGCTTGGAGTATGAAGAGTAAAGTAAGTGGCTAATCACAACTGGCCACTGTAATTAGGGACTTACTATACTTGACATAAACTGAGCTGTTCCTTGAATGACTGTGTTAGTGTTTGAATCTTTCAGTGTGTTTAGAGAATGGCTGGTGGAAGATCTTCGAAAGCTTCTCATGGTGGAGGTGACGGTGGACGTGGTGCTGAACCACGGGTCACAAGAGGAAGGGCAAGGGCCGAAAGGGTAGTTCATGAAGAACCTGTGACCCCTCATCCTGAGGGCGGTGATGAGAATGCTAATCAGAGGGCCTCGATGAGAGAGGCGGTCGCGGAGGAAGTGCATCAGGTCATGCAGACGATCCTACCGTCTGTGGTGACCGAAGTTATAAAGGCTGTTAGAGAAGAGGAGAGAAAGGAAAGGGGTAGACCTTCGGGTGAAAGGAGACGACCCGAGACTGAAAGGGTTCTCTCCGATGACGAAGAGGAAGAAGAAGAGGAAGGGCCTGCGCCGGAGACGGCACGAGGCTGTAACTATGGGGCGTTTCACCGATGCAAGCCCCTTACTTTTGATGGTAATGGCACTGCTGCTGCTGCTCACCGGTGGGTGAGGGAGATGGAAGCTGTTTTAAACATCAGCGAGTGCCGAGAGGATCAGAAAGTAAAGTTTGCTACTCACTCTTTCGTGGACTCAGCTTTGTGCTGGTGGGACAACATAGTCCAAGTTGAGGGAAGCAGGGCTATTGGAAGAATGAGATGGTCAGAGTTGAAGAGGCTGGTGATTGAGGAGTTCTGTCCTCACCGTGAGATGGATAAAGTTGAAAGAGAGTTCCTGCAGCTGGAGGCGGGAACAATGACGCATCAGCAATACACCACCAAATTCAACGAAATGGCACGACTGGTGCCGGATCAGGTGACACCCCTCTCACGAAAGATCAAGAGGTATATTCATGGCTTGCCAGCGGACATTCGTAGGCACATGATTGCTGCCCGCCCGAGCACGTTTAGGTCGGCGGTTGATTTAGCGGGAAGATTATACGATGAAAGATTGATGGTGGTGACAGAAGGTAGCAAGAAAGGAGATGGTGATCGGGATTGGAATGGGAAGCGATTGGGACGCGACGAAGCTGCACTAAGTAAGAAAGGTGCATGGGTGGATGACCAGCGAGTGGTCATGGATGATGTGGGTTCGGAAAGGTGTGACAAGTGTGGACACAGGCACCCCGGGGAATGTAGATTGGGGACTGATGCCTGCTTTCGTTGTGGAAGGACCGGACATGTAGCGAAGAACTGCGGTATGGGGAAGTGTTATTCTTGTGGTGAGGAAGGTCATAAGAGCAGGGACTGTAAGAAGCAAAGGGCTGGAGGCTCGGGGGTGAAGAGGATCGGAGGAAGCTAGGACGGACTTCGATGTTATGTCAGGTATGTTCCTAGTAAATAGATTCTTGGCTTGTGTTATTTAATGTTGGCGTTAGTAAAAGTTTTATTCCTGCTGCTTTCTGTGCTAAATTGCCTGTTAGTGGTAAGAATATAAATACGCCATTCGATGTAGCCCTAAGAGTGGATTGCTTGACGGACTATGGAGCGAACACTATGTGTTGCAAAAAGATGATACGGTTGATAGTGCCTAAGGGGATCATGGTGATGGCTTAAGGTGATCGAGTCACGACGATTCCGAATGTGATTTCGATGACAGTGGCAGGAAGGTGCATGAAGTGTGACATGGTGGAGTACGAGATTAAATGCCTTACTTGCCTACAAATGAAGGCGGAGCACCGAATGCCGTATAGGAAGTAATGAGGTGATCGAGGCCACGATCGAGAAGCTCGAAAGGATTAAAGCATTGATGAAGCTAGCCAAAGATAGATAAGAAGTCGCGAGGGGATAAACGATATAGACCGATTGAACTCCAGGTGGGAGACTGGAGAAGAGATGAGACAGAATTACTCGTGACGGTTTAAGGAATGATAGGTTTCGGGGACGAAACCCATTTAAGGGGGGTGGACTTGTAACACCCGGAAATTTCCTTTGTAGCCGACGAGAGAAGAAAAAGAAATAAAGTCCAAAGTCGAGGGACCAAACCCGCCAACGAGAGAAACTTTGATGCAAGGGAGTATAAAAGGGAGGAGGCACTCCCATTCTCCCCATTTTTCAGCCAAGGGAGGAGAAGAGGGAAAGAAGAGAAAAGAGAAGAAGTGTTGGCCCGGGTTGGTTCGAGTAGCCAAAATCGACGTGGAGCGAGTCAAATCGAAGCTCTATTCGACGGGATCGTTAAGGTGAGTTCTAGGACCCCTCTTTTACACGTTTTCAACTGATTTTGGGGCTGGAACACGTCCAAAAACCTATTTTCGAGTTTTTGGGTAAAAACCCGTTTTGATGTATGTATGTATGTGTATGATGCGTTAGAGGCTCGATTTCTTGCTTGGTTAGGCTTGTATGAGGTCATGGTATGTTTCCCTAACCTTTAGAAGGGGTGATTTGAGCTTAAAAGAGGTTTGGAAAGGGTTGGAGGTCGAAAACCCGCGGCTGCAGTCGACCTAACTGCACTCTGCACCAGCTAGGGCTAGGCGACCGACTGGAGGGCGACTGGAGGCCATTCGGCCGATTGAAGTGCGACTGAGGTCCATACGCACGTTTGCTATGCGACTGAGGTCCATACGCATGATGGTCATGCGATTGGAGTTCATGTGCTTGAGAGTCATGCGATTGAGGGATGGTGCGACTGAGGTTCATTCGCACGAAGGTTATGCGACTGAAGTCCATGCGCCTGGAGGCCATGCGACTGAGGTTCATTCGCATGAAGAGTATGCGACTGAAGCCCATACGCCTGAAGTCGTGCGACTGAAGGCCATACGCATGAGAGTTATGCGACTGAGAGTCCATTCGCATAGAGGTCCATTCGCCCATAGTCCATTCGCATAGGGTCCATTCGCATAGATGCCCATTCGTCTAAGTGTTCAGAAATGATAACCGAGATGGAATTACTCGACGATGTGAAGGGCATGGACGGTATGAGGTAACGTAGGATGATGAGCTTATGATGTGGATGTTGATGGAGATGATAATGATATGTATGATGTTATGTGTTGCGTTAGGCACGACGGTACGTGTGTTGCATCGTATGTATGGTGTGAGTGATGTGATGTATGATTGATGTGTACGTATGATGATGCCGTATGTTTATGTTTATGTTGTGTTCCTTGCTATGTATGGTTATCTTTCTATGGCTTTGCGTTGAACGTTAATGAATGAAATGAAAGTATTATGTAATGTAAAGTGAAAGATAAAGAAAAGAGGAACGTAATGAATGAATGCATGCATTAATGAATGAATGAAATCGCGTGAGGTATGTATGTGAAGCGAAACGAAGTGCACGGCTCTAATGCCTTAGACTCAACCGTGAGAGGTTCAGCTAGTTTATAGTGTGCACGCAAGGGTTCCAGTCTTTGTGGCTGACCTTCGATGATGTACCCATTTTGATGGGGGTGATGTACCCACTTCGGTGGGGGTGATGTACCCACTTCGGTGGGGGTGATGTACCCACTTCGGTGGGGGTGATGTACCCACTTCGGTGGGGGTGTAGTACCCATAATGTTGGGGGTGTGATGTATGATGGTTACCCGGGTTACGCATAACTCCGGGGGTGTAGCATGAAGCCATGCATATGTATGAGGTGAGCAACCCGGTCGTTGCAAAAGACTCGAGTACGTGCTATCGTGATGTTGCCTTGGGGTGAGCAACCTTGTTGTTGCAAAAGACTCGGATAGCTTGCTATCGTGATGGGCAATGAGGTGAGCAACCCTAGGGGTGCAAAAGACTCGGATAGCGTACATTCACTGAGATGGCTAATGAGGTGAGCGACTTGGTGTTGCAACAGCCTCGGATGGAGTTCAATTCCTGTGGTTGACTCGTAAGGGATCTCTGTCGCGTATCCCGGTGTTGTGTCAGTCTTCAGACATGAGTCGGGGGCTTGTGAGCAGGTCCCGGCACAGCATCAGCTTTCGAGCATGAGTCGGGGATAATGCATAAGACAAGATTCGAGTAAGGAAGGGTAATGAGTAAAGAGATGGATGAAAGAATGAACGTATGAAATGAACATTAACGAATGATCCTAATAATGTATGAAATGGGATCCTTGCCATTCGACCTCAGTAATCGTGGCTGTGTGCCATGAAGAGGGTAAAGTCTGACAGGATCTAGGAAGAAGTGAAAGATAATGATAAATGATGAGTGTAATGAACGTAATGATGAAGATAATAATGTTATTATTTGTATGTACGTATGATGTGTGAACGCATGTATGTAACGGATGTTTTTATAAAGAAAGTAAAGAACGGTTTTATGAAAGAAGAGTAAGTTTTATTATAAAACTAGAACTCACTCAGCAACGCTGACTTTGATGTGTTTCCAGTTGGCAGGTATGTTGCTGAGGATGGCACGGGGCGGCTACTCAGCGTATTTTGGATGGCATCCATTATGATTAATGCTTTTGTAATAAATGTAACATGATATTGTTAACAGAACGATTGTACTAATGTGCAAAAGTATTTTGATGGAATGAAATTATGTTTTTAATGTTTCCGCTGCAACTATTTAAGAAAAGAAAAATGTAAATATATGTTTTGAATGCGATGAATGACCAACTGTAGGCGTCCCGGGAACGGGGCCTTACACCTGATTTTTGGTAATGTCAGAGTATGTAACAGGAGTGTGTAATGTAACATATATTTCTAATATAACATGACTTTTTAATGTAATTTTGTAACATGACCTTCTAATGTAGGTGTATGTAACACGATCTTTGTAATGTAAATGTTCAAGGAAAATTTTTGTTTTTTCCAGGCTTACCAAAGGTAGTGCAAGTTAATGTAAACTATATGTAACTTAATGTTTTTCATGCTGATATAAATTTAGGCTATGGAATAAATACTATTCACCACACTGTAAGTTATTGTAAAGTGTAAGTAAGTTTCTGTTTTCATGCTGATATAAAATTAAGATATGACCCACTTCACCAAACTTGCCGGCCTTATCCACTGTCTTACACGTATAACATTTAAACATTATTTTAGACTTCCTCCCCCTTTATATTTCTTATCTATAATATAACGCGGTGTAACCAACATTCTTCACATATCCACTATAACACCAAAACTATTAAATTTAAAATATTAACAAAACTAAATTAATTAAGAACTTGGTAGATGTAATTTAATATTCACTTAACACAATAATTTCATAAAAAGTTAATTATTATGTACCTTTCTCCTCAGCCGCACTTTTCTCCTTTGGTGTAAACAACATTCTGTGACTAGGTGAATCCAAGTTTCTTGACTTAATAACTATGATAAATAAAGTAGTTATTTTAGTAAAACAATAAATGTTCATAAGGGCATGTTTTGAGGTAATAATATATGCACCTATACCTTCATGCGTAGTTGTTTCATCCTGTGTTAAACCCAAACTAAAAGACGGTTCAGTAAACTTCACTGGATTATGAACAATAAAACAAGAACACTAAATTAACAGTCATCATTTTTAAAAGTAATGCTATTAACACAGTGAAATTTAATCATTGAACTATCAAAATTTCCCCCTATATTTTTATTCGTTTTTACACCAACAAAAAATGAATTTATATCCATGAACAATGTAATTTAACGTAACTGTATTTTAACAAAACAGTGCAATATAAGTCAGTAAGCTTTGTTTACTACATGTAAGTGTATGTAATATGACATTCTTATGTAATCACAAATAAATTCGTTTATCACCTTCTCCCCCATTCAAGCCCAATTTAGGTTACATTTATTTCCCAATCCCACCAAAACAGGAATATTCACATGGTAAAATATTATTGTGTGTAAACTAGAAAATCTACCCACGTAGACATAACATTCTTCACATATCAACTATAAGAAAACCTAATATTAATTACACTATCTTAGAAATTATAAAATTCCTACATTTGATGTAACATAAGGTAAGACAGTCATTTGTATGAAATTTAATTATTGTCTACCTCTTTTTTCATCCGCAGATTTCTCCTCCTGTGTTAATCCCAAACTGAAAGATGGCCCCCCCATGTTGCATGACTGATATACTATAAAAGAACAACAAATATTTCACATCCAAGTTAGTTAACATTACTTTTCATACGAAGTTTGCCATGTACTCTATACATTGTACATCATTGAAATCATTCAAAGTTAATATTAAAATCAAGTGATATAACCATTGTTTTCTTTTAGTTTTTCTTTTTATATCAGCCAATTGTAATTTTTAAAATTACTTTTATCTGTACCAAACTTACCTAATATTAATTTCACTATCTTACAAATTATAAAGTTCCTAAATTTGATGTAACATAAGGTAACACAGTTCATTTGAATGAAATTAATTTCTTTTGTACCTCTTTTTTCAGCCACTGTGTTCTCCTCCTGAGTTAAACCCAAACTGAAAGATGGAACCCCCAAGTTGCTTGACTGATATACTATAAAAGAACAATATATATTTCACATCCAAGTTAGTTAACATGACTTTACATACGACGTTCGCCATGTAGTATAGACATTTTACATCAGTGAAATAATTCCAAGTTAATATTAAATGCCAGTTTTATAACCATTTTTTTCTTTTACTTTTTTTTATACCATCCAAATACAAATATTAAAATTACCTTTATTTGTACCAAACTTTCCATCCATCTGCTTCACCTCCAACTTGTAGGAATTTAGTTCCGGCACTGGATTTAAAAATACGATTGACAATATGTGTTATACTTTTCTAAAGAATTAAAAATTATCAACGGTCTTTGGTTACCTTTAATTCTTTTTTCTTCTAATTTTTGGGCAAACTGTGCTAGGATGTTTTTTGGATTCACATCAGGTTCTTCATCCCGACTTCCTTTGCTCTCTAAACCTAGTATGCAGCATAGTTTACAATTAATGTCATAAACAACTAGTATATGACTCATTTACTATCTACCTACTTTACACGAACCTTTATCAATCTTTTTCCTTTCTTCAACCATCCCTCCATCAATCACATCCTTAGTCACAGTTATTCCAGTTCTCGAGGCCAATTCTTCTCCGAACTTGAATCGATTCTTTATTATTTGACTTTTAGTATCCCCTGCAACCAACTTATTGTTTGTCATGTATACACTTTTACACAAAAACTAAACATTTCTAACAAGGCAATTAGTAGACAATCTACTATACCTTTTGTTATTTTAGGCCCATGTTCCTTATTAAGAACTTCACTTTGTTCAACTTTAAACCCTAATCGGTCAGCATCCTGTTCCTTTCTTCCAATTGACTTTGTATTCTCACTTTTCCTTACAAACTTTTCTCCACCCAATGGAACTGTACAGCAAATTGTTTAATGTTGTACATATATTTATGTGAATCTTAATTTTTTTGTTATTCAAATCAATTACATCATTGTAAGCTTTATTTCTAATAATTAAAACATACATATAATTTAATGTTACTTAATCGGGTTATTATTCATACCTTCATTTGTAATCTTTGTCGCGTTATCTCCCACTGAAATCTTCCCCGTTTTATCACCCGTGCTCTTTCCTGAAATGTTGTTTCACCAAATTTGTTTACATATTTCACTGTTTTCCAATTCCACTACATCAGTGTAAAAATATTGTTATCTCATTACGTCTAATCTACTAACCTGCACATTTGTTGCCTGTTGCTCCATACTCCATTGAACAATTATCGTCATTATGTAAGACCTCTAAGTTAGTATTATTAGGGAAAAGTACATCTTTCGGCGACTCATGTTCTGTTTTTTTCAGAAAAAATATATTAATCATAATTATTTGGACTATTACATTCAAACATTTAAAATTTACAGTACATACCATCATTTTTCTTCTTATCTTCATCATTCATAACATCGTCTTCTTCACTTTCTATCCACGCTTGTCTACGTTCATTTACCTCCAAACAAACCTTATATATTAACTCATCCAACCCCGGATTGTTTTCATTTTTTTCCTTCTCCTCACTAATTCCCCCTTTCATTGGCGAACAAAGTGATTTTGGTTTTTGGTTGAAGACGCTTTCAAATTGAGAAATTAATCTCTTAATTCCATCTATTTCGCTATTCTTCTTCTGCATTTCTAATATTCCTAATTCAAGTTCTTTCTTGAACGTTACTGTTTTGCACATTATTTCTTCTAGTCGACATAATTCCCCCTGCATTTTATTGATAACGACCTATAAATTAATTTTGTTTACATACTATTACTGTCATACTTTAAACTACCTTAAATTATGTTTTTAAATATGTAGTTACTACATTAACTACCCCCCCAACCCACAATATATTTTTCTTACCTTCGGTAATCCAACAAGCGATGGATTTACATCTCCTACAGCCCTCCGTTCGTTTACTTTACCCCAACAATCAGCAGAAATTCCTAACAAATCCCCATTGCCAAAACCACCATTTTTAATTTCAATTTTTTCTCTTAATTTCAACTTCTCAATATTCCACGTTTGAATTGCTGGCTTCGAATAATCTTCTTCCATACCCTTGCAGCTCATTCCCCGAACATACAACAACTACAAGTTATTCACAACACGAAAATTTTAGTTACAATTAATTACATATAAAAGCACAAAATTAAATTACACAAATGTAATTTACATTTGACCGTTGCATCTTACATTAGTGTAATTGAACATCTGAGATTTTGGGGTGTAACTTACCGTAAGTACAGTCAATGGGCCGGTGAAAGGTTTTGTGTTGTTTCGCTCCCACATCATTTTACTGGTCTTTAGCTTGCTCACAATATATGCACCCAATTAATCTTACTAACATCGACTCTGTTGTTAATCCTATAGATGGCACTAAGCTTACATTTCCCGTGTGCATGACATTCCACCATAGTGGACAAGAACAATGCTAAAAAATCAAGCTTGAAGTAATTTATGTTTGTACCACCACTGCTTGTTATCCTACCAACTATATCGGCCGGTGATATGTAAGAATCACCGTATGAACTCCTCCAATCGTCTATCTCGGAACTTTTTATATCATCTGCTTCCAAACTATCTAAAAGGATACCTTCTTTAGGAATACCAAGCATTAAGTGAACTGCATCCTCATCAACCTTTATGTCTCCACAGGGCAACTCTATCGCCATTTTTTCTTCATTAAAAACATCTACAACATAGTATCCTAATTTTCGTGGTATTCCATCTATTTTCATTGACAAAAGCTTACCGAACCCCATCTTTTCCACCTCATTACGTTGGACCTTGTTCAACAATGTAATGGCCTTTGACAGTGGCTTTGGTGAGCATCTATTGATTATCGATAGATACTTCTGGCAATTACTATCTTTACTTTTTCCTTTCTGAGTCCTTGACAACTTCTTTTTGACTTCTAATGTATCTCTTGTCCTCTTTCGACCACTATAACTACCCTCCATCATAATGGTTCCTGCTGATTATCATTAACTAGCAATTTTAAGGCAAACTAAGTTCATTGTCTACGTTTATACGAATAAAACACTAAAATCTTGGATATTATATTAGTTACAATATATGTACCAACTATTGTGTTGAACTATAAGCAATTGTTTGTCAAACCTACCTTTCAACCCATCTTTCTCCTTCTTTTCTTCTGAATTATTAAACACCATTTTGCCCTTCACACAAGAACCTGTAAAATGTCATAATCATTCATTAAAATTATATATTTCACTCCCTAATATAAATAAATTTTTATCTCATGCGGTCAATGTATAAATTCACTTACGTTTTACATTTCTGCGCACAGTTGATCCGTCAGATGACTGAATTGAAATTATTCTACTGTTCTTTCCCCCAACAGTCCCTGTTTTATTAGACACTATAATTGTACATTAAAAAAAACAAACATATGTTTTACACGGACTTACATTGATGTAATCATAAATGAACCTATTATTTTTTACTACAACCTAACTTTTCAATTATATAACGTTCGCTTCAAAAAACAAACTGTGATTTTCTTTAAATAATAAACTCAACTTCTTGAAGTGATACGAACACCTAAAACAAGATAACACATAATTAAAAATTATGTAACTAAAGGACATTACCTTGAGCTTTAGAGCGAACGCTTGGCCCTTCTGATGATAATAAAGTGATGATTGGCGCGTTTAAATCTTGAACAGTCTCTGTTGTAGCAGTGTAATAAATGATATGCACATGTTATTCCACAAATTCAATTGCCCAATAGAATGTAATTTGGTATATATATAACTAACCAAAGTCCGTATTTTCATCCATGTCGATCTCTATCGGGCTACGTGCTGTGTTTTTAAATCTACTAAGTGATTTCTTTGCTAATCTTTCACTAGTCCTCCCTATTTAAAAAAAACAATACAATCAAAAAGGAAACTTATTTCGTATAATTTAATTTAAATCAGTCATTCTAACTGAATTTTTTTTCTTACTTTTTGAACGTCTCCAGCTGTTTGACCCGGTAACAGGAATACTCTTCTTAAACATTCTGTATAAATAAGAGAACATGTATAGAGGTAAGAAATTTACATAAACATAACACGTGATGTTTAACATTGAACTAACTGTACAAATCATCACCAAAATCAAAAACCAAACAATTTTCATGTTCCTTTCATAGACGCAAAAGTTTTATTAAATTAATGTGAGTATGAAACTTATTTGGTACCTTAATTTCATCGTAAACGAATGATTAAACTAAAATTTCATTAATGACTTAAAACCCCTAATTCACGTTTTAGGGTTTACAGCGCAAGATATCATAGAAGCATATAAAACTAAGGTTTTTCTGTGGAAATCACAGTAGCTATACGAATACAATATAAAAATTAAGGACATTTTACATCTGATTTAGGTCCACATTAACTAAATTGAGGTCATTGATCGACGAATTAAACGTCTGATACTCGATTAACATACCGATTTCGCGTTGCTTCCATGTTGGATACGGGGGGTTGAAATGCCTTAAACGTGAAAAATCCTCAATTCCGTCGAAGAAGATATCCTACTTCACACCATATATGAGCGGGATGAAGAAAAAAAACTTCAAAAAATTCAAAATATCGGTTAGTCTATGAGTTTGAAGGTGTACTGACGAAGGAGATGAAGAAAAGTAAATATGTTAGAGTGGGTTTGTGATTGATTTGACATTTGCTTGTATTAGGAAAGGAAAAAGTACAGGCGTTTTTTTCAAAGCATTAGGATTTTACCATAATACCCTCAAGGGTGGAAGTAGTATGCTTTAACAATGAATATAATAATCCTAATAATTCTTAACCATTAGATCAAAAAGATAAGGTCAAATCTAAGGCTAAAATTAAGTTAATGAGTTCTCACAATAAACTTAGGTTTTCATATTAACTTCATCCTATATATATATATATATATATATATATATATATATATATATATATATATATATATATATATATATAATTTGATAACATAACGACTATAACTCTAACAGATTCAATAATTACATGTTTAGATAAACACCCATAGTTTTATAAATATAACATCAAACCATCTACATTATGCCAACTTATGCACATGATCCAAATACTTATATCTTAAGAATCCAATGATCACACGTTACGAGGTTATAACAACCAAAATAAAATTTTTAAGGTTATAATATCCAAAATACAATTTATGAGGTTGTAATAAACAAAATACAATCTTTAAGGTTATAATAACCAAAATACTATTTAAATAGGTTAAAAGGACTCGTATTCATTTTATTTTTTGATGCTATAATAATCAAAATAGATCAAAAAGAGCCATACCCGCTTTATGATGTTATAATAATCAAAATACAATTTAAATGAGTCAAACAACACGTACACACTGCAATATTCAATTCCTACCATTACACATTAGTAAACGACATCATAAATCAGTAACAAATTTAAATTACAATATGTAATACAAATACAAGCTATATTCAAATATGTACAAAAGGATGATTGGATAAAATTATGAGTTGTCAGAAGAATAATCACACAAAATGGGCTCATCTTCGCTTTATGTTTCTTCATTATAATTCATGATCTTCTTTCTTCTCTCCAACATCCTCCTCATCATTATCATCATGAACTTCCACTACACCTCAAGTGATAAGACAAGGGGGATGGATATCTTGAATCGTTTATTGATTGAAAAAAATATATAAATTCATCATCTTCATGATCACCATCTGGGACTTGACCAACACACGTTTCTAGTTTATATGTCCCTCTTGGCTTCATATTCATTACAAACCACCAATTTTCAAATCAATTAACGTCTAAAGATGCAAAGTATAAATGATCTGTTTTGGTTGTGCTGCTAGAATGAACGTGCCGTTGGTCTTTAGACTTGTTTTGAATTTGATACAAGTCGAATCATGTTTTAGGTCCACTCTAACCCCATGGCCACTATCAAACTTTGCACACTTGTAACGGTTGAACATCATATAACAACGCGATGACTAACATCAATGCCATAATATTCCATCTCTATGACCTCTTAAAGCATTCCATAATAGTCAGACTATTGCTCATCGTAAGAAGATCCCCTCACACAAACGCCACTTTTGTGAATGACCCGACCATTATCATGGTTTTTGGTATGAAACTTTTTATCCATTTACATGATAACCCTTGTGTAACAAAGCAGTACATAGATTGTGGGGTGATTGAGTTAGAAATAAAGAAAGGACACTTATTAGTTAATTTAATAAACTATATATGGAGTATGGTTTAAAAAAATTAAAATTAAAATTTACATAACGTGGTTGGCGAACAATCTAATAAACGATTTTTCTTAACTTGATCCACATAAGTATCACTAGCATCAAGATATTTTACACACATGTTATTCAAACAAGTTAACAAAAGGTAAACCTCTACATTTATTTAGCAAGATAAATGTGTAGATTTGAGAAATCCTATTCTTTTTTCCGCCTTTAAGAAATAAACTTCTACAATAGTCAGACAAAACTTGTGGACACTGGATGGTAGTATTTTCACCAATGCGTATGTATTCATTGCGTTTGTTTGTTGAATTGTCATATGTCAATTGACAAATGGTACTTGTGCATTTTGTTTTGGTGATGGTCCTTTTCTATCCACGCCATCATATATTTGTGTAAAGTATTGAAAGGGTTGAGTTTTACCTGTTTAAGATATATTTGCAACAGTATGATTAAAAAGCAGTATGCTACTCCTAAACCGTCGTCTAAAATCGTACACCGAGTTGGAGCATAGTAATCGTTCCATAAGTGTGTGCCTCCATCCTTGACTCTTCTTCTAGGTCAATTTCAAAAAACTGCATGGCGAGATCTTCCAACTTATCAGCAATCATACATTGAACTCGTTATGTGAGCATTTGTGAAATACTTAGATTTCGTTGTCATTGGAGCTCATTTTGAAATGTACAGATTAAAAGGATGGAATGAGTGGAAAAATGATTGAAATTTGGATGGTTATGTCGTGTGTGTTTATATTTATACTAGTTAAGGCTTAAAACTATCATGCAAGTATTATTTTGGTTCATTTGGTACTGTTTTTTAAACTTGTATTTTTAAGCTCAACCCATTTCTATCTGATTCAAATGGATACCATTGCAAAACAGCCTCTATTTCAACCAGAACCAAATTGATATATTTATAAAAATACCCATTTCAACCCAAATCCATTATAGCCTGGGCTGTTATGGTATATTCACCTATCTTTTGCCACAAACACTAAAAACAGAAAACAGAAATGAAACATTTAAAAAAAATGACATAACTTATAAAATATATAGACAGATAGATAAACTTCTTCGATAAAGAACAGAAAACCAGTGGGATATGCAGATTCAATTCAACTACCAACTTTACAGAAACAGATTATAAGCTTACTCCACTACTCTAGTCTATTACCTTCTGAACTTGGGGCGCTTCGAAGCACTGCTGCTAGGACCTGCGCGCGCCTTGCCAAAAGCCTTCATCTTCCTTGTGATCCTCTCCTCTTCACTGTCCGACTCGTCGCCTTTCTCAAAGTCAGCATTGCTTGCTTCCCTCTCCAACTCTTCCCATGTCTTCCCTTCTTCATCTTCCTCATCCTCATCATCATCATCAGATTCCACCAATGATGCACTGCTGGACCCGTCATCGTCTGACTCAGACCCGGGCTCCTCCCCATCAGACGGCTCATAAACCTGATCAAACTCCTGTGAACCATCAGAGTCAGAATCACTAGCTTCCATATTCAAAACTTCCCATCCACCAATATTGATGAACTCTTGTGGGTCGTCCGTGAATGTTGTCAATAAGGTTCGCCAGCTCATGTTCAGTCTGCTTTCATAGTATTTGATTTCAGTTGTGTCCAGCCACTCCTTGATCCCCTCGCGTGATGTAGAAGGAATCGAACCGATCCGAAGCACCTCACGTTTGAAATCCTTAAACACAATTGCCATGTCAAAGCTCTTCTGTCCAAACTCAACCCGTTCAAGATTCACGATTTCAATATCACTCAAAGTAACCACCAGAAATGGAGTTTCTATAAGCTCAACCAAACAGCTTGAAGTTGGAACTATGAAAGCAGAAGATTTATAAGGGACCCCATGAAACCCGAGTTCTCTTAAAGGTTGATCAAACTCAAGGTCAAGCCCCTTAAACTTGGGTTGATCGTTAACACGATTAACAAAACTCTGGAAATCCATATTGATCTTGTTTTTACGGTCCCTTTCTCTTTGTTCTTCTTCTATTTCATCTGGGTCATAAGCAGATCTCTTTCCACCACCTAGAGTCTGCACAACATCCATCACCTCAACATAGAACTGAACATCTTTTGTTTTCTTGTTTCCAACCATGATGTGGTTGTGCAGATGAAAGTGAAGTAGAGTGATCATTTCCTTCTCTGCAGCCTGAAAAAACGCGTGTTTAATGTTGCCAAACAGGATATCGACGCGCTCATCTGCTCTCGATGTAGAGTATCTGAAACCATTGTCATGAGCCTCAAGAGTACCCGAAAGCTTCCTTCCACGACCCGGAAAGGGGTACGGATCCAAAGATTGGTTAATCTTGATGGTTTGAACTTATTCCCTGCAAGCACAAGTTTCTTTTGAGCAACCAAAGATGCCCTCTCGGCTTTTTCAGACTCCCTGGAAACAACATTTTTTCTAAGTATTTTGATCTGCTGTACCACTTCACTAATGCGCCTTGGGTCCTTTGAACGAAAGGATACCTCTTTCAAGAAAATGTCTGTTTGATTCTTGACAGAATTTGGATCGAGAGAAGTAAAAGGTGTTCCGGGGAGATTAAATATTATACGAATATAGCAGTTTCGGCTAGTATCGGCTTGGCTAGAAACAGTTTTCACAGTAGCAACATGAAAAGGCACCATACTTCCATATAATGGAATAAGAATAGCCTCATTCCTCTGGTCAACTTTAATCATCAAGTCTCTAGGAGGAGGAACATCATTTATATTCTTGTAAGCAACTAAATCATTTGAAGTTCTTGAAGAAGATCTTCCATCACCTGTTGCACTTTTCACACCAGCAAGCCGTTGGGCGGTTTCTTCGTTCTTTTTCCGTGCGAGTTCCGCTTGATGTTTTCTTCTAATTTCTTCTTTAGAAATTCTGATGGTTGTCTGACCTTAAAGTTGCTTTAGAGTTACGGTTAGACTCCATTTTCACTTGTGGTTCGTCGTCTTCTTCTTCTCCCTCACCATCGTTAAAAGTATATGCGACGTCTTTAAAGGCCTTTGAACTTAATGATGTGACCAATTCATAGCCAGTAGCAGTTACAACAACGGTATCAGCAATCAACAGGGCATAATTTTGACTCTTTGCTTTGCTACTCTTTGTCTGCATATTTTGAAATCCTAGTGAAACATTTAAAACCATACCTGCTTTCAAGATTCTATCATTTTCTCATTTAGGCTCAAACCTGACTCCCGAAATTGAAGACCGATACCCGCCCCAGCTGATCTGGTCAAATTAGAAGTCAACTCAGGAGCTTCTTTTTCAACCACTGCAAGTGCAGCTTTGTAAACATCACTAGCTTTGTCACCAGGCTTCAATGCACCAACAGCAGCCTCATGGGCTTTTAGAAGAACCTGATAAGCCTTGTTTTGTGCAGCACTTGAATTAATAAGAAAGGTTCTTGCAACATTTGAACAGTAGCTATTATACCGCGACCCGAGAGCACAGATAATCACACTAGCTGAATCATAATACAAATGATCATCATTGCTTAGAGCACTAGGCCTGAGATCAAACTTGCCACCACTCTGAAAAATAGGAGGGTAACATATATCAACATTATCAGCTTCCAGCTTCACTTCAATCCTAGCTAGCTTCACAATAGCTTTTTGGGTATCATCCATTAAAGAAGAATGAGTCACTTTCTTTTGTTTTTCATTGCAGAAGCAGTTAAATAAGCAGCATTTTTCACATTTGTAAGCTCACCAGCCTCCTTAACAGCAAAAAGATCTGCTAATCCATTTGTTATATCACTAAGCTGTAAACCTGATGACTTTATCTTCTCTGTCCACTTTTCTAGAAGCTTTCCTTCAGAAGCCTCTCTTGCTATATACCCAAGAACTGGCGAATCAAGAGACTCAATGGAATGTAAAATGATGTCCATTTGGGTCAACCCGTCGTCAGTTTTGGCCTTCACATGCATCACAACATCAACATTTACAGCCTGTTTAGCTAACTTTTTCACAACATCAAGAAGTGATGCTTTTTTTGGGCTGCATAAGAAGTGTATCTGTTTGTCTGAGAAAACCATGACTGTTTCTGGAAATTCATAACCAAGAAGCCAAACGTTCAAAGCTGATGATTTTTAAAAACGAAGATCATCTGATGGCGGTGGGGTAGCTACTGCAAATGCGTTGCAAGATCCCCATAACTCCGCCCTGTGTTCCCGCCAATGAGAATACAGAGATTGTAGCCGCCTGATGAATGTACTTGCATCAATTGGGTACCCACCAGAACAGTGGCGGATCTAGAAGAAAATTTCAGGGGTAACGTATAAAATTTTTTACCGTACATACAGTAGCAGAACCAGGAATTATTTCCTATGAGGTCACTATTTTTTATAATTAGCTTCTAACGAAACAAACATAAAAAATTTTGGGTTGTTTGATTGAATCGAGTCGGATCGGTTCGGAATATACATAATTAAATTGCATTGAATTGTTAACAAAAATACAATACCAAAAGAAATAAAAAAAACCTTATATTTTATAGTGTTCCGTACGCGTTTGATCTTTTGATACTTTCTTTTCACAGCAAAACGATTCATGTTCTTTAAATTTCAAGTTTAAACAATAACTAGAATTATTAAATTAAACATAAAATGTTCATGATAAACAAATAACCATATAAGAACATTCATAGTAGATTCATACTCTTTACATCATTAATTTTTATTTTATTATCATTTACTTTTACAGTTAAGTTTTAAGTTTTTTTATACAAGTTTGAATATGAGTCATACTCTCATCATTCTAACAACATTCCTAAGATTTTGATACAAATTGTCAAGATTTTTAAACAAGAAACAATAAAAACATTAATTATTTCATTTTCTTCTTATTTTTTCTTTTTCTTTTGCATAAAAGAATAAATAAAATATGTATGACCATTGAAAAATGTATTCTTTTGTTATGTTGTGTTATATACTATTATTAAACTCATTCGCGTTGCAACAAGAGACGTAAAATCATGCCAAGTAATATTAATGACACACCGCCGTCGGTGATCACCAACATTGAAGAAACCAATAAAACGGAAAAAATAAATTGAATGAAAAGTAGACGTAAAAACATTGAACCATACACGTACACAAGCAAAAAATAAATTAATAAGTAAATTGATCTAGGACCAGCGCATTATGGACATGATCGTTAAACTTAGAAAAATAAGTGAAAAAATGTTGAACCACACACGCAAAATTTAACGAAAAATTTAAACCGAAACGTATAACGAAAATTTTATAAAATTTAAAAGGTATAGAGGACTAAAGTTGAAAGTAAAAAAAATACTGAGGCCAAATTATAAAAGATGTAAAAGTATCGGGTTTAAATAAAAAGGTTAAAAATTATAAACAAAAAATGGGTACATCCCATAAAGCACATAATATAATTTACAATGCATACAAATAATTAGTATATATATAATTTTTAGTTTTGGGCTAATTATTGTATTGGGTTGGGTAATGGGTATGTTGGGTTGTTATGTTATTTGGTAATGGGTATGTTGGGTTTTTATGTTATTTGGTAATGGGTAATGGGTAATGGTTATTTATGTTTTTATAAAATGTATTGTTTTTTTATAAATTATTAGACTTTTATATATAAAATTAAAATATTTTTTATGAAGTGTTGAGTTTAAATTTTTTTAGGGGTAACGTAATTTATTCTCAGGGGTAACGTAAAAGCAAAACTTTTTTTTAAATAATACCGTAAAATTTTTTTACATTACTCGTAACAAGTTGAGGGGTAACGGAGGCTACCCCTCAAGTTTGCATATGTCCGCCCTTGCACCAGAAGCTCCACCTGCACCTTTACTGGCAGTTGGACGGTTTCCACCGTTTGGATGATCACCCATAACTCCTCCCTGTTCATGGTTTTACACAAAAAAGGCATATCAGTATGCAAAATTCAAAAGGCCATAAAACTAAACTTTCACTTGAAAGCCTTTTATTTAAACAGAAGTCACAAGCATTATCATCAAATGTTGGAGACTATAGAAGGTCCACATAAGCAATTCCTTTATCAGAGTACATGAACTTCAATCAAATCATGAGTCAAAGTTGAGAAGATTAAATCATGTGCCTTTTAGTTCTAATTTGTGTCTACTATGTATAACACAAAATTAATTACAAGATGCTGAGAGCAAGTTCACTTTAGAGATATACGTACCACAGATTATACTCAAAAGTGCAAAATTATCATAAAACATTGTATGATATATATTATACTGCCTCAACACGATAATTCATATTTCAACTTTCTCCCATTGAAAAACTTATCTTAAAATATCAAATTCACAATAAAAAATCAAAAATAAAACCTAGCTAAGATAGGTTTCTACAAGAACAGGATCTCATCAACACAAAATCGAATATCAAAACTCAGAAGCGATCATAACAAAAATCCATACAAAAAAATCACCAATTCCCTCCGAATCAATCACAGCAATCATCTACCGATCTACGTATTTTTCGAACTTCAAAATCACGAAGAACAGTAATGTTCTCTTTTCATAAAATAAATCCTATATCTGAAACCCTAAAGTCGCAAAACTCATAATAAAAGCAAAATTTACGTCGATCGAAACAAAATTATGAATGAAAATCAAGGAAGAGATGTGGTAGTAGTAGTTGCATGCGGCGAAGAAGACCGAAGAACAGAATTGCAAGTTAAAGAACAATAATATTCGCCCTAGTTAGTTTCTTCATTATATCGATGACATTAAACCAAATTTCGTAGTGTATTAGCATCAACAAAGTATGCATAAACGCAGTGGCGGAGCTTAACCAACTTGGTAGCGGGGCGGGGGCGAAATTATTTTTTTAAGGGGGGGCGAACTCGATATTTATATAAAAATTTACATTACCGGACAAAAAATTTACAATATCGGGCTAAAATTTAACACTACGGACGAAAAAATAGGGGGGGCGGCGGCCCCCCGGCCCCTTAAAAGCTTCGCCCCTGCATAAACGTAACATGTTTGATCTCTGAGTTGGATGGATGCTAAGATATTTGACCCCTAGAATAAAAATAAAAAATTAAAAAACAAATAAATTGAAACCACCTACAAATGAGGGACCAACCACCCATCTTGTTCACTTCATCTTCAACAACAAGAAACTCATGTCTCTCTCGCCAGCCACATCTTCCGGCCATCACCATCTTTCGTCTCTATCGCGCAACTCCATTGCTTCCATCATCACCATCATGCAACACCACCACTGCTTCCATAATTACCAGATGTATAGCACACACACACACAAACACACACACTCTCTCTCTCTCTCTCTCTCTCTCTCTTGCTATCTCGCTCTCCGTTGTGTGTGTGTGTGTTCTGATTTATCTCACATCACCGCTACTCACGCTGCCACCACCACTCATTTATCCTCAAGATCTGTAACACGATGGCTACGATCATAACCCACTCCACCCAAATTGCAAAGCTTGCCAAAACTTCTGTTTTTCTGGTGTTAATGGTGTGACATGGTGGAGCTTTGTTGTGGGGCTGCTTAGCGTCGCTGCTGTACTCTCTTACTCATGTTGGATATTTGTGCATACTTTGAGACAAAGCTTGTAGTTCCCTAAACTTAGGGTCAAACCTGTTATATTTGTGCATACTTTGCGGACTGAGCTTGTAGTTTCCCAAACGTGGGACCATAACCGCAATTTGGACATACCACAGTGACTATCCATGTAGTTTACTCTTGTTTTAAATTTAGGGTAAAAAATATTATAAAATGATCGAGTAATTAATCTAAAAAGCTTAAGAAGGCTTTTGGGCTTGACATGTGTTCTTTTTTGTTGTTTTAAAGGAGATGATATTTTGGTTATTGTGTCAAATACGCATGTTATTATGTCAAATATTTTTCATCATTTTGTTATAGTATTCAATATTATGTTTTACGTTTTGGATCATATAGTGTTATTTTTATCATGGTTTTTATATATTATAGAACTTATTATTATCTTATCATTTTGTATTACAATTATAGTTACACAATAATGTTATTTCACAAATGTGTTTTCAAAACTCATTGTGTGAAGGATAACATGTCACACCCTCAAAATCCACGTGCGGGGTTTTACCGTGAGCCGAGTGAACAAACCAGGATCCCAGTCATTAGTTACTCAGAACGACACTATATGCAACATTTGAAACAATTCAGATTTGAACTTTAAAACATTTGCGGAAGCGTTTTGTAAATATTTCAAACATAACGTACTAAATGTAAACTGCGCAAAACACACGCCCAAACCAAAGTATATCAGTATGTAATAAGTCAAAAACAGATGAGTGTTTGTTCAAAGTATGCATGACTCGTGCGTGCTCCTATGGCAGCGACTAGTAACGACCTGAGAAAAGCATACTAAAAGTATCAACACGACGGTTGGTGAGTTCATGAGTTTGTAATCAACATAAACAGTAGCGTTAGTAAAATATAAACAAATGTATTGAAATAGATAGCTAGTCTAATTTCATTAGTAATAAACAATAGTAATTTCGTGATCAAAGCTGACTATGTTTGTTTGTTTGCCTCTCGCCACGACATACCAAGTCATGACGCTGTTAGTCGTTTAGGACAATATTGCACCCGCTTGACCTCCAGTCGGGGGCTTGTCAAACCCAGTAGTACTACTACCTAAGATTTTCTACTAGATTCCTTAATTAACGATCCGAAAGTGTAAGGACTTTCTATGGTATAACACACTATGTCTTACTAAACACATGTTATAATAGTAAAGCATTTTAAAACAAAGTATGCTTTCTCTCCCAAAAAGAGAGTAAATAAAAGTGGGGCATTGAACTCACATGATGCGTAAACGAACGATAATAAGAGCTAACGATGAGTGGAAAGACAACCCGTCAAAGGTTATCAAGAACACGTAAGTACATAAGTACGTGTACACCATGTGTTTAACAACCCTAAAGGCTCAATAAACACGTTGACCCAAGGTTTTGGAAAAAAGGACCCGTTTGACCTGTTGGTGACAAGTTAATTGAATTCTTGTTTGATCAAGTATAATAACTCATTGCACATGGTTATCACGCAAGTTGTTCACGTATAAGTTCTATAAAGCTCATCATTACAACCTAGTTTATCATACAACTCATACGGATCTCAAGAAATCCACAATTACAATTTTAATTGATAAATCATACACCCCCATGATCTATCATAACCCCAAACATAGTTTCATAATCCCCTAACATAACCCATCATCATGTATATTCCATAAGAACCTAAATTTCCCAAGTAATGCATCAAGCATCCATACAACTCAAGTAGCACATTCTACCATATTAGACATCATCAACGAACATTCTAACATGATCCTAACATCATAAACATGTCCAATTCATAATATCCAATGATCTACATGAATAAAGTTTCCCTTTCAGGAAAGTAACACCCAAAATCCATCTAACACCCAATTCATTCATGAATTCATCAACTTCATACATAATCAAGTTTATAACAATCATCTAGACATGACAAACATCATCAATTCATCATAATTCCCAAACATCATGCATAAAAGTTTCTACTTATAGCAAGGTATGAACAACCACTCAATTTTATGATTTTCTTGCATAATCCACGTAAACTAACATCAATTCAATACAACTAACATCATACTATCATCAAACAACATCATTTTCGAGTTTAATCATGTTAACTGAACTAGGGTTCTTCATGAATCAAAAACTATGAAAAATAAATCAAAACCTAACCTTTAATCGCGTAGAAACCAAGAATTGGACTTGCTAACACCTTTCAATACCCAATTGATGCCAAAATCGACTTAGTTGTGTAGTTTCTTGTTCAAATTCGCAAAGGGAGAGGGTATGGGGAGGGGTTACGGACGCAAGTGAGGGAGGGGGCTAGGGTTGGGTTTTGTTCAACTTTACTTAATTAAAATTTACCATATAAACCCTCGTTAATCACCTTTTGTAAAAAGTTCATCTTTTTAGCACTTTTTAACAATTTTAACTACAAAATACAAGCATATTAATCAACAATAATAATCATAAATATTTTTCAACTAATGACGAAACTCATGAAATAGATATTACACGTAGTCACGTTATCAAGTAAAATTCACAAATAATATTTAAAATTCATAATCACATAACTATAAATTAATAATCAATATTATTAATTAAATTATTATCTGATAATCATTGTTAATTAGGGTTAAGTCACCAACGTTCAACGACGACTAGTGTGTGCTCACAACACGTGTATGTAAGACATAATGGAACTAAGGGAGTTTAATAACAGAAAATTACCGGATGTCACATAACACGATGACGACAAAAAACATAATAAAATATTTTATCATTATATTTATGTTTTATATCATTTGTATTATATTGTCATTCTTTTAATGTTTTAAATTAAGTAGTTGTAAATATATCATTGTGTTTTACATACTTCACCATTATGTTTTTTATGTGTTTTCAAAACTCATTGTGTGAATGATAACACAATGACGAGAAAAAACATAATAAAACATTTTATCATTGTGTTTTATGTTTTATATCATTTGTATTATTTTATCAATGTTTTAATGTTTTAGATTAAGTAGTTGTTAATTTATCATTGTTTTTTACATTCTTCACCATTATTTTTTTAAATTCATCATTTTAGAAAACACAATAGTGTTCAGAAAAACATAATAACTAAAAAAATACACAATGATAAACAAATTTCATATGAGCTGAAAAACGTAAAAAAAATTATTATTATTTTATATAACAATACTTTACTCGTTTTAAATTAAAACGGTAATTTCTATGGTATAGTTTTTGTAGAATAGTAAAGGTCGTATTTATGAATGTTTAAAAAAATGAGAAAATTTGAAATAGTCAACAATACCTTTTTAACAAACTTATTCCTATAATTTGGTCACAACCATTGATTAAAAAATTGATGTTTGAGATTGTTTTTGTAGATTATATACCATTTCTAATCAAACCTTTTCCTTGATCTCAAACCGAACAAAAAAACTTAAAATTATGATTTTGGGCTTGTAAAACCGGTCGGTTTTAGTATTCAGTTTTTAGTCTTTTTAGTTTTGTTATTTGCGCTTAAAAATATCCAAAGTTTATAACATATATACGTGAAATATTCATTAATATTTATACTTGTATGAGTTTAAAGACAAGATATATATGGGTTAATATGGTTCAAAATCTAAAAACAATCGCAAAACATAAACATGTAATCGATACTTATATATACATCATTTAACGACATTTGAAACTACCCCTAATGACTGAGTGAGTTTTTTTAGATAGATGTCAACCACCTTTGCTAATTTTAGCGCACCTAAACCATCAAGAAGGAAACCCGCCACTATAGGAAAATCCCTTGAGTCAAGTTTAAACTTGAGATCTTAAAGATCTTGCAGGACCGTTGAAGGGTATGCACTTACAACACAACAACACAATGAGACGAGTTATTTTATTTACTTAACAGATCAAACAGAGAACTGGTTAACTTTAAAGAAAGATGCTAAGAACAAAAGTAAGAATGAGACGGAACAAGATGGCAAACAACACAAGTAATTGGTTTTTAAGAATGTTGTATATTGCTTCTCAAATTCTATTACAAATGTTACAAAGCATAAGGAAAGTTACAAGTACTTGAGATACATATACTACATCCTATAGTCGGCCATACTTTGAAGGCCAGCTGGATACATAAGACTAGACAACTACAAAATCAAATGTAGAGTCAAAAGGCAGATTTGCCTTTTGACTAGTGACTATGACATGGCATATGTCACATCCTAATATATTACAAAAAGGATAAAAGTACATAAAGTAGAAAGCACAGACTCAAGACCTTAATGTACAGTTACCAAAAGCATGGATCTTTTCACCAATTCATATAAGTTGGTGACTTTACAGACTTGCAGCGGAAAGGTGCTCCAGCTTTATGGTAAAGTACATCAGATAAAAGCATGTCTCTAAAAGTCTTCGGAAGAAATTTGTCTTCACTCTTTGGCTCGGAAGACTTGTCTTTGAAGCTTTGGAAAACTTCACTTTTGGCTTCGGAAGATGTTGGTCTTGGCTTTGGAAGATTTTACACGTAGAATATTTCTAGTGCATGGTGTAAAACTTCCGAAGCATTTCTACTTCTGTTCTTCAGTGCATGCATGCAGAGAGACTTTGGATGTGTTGGCTGCATCAGACTTATAGGAATCCTTACAGATCTTAAGCCCAAACCATCACGTCACGCCAGTATAGACCAGAAGGGCAATGGCAGATACTATATATACATACATATGTGTTTAAAATCGGGTTTTTTTGTTTTGTTTGGTTTTCCAATTCATTTTTGGGTACACGCAAAATCGAAACCGAACCAAAAAAATAATAATTGGAAACGATATTAAACCTAACCACCAGTTTTTTATTGGGTTGATCGAGTTATTAGCATTTGGTTATTTTAGTTTTAGGTGGATTAGTTATGTTTCATACTCACCCCAAGGTAAGGTTGTAAACAAGCCGAGCTAAGCTGAGCAAAGGTATGCTCAGGCTCGGCTAGTTTGAAAACCAAACCGGCTCGTTTTTTAACACATTTGGGGTTCAGACTCAGGTTGTTTATAAACAAACCAAGCTGAACCGGATCACGAGTCAACTTTTTATTCTTAAAATAATAAATTTCTTATTTTTACACATATTCATATGTAAAGAAGCAAAAAAATATTTATATTTGTTTATTTGAACTCAATGATACAAGATTCTGTTTCACATATGATAAAAATGACTTTAGAAAATTATAGCGGGGAAAATTTGAGATTTGGAACTTGATAACATGGAGTCAGAATATAGATCATGGTATCACATAAAAAACAAGAAAAAACTAATCTAACACATATTAGAGAGTTTAAACATGTTTTGTTTATCGTCCCAAAGATGACGCCAAATTTTGCTCCAAGTTTCTCACCTAGAGACGAGTCAAAGAAGAAGCACCATAAGAGAATGACTTATCCGGTTTTGATTCATCTTATGATAATGTAGGCTCATTTCTCCTCTCCTAATGCATATGAGCTGCAACCACAAAAAACTTATGGCACGACCCCTAGAGCTTGAGTTTCGACGACACATTGACGTTCAATTTAGTATGTGTATGAGATGTATTAAACATAAGCAAAATGTATAGAAGTAAGAATACAATTTATGAATGTGAGGGAAGACAGAGTATTTTAGGTAAGAGTAGAGAAATCTAAATGATCATTTACATGGAATGGAGGATGGTATATATAGTGTTATGGTTATGAGACATCGTATAATAAATATTTTCTAAGTAGGTAGCCAAGCATCTAAGTTTGAACTCCTTGGGTAGAGATTTTCATATTTATTTGGTGAAAAAGTATTCTATTCAACCTTAAAGCTTACTTTCTCAATAGTTGACCCGAACTTCAGCTGCTAATGATCTCTAATATTAGTTTTATCATCGTTTATCTTAGGGTTTGACCCTTGTCTTTTGTTATCTTGTGTCCTAATAATATTCTCTTGTGACCAATAAAATTCTTTCTTTGTTACTAAGATCTTTTCTGCTTTCCTTGCTCTCCTGAATATTTCTAAATGTAGAGCTTGTGTCCTATTTACTTGTGTCGAGTCACGGGTGACTATGTTCGACTCAGCTTACTCAAGTCATAGCATGCTATTGCTAGATTTCACCCGACCATGGCCAAGGCAATCACCCTTAGTTGTAACTTAACTACTTTAATTCTAACTGTGCCCTACACCTAATTACCTATGCTGAAAGATACATGGTTACTTTGATCTTGATTTGGTTTGTGGTTTATGTTCACTTGGTAATTGTCTTCCTAGCCGCGGCTTCTTGTAGCCCATTCCTTCAAGTCGCAACAGGGTTGCAAGTTATAATCGTAGCTCACCCTTTTTTTTTGTCTCACGACTTAGCCAGTAGGGGTGGTGCCCCCATCAATACCATCCTGATTTCTTCAAAAATCTTGTATTGCTTTTAGTGTTTCTTTAAAACACTATATTGGCTCATCAACATAATATTAAGAAGGTAGGTTTGACTGAAGAATTGAAGATAGAATGCATGAGCGGTGGTTTTTAAACCTTAATACTCAAAGCTATTAATTTGTCAAAATCAGAGATTACCTATGTAATTAACTCAATATTTTATGAGTTAAAATAAACATCACTTGTGTGTTATAAACATCTAGTCATTTTACATACGTGCAATCATAATACATAATATTATATGAAATTAAATGTTGTTAACTAATATCAATTAATCGATCAGACGTACATGATGCAACACCCATTCTCCGAAAGACGTGGGAATTGATATTCTTGACGGTTGCAGTGTGACATCCGTCATCTTAAGGTCCGTCAATTAACGTGGTTTTCCGTTAACTATTCTTTGATCGATCATTCCTCATCTTTATTAACTCTTTATGTGGATATCATGCTTGCTTTATCATCGTTGTGCTTGTGCTTTCATTGTGAATGTGTTATCTTTAAAAACTTTTAAAACTTTCAACATCGTAACCGCCAAATATAACAAAATTTATATATAATAAACGTCACCAATAAAACCATTTTTAAGCTATAAATATCATTATATGCATTTTTATAATTAATATAATTACCCTAACAAAGTCGTTTTTCAACCGAAACAAATTTGGGAAACTCGGGGGTTAAGTGCAGGGACTAAACTTGTCATTTTGCAAACTTGGGCTGGGTATATAAACCCATATTCCAGCCCTAGCCTCATTTACTTCTCCTCCTTCTTCATCATCATCTTCTTCACATCTTCTTCATTCTAGCATCAAACCGACCCGCTTGGTCTTGTTTTCGTCGTCTAGACTCCATCTACAGCCTAGTCTACTCCATTCTAGCAGGTAGACGACCTTGGTTGTCCCTATTCTTGCTTATTCACGGCTGTCCAAACTAGGGTTTCGGGTGTTCGGGTTCAACCCGAACACATGAGGTCGTGTGGGTGCGTGTGAGGCCTTTCTGCTTGTGTTTCTTGTTTGTGCATGTGTGTAGAGTGTTTCTGGAAGTTCTTGTTGTGTAAAACTCGTGTTTAGAGCAGCCGAAGGCTGCTCAGCCCGACCACAGTCGCGATTCTGTTGTCCTGGCGACTGGGTCTGTCATGCGATTGAGTCGTGCGACTGGGTGAGTCGTGCGACTGAGCCATGCGTCTGAGTCAATCGTACAACTGAGTTGTGCGACTGGGTATGTCGTGCGACTGTGTGAATGTGTGCGATTAAGTCATGCGAGCGAATGAATGTGTGCGATTGAGTCAGGAGACCGAATGAATGTATGCGATTGTGCGTGTATCGCACGATTGGAGTCCAATCGCACGAATGAAGGTTCAATCGTACGAGTGAAGCTGATTCGCACGATTGAAGATTGATTCGTGCGTATGGAGGTTGAGTCGTGCGATTAGGTGTTGTGTGGTACGACTGGATGCCAGTCATACGAATGAAGGCTCAATCGTACGAATGAAGCTGATTCGCACGATTGAGGGTTGATTCGTGCGTATGGAGGTTGAGTCGTGCGTCTGGTCCTGTCGTGCGACTGAAGTTGTTGTGTGTGATTTCCCTTCTTGTGCGTGGTGTGTGTATGTCGATGTGATGTTTAGGTAACATTAACACAGTTGCCATTGTTCGGCCACAAAGATTAAAGTCAACGCTAAAAAGTCCACAAATACCATTCAAATCAAATCAAACTAACGTTTTACAATTATCAACCGACTTATAACTACTGACATTTATCTAATACTTCTTCAATAACAATGAAACTTTTACTCAAATATCATCAGCAATGGCGATAATGTCTACTACCTGGATCTACATAAGGTCTAGTACGTGTGTCTGTTTGTGTGAGTTACACGCGACCCAGCCGATACAACCCGAACCGACCAATTATTATTATGCGCTTATTTCATATCATTAATGCTTAACAATAACTGTCAATAGGTGTTTGACCGTTCAATTCATACGACATTTGGATACATTGATCTTACATACTTACCACTTAACAAGTGAGTTTCATGGCCCCTTTTTGCGCTTATACAATATTTCAATCATTTACAACTTGGGGAAAAAGTATGCTCACTCATTTTCTATGCTGTACAACTTACTTACTTTTTACATACAAGGAATCAACGTGATACTGTTTTTCAAGTACTTATCTGATACATGCTTGGGTCTGCTGTGTGGTTCTATCTTTGCAACTATTTAATTCCAGTGTGGGAACCGACGGTTAGGTATTGGTAGTACTACTGGGTTGACACCCCCACCCTTGTTCGATGGTATACAAGTTGGTACCATCAGTGGCCAGGAACGGGCCCTTGGGTGAATATATGCCGACAATATCTTTGTGTACGTCGCTAGGTTTGGTTGCAAAGCTCATTGTCATGTGATCTTACTTGTTTTATATAACTGTATTCACGGTATTCCACATCACTTACTATATACAGCATCACTTACTTATTTATTACTTAAACCTGCGAGCTCACCAACAATTATGTTGACCGTTTTGAGCATATCTTTTCAGGTGATCATGCAAACTGAGGAAATCTAGGTGTGCTGCCTTAGAGGAGACCCTAGGATGCATTTTTGGGACTAAACATGTTTTGACAAACAATTATTTTGAACAATGTTGTAGTCTGTGTAAACAATTACAATCTTTTGATACTTGTTCCCGGGTTGTGGGAATTTATATTACAATTTCATCTTTATGTGATTATGTGAATCGTTGATCATGTTTATGCTTATGGCTATGTTGTCATGAATATTGACTAAACACGACACAAGTCCCCTTGTTGTCGGGTGTCATCATGACACGCTTGTCATCATTTATTATATTACATCTCTATCGCTTACCATGTGTTATGACGATCCCGATCTCGTTACATCCCCGTGTTTTCGCTTTTAGCGGGGGTGTGACAGATTGGTATTAGAGCCATTGGTTATTGAGAATTAGGCAATACGCTTGACCTAGACTATAACCTAGGAACCTTCATGTAGATTTGCATGCTAGGATTCTGTATGCATATTATATCTCGTGTATGTGTTCCTCGTTGCTTGATTCGTTCATTTATCTGTTATGTGATCTTTGCACCCTATGAGAGAGCCCTTGTGCTCACTCTTTTATGGGATGCTTCTATTGGATCTTCCGTTCCCTCTGCGCACCGAGTTGGTTTATCAAAATCCGGGTATTAAACCCGAAGAGATCTTCACAGATCATGCTAATGCGCTTGACCTTGGACATTGAGATTACCCTGAGGAGGCTATGTCTGAAACCTCGAAAGAGGAGGAAATAGACAACCTCCGCTAGACTAAACGTGATTATATACATGGATTTACAACTGTTATGATGGACTATTGTTGAGACATTACCAAATCATGGTGTGCGAACTACACGAATTGCATGTAATGTGTGATGACAATAAGTGTGATATTAACTTGGGAATATTGGACTTTATGAGTGTTATGGATAATACACTTTGAAATGATTTAAGCTTACGTGTTTACTATTTCTATGATTAGAAAATGCTGCCTCGAAGTTTACCCGCAACAATAGTGGCGGGAGTGAAGCCCCAAGGGGCAGAGGCAGAGCACCAAGGACAAATGATGGTCCTGCCAGTAACAATCAGGATACAGGAAACTCTGACATGGCAGCTCTAATCGCTCAACAGTTGGCCACACTGATTCCTACTATCGTGGCCCAAGTGAGCGATGCACTCCAGCAACACCACCCCCACGGGGATGGTGGCAATGATAATTGAGATAATGGAGAAAGAGCCCACGGTGGGATCGAAACTGAGGTGGGAAATGGAAACCCGACTGGAAACGAAAGCAACCAGGAGACCGGAAATGGTGGTACAACCGGTATTGAGACTGGGGTTGTTAATGCCAGACGAGGTGTTCATACAAAGAGTTGTGGCTTGCAAACCAAGAGAATTCGATGGGAAAGGTGGGGCGATAGCCCTAACCAGGTGGCTATAAAGATGGAGGCAGTGATTGACATCAGTGAGTGCCTCGACAGCTAGAGAATCAAGTATGCCATGTGTTCACTGCAGGGCAAGGCCCTAACTTGGTGGAACACCCAGGTCCAAGCTAGAGGAAGAGAATCTGCGATGCAGATGTCATGGGATGAGTTTTTAAGCTTTGATCACCGAGGAATACTGCCCCCTCAACGAGATGCAGAAATTAGAGCATGAGTTCTTGAATCATGCTATGGTGGGGGTCGGGCATGCAGCTTATACTGACCGTTTTCATGAGCTGGCAAGGTTGGTTCTGCATCTGGTCACGCCGGAATCAAAGAGAATCGAGAGGTACATTTGGGGACTTGCGCCTCAAATTAGGGCAATGGTTACAGCAGCTGCTCCTCCTACTATTCAGAGCGCAATTCTGAAGGCTGGCGCTTTGACTGATGAAATGGTGAGAACGGGGGTTGAAATATCCGCTAAACAACAACAATAATAATAATAATAATAAAATACCCTCAATGAATTATTTTAGTTTTGAAGAGAATTAATAAGTAAAGATTATCAAATAATTGCTAGTTTGTTTGTGTTAAATTTAAACATGAAGATCAATATAAAAAAAGAAGAATAGTTTGAAAAAAAAAAAAGGTTTACACAGGATGTGAAATAAATAGAGTATTATATATTATTAATGGATTAGATTGACGGGACCAATTCAAAATTTTGTTATCTTTTCTTCAACAAACCTCCAATAAATTCTAGATTTTAAATCACCACTTTTATGTGATTGCTTCTTTTAAATTAAACCTGCAACTCAAAGCCAATTTCATAAACTCTCTGCCTCTGTCATCTTGTTTGAATTCTTCCTCCATCCACCGAGACATAGTTTACGTAAAGATCCGACGACCGATTTCTCCTTAATACGCGGTTGTCCTTCGCCGTCACACACGATTTCTTGTCGCATATTGTAAACGCAACACACACCGTTGATCGTTACGGATTCACCATCAGTATATGATTTCAAAGAGTTGCGGTGGTCTCTAATCGACTGGTTCGTAATTGCGCATAAGGTAATACTCAACCACTCATGAATCTTATATATGGAAATTATTCACATTGGAACGTCTATAAAAAAAAAGAAACCGTACAGGTTCGACCCGCGACTTCTAATTATTAACAAGGAAGATGAACTCTATTTTTATTAGTTTAAATGGAAACTGGTTTGGTTTTGTTAAGCTCTAAGTTAATTCTTATATTGTCTCAAATCATAGAAAAGTAAATAATTAAATAGAATCTATTAAATTGTTAAATATTAAAGTAAAATTATGCTTTCTTATGTTCTAGTAAAGTAATTAGTTGAAAACGTTAAACAACACATAATAAAAAGTAAGAATTTCAATTAGTCAGTTTAAAATATAATGAACTTATAATAAATTAAGAGTAACAAAGATCAATGCTCAATAATGATTTATATATTGTATTTCCATTAGCAAGATTCATAAGCTAAATTACATAATATTTAAAACTGTGAAGAAAATAAAAATAAAAATAAAAACCAAGTCGCCTGCCGATTAGTTACAATCACAAACCAAATAAAATAACAAACTAATGGATCAAATTAATGTAGGCTTCACGATCATCAGAGATATTTAGCTTGATCACGTGTGTTATCGAAGTCGTCTAAAGTACGGATTTCGACCCTTCCTCTCTCGTAGCATGAATACCTCTTGTTCGTGATATATATCTTTAAATTGTGACTTGATATGTAGTTATTGAAGTCTATATTGTTGTTACAAGTAATGAATCATATAGTTCATATTGTTTGCATGCGATAACATCTATTTGCTTTGTATTCATTGTCGCATGTTCCCTAAATTATTGATTATTAGTATGGCAAGTAACATTATTTAGAGTAACTTATTGTATATTTTTGACTTGTTCGTATTGTATTATTGACCTCTATACCCGAGCACATCCACCTATGGGGACATAGGGCGTCATTGTGGCACAAGTGACGTGCTCTACCTGTGGCAGAGCGATTAGACCACAGCGTCTCTACATTATAATTATGTGCTAAGTTGTTGCACTTATTGATTAGTGTTAAAGGAGGCGTATGTATGATCGATCCTAGGATAGGATATCATTGTTATTGTTATTGGTGCTTGGGAGATGGTTAGGTGTGTGTGCCCACATTCCTATCCTCACATATTGGTGCATTAGAACTGCAGCTAATGTACATATTGAATTGTTTATTGTCATCGGCTCATATGGGTATTCCTTTCTAGATGATCATTATTAATTGATTTCTACTTGATCATCTTACTGTTATCGTTATTGATCATTGTATTGCTATTGTTTACTTCCGTTACTGAGCATTCTTTGGCTCAGCCGTGTTTTCTTTTGTTGGTTCTCTTATGTTTATAACAGGTACTCAAGGGGCTCAAGGGAACGAGTGAAGAGAGTTAACTCAAGAGTTAGGATGAGAACATTTGGATTAATAAGACTGAATAGTATTTAATTTTAAGACTTGTTCAATTATTTGGACCTATGTAAGGATTTGAATGTTTCTTAGTACTTCAATTTTATTATTCGTGAAACTCTGATTACTGTTTGTGTGACACGCCAACCCTACTCGGGTTGGGGTGTTACAGTTATGGTATCAGAGCTTAGGCTCCTTCCTGTAGAAAACTTAAACTAAATAATTAAGACATGTGAGGATTGGGTAGACGTTGGGTTAGGTTCTTTATATATGATATGTTTATTTCTAATTCACTTTGTTCTGATTAATTTGATATGTTTCATTCTAGATGCCTCCCCGTCGCACTTCACGAAATTCTAGCGGGTCGGATGGACCTGATCCCAATCTTGTCGGTGCTATGACTCAAGCACTTACTGCTATACTACCGACTTTGATTGATGCAGTACGTAATCCAAACCCAAATCCGAACCCAAATCCGAACCCCAATCCAAACCCAAATCCGAACCCAAATCCGAACCCCAATCCAAACCCAAATCCAAACCCAGATCCGAACCCGAATCCAAACCCGACTGGTGCAGATGTTTGGCTAGCGCGGTTTCAAAAGCAAAAAACCGCGATCCTTCACTAAGGCGGCTACACCTGCAGTGGCCAAAGACTGGATTGCTCACATTGAGAAAAATTTTCACTGTGCTTAGAGTTGATCAGCAATACAGGGCGGGTTTAGCTGCTTATAAGCTGGAGGAAGATGCTCAAGTATGGTGGGAAAATGTGGTAGCTGAAAGAGGAGGTGAACAGTTCGTTGAGACCCTATCTTGGAATGAATTCCGTGCCATCTTCTTCGACAAGTACTTTACTAATGTGGATAAAGCAGCATATAGACGAGAATACGATAACATCCGTCAACGAAATGATGAGTCACTCACTGATTTTACAGACCGATTTTACCGACTGTTGGGATTCTTAGGTGCTTCTGCTGGACCACCTGAGAACGTGCCGAAAAGTATCAATGGGCAGTATGTGATCGGATTCGTAAGGCTATTATTCACTCCACTTCAACAACGTTGAGGAAGCAGTCAGGGCTGCAAAAAGGGTAGACCTCGAAAGAAAGGAATTTCTAGAAAAATTTGAGAATAATAGGAAGCGGAGTAGAGATGAGACTCGTAATCAGGCTGGCGGAGAGTCATCTCAAGGATCTGACCGAAATGGAAATGATCGTCAGAAAAATCAAGCACAAGGGAAGAATACTAAGCCATGGCATGGTAAGAATCGAAGTCAAGGTCAAATGATGCCCTATCAGCAACCAATTGCAGCTCAACCGGTGAATCAAAAAGGCAATCCTTCTAAACATCCGATGTGTACTCATTGCGGAAAACATCATCCCGGAATTTGCCGTCGACTTACAGGAGCTTGTCTTGGTTGCGGGGATATGGGGCATAGGGTTAGTCAATGCCCAAAGGCGAGGAACCGACCTGAGAATGCTGCTAAGGGAGCTAATGCGCCACCCACTACTGGAGGTCGAGTATTCGCACTAACTGCAGGGGAAGCTGCTAATACTCCAGGTACATTTCTGTACAGTTCCTTTCTAATAATCATAATCTACTTTCATTGATTCTAGTTTCTACCGTCATTGGTATCTCATTAGTTATCAATACATAGGTACGATTTGTGGTGTACTTCATTATGGTGACTATGATATTTCTGTATTGTTTGATACTGGCTCTACACACTCGATAGTATCTCATCTATTCACTAAGCGCCTTATGATCATGCCTACTGCTCTAGAGCCTACATTGGTGATTTCTACTCCTGTTGGAGAATCGATTGTTATTTCTCAAGTGTACCAAAACTGTCCTATTCAGATCGAATCAATCGTTAGAGAGGCTGACCTATTTCCTATGCACATGGGTGATTTTGATATTATACTCGGCATGGATTGGTTAACACGACACCGAGTCACCATAGAGTGTCAAACTCGTCGTGTGCTATTTGGTGATCCTATGAATCCTGATTTAGTTTACCAAGGGAGCCTACCCCGGAAGTCTCTCAAAATCATCTCTGCTCTGAAAGCCCAAAGCTTATCTCCCGTGGATGTGAGGGATTTTTAGCTGTTATCAAAGATACATCTGTGGATACTCCTCATATTGAAGACTTTCCTATTGTTCGGGAATTTTCTGATGTCTTTCCTGAAGAACTGCCAGGGTTACCACCGGAGCGTGAAGTGGAGTTTACTATTGATTTAATTCCTGGGGCGGAACCTATTTCTAAGGCACCTTATCGGATGGCCCCAGTAGAGTTGAAGGAATTAAAAGAACAACTGCAGGAACTATTACAACTCGGATTCATTAGACCAAGTGTTTCACCATGGGGAGCACCTGTATTATTCGTGAAGAAGAAAGATGGTAGTATGCGTCTATGCATTGACTATCGAGAGCTTAATAAGATTACTATCCGGAACCGCTATCCACTACCGCGTATTGACGATCTCTTCGATCAACTACAAGGAGCAAAGTTTTCTCCAAGATCGACCTCAGATCAGGATACCATCAATTGAGGATCCGAGACCAAGATGTTCCTAAGACAGCATTTCGCACTCGTTACGGTCACTACGAGTTTCTAGTCATGCCTTTTGGCTTGACTAATGCCCCAGCTGTCTTTATGGACCTCATGAACAGAGTGTTCCATGAATATTTGGACCGCTTTGTAATTGTTTTTATCGATGACATCTTGGTATTCTCTAAAAGTAGAGAGGAGCATGAAGAGCACCTTCGCACGATTTTGGAGACCTTACGCCAAAAGAAGTTATATGCTAAATTTTCAAAGTGTGACTTTTGGCTTGAACAAGTGGCATTTCTAGGCCATGTTGTATCAGCTAAAGGTATCACTATGGATCCGGCAAAGGTGGAAGCTATTACTAAGTGGCCCCGACCGACATCTGTCACTGAAGTTCGTAGTTTTCTTGGTTTAGCAGGCTATTACCGACGTTTTGTGGAAGGTTTCTCTCGTGTGGCGTTGCCTCTAACTCAGCTTATGAGAAAGGGTGTAAAGTTTACTTGGAACGAGGATAGAGAAAAGAGTTTTGAGGAACTGAAGAAGAGACTTGTATCTGCCCCTATTCTTACTTTACCCTCGGGTTCTGGCGGGTACCAAATTTATAGTGACGCATCAAAGAAGGGACTTGGTTGTGTTCTTATGCAGCATGGTAAAGTATTGCCTATGCTTCACGACAGCTTAAACCGTATGAAGTAAACTACCCAACACATGACCTAGAGCTTGCAGCCGTTGTATTTGCATTGAAGATTTGGAGACATTATTTATATGGAGAGACATGTGACATCTTCACTGATCATAAGAGCCTTAAGTATATTTTTACTCAAAAAGAACTCAACATGAGGCAGAGGAGATGGTTAGAACTACTCAAGGATTACGATGCCAACATCCAGTACCATCCGGGTAAGGCGAATGTCGTGGCAGATGCTCTCAGCCGAAAGAGTGCAGGTGGATTGGCATGTCTTCAAATCCAACCACAGATTATCTCAGATCTTGATAGAATGGAAGTTGGGTTACAGTTTGGTGAGTCTAACGGTTATCTAGCCAAGATGAGGATAATCTGATCTTATTACACGAATCAAGGAAGCTCAGAATCAAGATGGAGAACTATGGGCGATCTACAAAATTTGAAGATAGGAAAGCAATCTGAGTTTCGAGTTGATGAACAAGGAGTTATCTGGTGTGGGAATAGATTATGTGTGCCAGATGATTCAACCCTTCGCGAGTGCTTATTGGCAGAGGCACACAACTCACCTTTCTCTATTCACCCGGGAGCTACTAAGATGTATAGAGATCTAAGGCAGAACTTTTGGTGGAGTGGTATGAAAGAAGATGTAGCTAAGTATGTGAGCCATTGTTTAACTTGTCAGCAAGTAAAGATTGAGCATCAGAGAGCTAGTGGGTTACTGCAAGCCATTAGATATTCCTGTGTGGAAATGGGATGATATTTCCATGGACTTGTTACAGGCCTACCAAAACATTCAAGAAGAACGACGCCATTTGGGTCGTAGTGGATAGACTCACGAAATCGGCTCATTTCTTGCCCATTCAGCAGGGTTACTCAGTTAGCAAATTATCTGAGGTATTTTTGCAAGATATCATTCGACTTCATGGAACACCATCATCGATTGTATGTGATAGAGATCCACGTTTCACGTCACGCTTTTGGAAGGGTTTCCAAAATGCTTGGGGAACAAAGTTAAGATTTAGCACTGCCTTCCATCCGCAAACCGACGGACAGTCTGAACGCACTATTCAGACTTTGGAAGATATGCTTAGAGCATGTGCACTTGAATGGACCGGCAACTGGGATGAGTACTTATGCTTGGTGAGTTTGCATATAATAACAGTTGGCAGGCTAGTATTGATATGGCCCCGTTTGAGCTTTTATATGGCCGAAAGTGTAGAGCACCAATATGCTGGAATGAGGTCGGAGAGAAGATAATCGAAGGACCGGAGTTGGTTAGAGTTACTAATGATAAAGTTGCCATTGCTAGAGAGAAAGTTGAAAGAAGCTCAAACTAGACAAAAGAGTTATGCCGATCAACATCGGCGAGCCTTGGAATTTAAAGTTGGAGATCATGTGTTTCTCAAAGTGTCACCTTGTCGTGGCGTACGTCGATTTGGAATTAAAGGGAATTAAGTCCGCGTTTTATGGTCCGTTTGAGATTCTTGAAAGGGTTGGAGAAGTCTCGTATCGTTTAGCATTGCCGCCACAACTCTCTCATGTTCATAACGTTTTTCATGTATCCTTATTGAGGGGATACAACTATCATCCGTTGCACGTTATTACCTACCCTCTTCACACGATTCAAGAAGATCTTTCTTATGAAGAAGAACCTGAAGCTATTATTGATCGTCAAGAACGAATTATGAGACGCAAGTCAATTCCGTTCGTTAAAGTTTTATGGAAAAATCATTCTGAACGCGAGGCGATGTGGGAGACAGAAGAAATGATTCGATCGCAATACCCATACCTATTCGAGCATTAAGGGTATGTTATCTAACATTAATTGTTTATCTTTTACTCATACATAAAGTTGTGTGTGCTAAAAAGGGATTGTTGCCATTGAAGTTGTTCATAGGAGTCTTCGAAGCTAAAATGGCTTCGGAAAATTTTCCTGAGAGTCTTGATAATTTATGCTTCGGAAGAGAAATAAACCCTTGAATGCTTTGTATGAAAATAAACAAAGCTTCCGAAGGTTAATTTTGCTTCGGAAGGAAAAGGTTCTTGAAAGTATATAAGTGTCTGAGATAAGAATTTTAAGCTTCGGAAGATGAACTTTACTTCTTCCGAAGGTAAAATCTCTTAGACAGTTATTTATTTTAAAGACATGTTTTTCTTCCGAAGATAAATTTTATCTTCCGAAGTATCAGAAATTTTCAAGAATCTAAGGAAAGTCTTCAAAAAGAATTTTACATCCAAAGAAAACATGAGCTTATGAAAGTGATGAACTAGACAACTTAGGACACACATATTTTAAGAAGAAATAATTAGAATTAGTTTTAATAAAAAGTCTACTCAAAGTTAATCATCCCAATAGCTGATATCAGATACTTAAATCTCTGTTCATCAAAAGCTTTGTGAACAGATCAGCATATTGTTCATCTGTATGAACTTTGACTAGTTTAATTAATCCTTTTTCATAGTTATCTCTTATTAAATGATACCTGATGTTGATGTGTTTGGTCCTTGAGTGCTGCACAGGGTTCTCAGTGATAGAGATAGCACTATTGTTGTCTATGTGGATAGGAGTCTCTTTGAAGTTAAATCCATAGTCCAGCATCTGATTTTGAATCCAAAGCACTTGAGCACAGCAGCTTGCAGCAGCAATGTATTCAGCCTCAGCAGTTGATGCAGACACACAGGATTGTTTCTTGCATTGCCATGAGACCACCCTTCCACCAAGGAATTGACATCCCCCAGATGTAGACTTTGCAGTCATATTGCAACCACCATAATCACTATCTGTATAGGCATACAGATTGAAATTTGGATTCTTTGGATACCATAGACCAAGTGTTGAAGCACCTTTGAGGTATCTTAAAATCCTTTTCACAGTGATTAAGTGAGACATCTTAGGGTTGGCTTGATATCTTGCACAATACATGTAGCAAACATGATATCAGGCCTGCTAGCTGTAAGATACATAAGAGACCCAATCATAGCCCTGTATAAGTGCTCATCTACACACTCCCCCTCAAGATCTGGACCAAGGGAGTGGTTTCTGGCTATGGGTGTCTTAGCAATCTTACAATCAGTCATATTGAACCTCTTGAGTATGTCTTGAACATACTTTGACTGACTTATGAAGATGCCATCTTCAACCTGCTTCACTTGAATTCCCAGAAAGAAGTTGAGTTCTCCCATTGAACTCATCTCAAATCTGTCTTTCATCAGCTTCTCAAAGTCTTTGCAGAGCTTTGGATTAGTTGAACCAAAGATGATGTCATCAACATATACTTGAACCAGCAATAAGTCATTTCCCTGTCCTTTGATGAAGAGGGTTCCATCTATAGTACCTTCTGTATCCATGCTTGCAGAGATACTTAGATAGTGTCTCATACCACTTCCTGGGTGCCTGATGCAGCCCATAAAGAGCTTTGTCAAGCTTGCAGACATAATCAGGATGATCAGGGTCTACAAAACCAGGTGGCTGTTTGACATAAACCTCCTCATCAATCACTCCATATAAGAAAGCACACTTTACATCAAGTTGGTAGACCTTGAAGTTCTTGGATGCAGCAAATGCCAGGAATATCCTAACAGCTTCTAGTCTTGCTACAGGAGCAAAGACATCAGTGTAGTCAATCCCTTCTTCTGTGTGTATCCTTGAACAACTAGTCTTGCCTTGTTCTTGATGATGATTTCCCTATCATCCTTCTTGTTTCTAAAAACCCATTTGGTTCCAATGGTAGTCTTCCCATGAGGAAGAGGACAAAGGTTCCAAACTTTCTGCCTTTTGAATTGAAGCAGCTCTTGTTGCATAGCTTCAACCCAACTTCCATCCTTTAGAGCTTCATCAACTTTCTTGGCTCTATCTGAGATAAGAAACAAGAGTGAAGACAAACATTTGCTTCATGGGTTTGTCCTCTTGTTCTTACCCCTGTGACAACATCTCCAATGATGTTTGTGGTGGGGTGAGACTTGTGGATCCTTAGCTGAGGGATCACAGCAAGTTGTTGGAAAGATCTAAATTTGAGAAATTTAAATCTGGTCTTGAAGATTCACCCTCCACATTATCACACTTATCAAGATTAACTTGATCCAATGAGTGTGAGACATCATTGATGTTGTCATCTATGGTGTGGTTATTAGCATCAAGGAATTCCTGATCACTATCACCATCACCATTGTTGTCTTCTACAAGTGAGGTGTCTTTATCTGGTTGAGAGGCCTCTGAGCTGGAATTTGAAGGCATGCCAGATGTATCAGCTGAATTTGTCATTGTTGTGCTGATAGAAACCTCATTTGCTGAAGTAGTTCCAACTGGAGCTGAAGATGTTGAGTTGAAGATCTTCCTAGCTCAAATCTTGGATCAGGATCACCTGTATTTAGATTTTCTGCAGATCCTGAAACATGCTCACAAGATTTGTTAAAACAGTTGGTAACTAAATCAAGATCAAACAGCCAATCCGGACCAGAACCAGCCACACAGGGAGTGTGCTCATTGAAAGTCACATTGGCTGACTCCTCAACAATTCTAGTTCTGAGATTGTATACTCTATAAGCTTTAGCTTGAGAAGAGTATCCAATGAAATGTCCATCATCTGATTTCTCAGCAAACTTGGCAATTTGATCTTGGTATTCAAGATGGTGCAGGGACATCCAAATGACCTGAGAAAACCAATGAAAGGTTTCTCTTGTGCCAAAGTTCATAAGGAGTCTTACCATGTGTCTTAACTACTAAAACTCTGTTTTGCACATAGCAAGCAGTATTAACTGCCTCTGCCCAGAAGGTGATAGGCAGTTTAGAGTCAGACAACATAGTTCTTGCAGCTTCAATAAGTGTCCTGTTTCTCCTTTCAGCAACTCCATTTTGCTGAGGAGTCCTGGGAGCACTATATTGTCTTGTAATACCTTTTTCATCACAAAATGCATCAAGGATTTGGTTCTTGAATTCAGTTCCTTGATCACATCTTATGGTTTTGACCTTGTGATCACATTGATTCTCAACTTTTAAGATGAAATTCTTCAGAATCTCAGGGGTTCATCCTTAGTTCTAAGGAAGAAGACCCAAGTGAATCTTGTAAAATCATCTGTGATCACCAGACAGTAAGAGGTCCTTCCTAAACTCATTACACTGGTGGGGCCAAAGAGATCCATATGTAACAAGTGTAGGGGAGTAGTGATGGAGTTCTTTTCCTTAGGCTTGTGAGATACTTTGTGTTGCTTCCCTTTCAGGCATGCCACAAATGATCATCACTAGTAACTCTTTCTTTGGCATTCCAGTTACCAAATCATGTTTAATTAATTTATTCATGTTCTTAAAGTTTACATGGCACATTCTTTTATGCCATAGAAAGACTCATCACTATTTGCTTTAGATAGAAAGCATGAAACTTCTCCTGAGGGAGATGTTTCTTGCAAATCCATCTTGTACATGTTCCCTTTCCTGGGGGCTCTGAGCAGGATATGCTCATGAGGAATGACCACACCAGGTTTGAGAACAATGCATCATGCTCAGTAAAGAGCATGTTATGACTCTGATCACAAAATTGGGATACACTCAGAAGATTGTACCCAAGCTCCTTAACAAAGTTTACCTTCTCAATGCTGAGCTTACCATTTGTGACCTTGCCCCTTCCAGAAATGTAACCACCTTCATCTCCTCCAAAAGCAACTGGTCCTCCATCAATCCTCTCAAAATTATGGAGTAGAGACCTATTGCCAGTCATGTGCCTGGAACAGCCACTGTCAATTATCCAAACATTCCTGTTGGTCTTGAGCTGTTCCTGCACAGAGAAGATGATTAGTTACATTTGAAACCCAAGCCTTACTTGTCTTGGGCTCATTAACAGTAAAAGAAGGTAATGCAACAGTAATAGATCCTATGGTTGTACTATAGGGATCTTCAGCTGTTGTTGATGGAGAAACCTCAGTCATTTGGTCTTTCTTAGACTTCCACACCACTTGGAGTCTTGGACTTGACCTTCAAAACCTTAGAAGCTTTTGGAACTTCATAAGTTTTGATGACTGATCCTTCGGAAGAGTCTACAGTCACTGCAGCAGCAGACTTTAGTGCTTCGGAAGAATTCCTTTCTTCGGAGACCAACTTTGCTTCCGAAGGTAATTTTCCACTTACCTTCTTCTTTGATTTGGAGCTTCCGAAGGAAACAGACTTTCCTTCCGAAGCTTGAGATTTCTTGAGACTCTTTGAAGTCTTGTTTTAGTCATGTGGACAGTACTTTTAGGATTGTATGGGCAATCCTTAGCAATGTGAGAAGTACTTTCACACATGACACATAACATTTTCTTCTTCAAAGAAGTCTCCCTTTGAGAGCAAGACTGACTTTGGTCACATCCCTCTCCATCTTCATCTTGGTAGATGCTGAGACAGTTCCTTTGGGCTGTGAACTGTTCTTGGAGTTTGATGGTCCAGGCTGTGCAGCAGTGGTACACAGCAAATCAGTCTTCTTCTTGGTACTGAGATGATTTGAACAAGAACCATGACTCTTAGCTAAGGAGTCTTGGTTGATGTCTTCAGTCCTTACTACTTTGAAACCTGCAGAGATAAAAACTTGTTTCTGCTTAGCATCAAAAGTAGCCTTGATTTCTTGAGCCTTCTTTGCTTTTCTTTTGCTCTTTCTGATCAAGTTCTTTCTTTTGGACTTGGTCATCACAGTTGATTTCTTCTCCTCAGAAGGATAGTGGCCCTTGGAAGAATCCTCTTCTTCACTCTTCTCAGAGGAATTCTTCACTATCACTTCTTCATCATCCTCACTTACAGGATCTATGAGAGGAAGCTCATCTTCACAAGTTCCACACACCTAGGAGATCTTACAGACAAGATTGTGTGTGGAGGAGCTATCTCATTTGATCCTAGTCCCTGTCTGTTTTGATAACAAACTTGTTGTGCAGGGATGAGGATATCATGTTCTTGAAGGTCTCTTCTTCAAGAACACTTTCTCTGCCTTGGCTTTGCTGATCACAAGCTCAGCCTGGCACTCAGTTAACTTAGTGATGAGATCTTGGATCTGAGTTCTGAATCTGTATGTTCATGTTTTAGTACTGAAATGGTTTTCTCCAAGTCTTCTATCTTTAACTTGTAATCATTTTCAGACTTTCTAAAATCAGATTTTAATATGTTTAATGACTCAAGATCAGATCTCATCTCTAGGTTATAGGACCTGTATCTATTTACTTTAGCAATGCATTCAGGGGAGCAGAGATGTTCCAATACCTTGGCTTCATCATGGTCAGCCATCAGTGCTTGGTTTGGAGAAGCATCCTCCACCTGAAAACTCCAGTCAAAGCCTCCTCTTCAACAGCAACAGCAGCATGTTGCTTTGTCTTCTCAGCTTGAGGAGCTTTGTCAGCAAAGTTTGGTCTGGGTTGTGTTTGGCCCCCATTTTTTTAGGTGCCTTACACTCCCTGGCAAAGTGACCCATAAGGTTACAGTTTAACACTTAACTACACTTAACTTTGCTTTTATCCAGCCCAAACTTGCTGCTGGTAGCATTGCTTGGAAATCTTCTTCCTGTCCTCTTGTAGAACTTCTTGGCTCTGTGAGTGAGGAGAGCCATCTGCTGAACTATCTCCATGTATTCCAGGTCATCTGGATGGATACAGTCCAGGTCTTCAAGAGTGAAGAGATAATTCCCACAGCTTTCATCTGCAGACACAAAGGCTTGAGAAGAACTTGTCTCTTGGAATGGGCTTCCTTGAGTAAAGTTCTCCCTTGGTGTCTCCGGGAAGGTGATGAAAGGACCCTTTTGTGAGTTGTCAGGGTAGCATAAGAGATGATGCTGAGGTTCTATGCTGTCCCTTTCAACCACATGAAGGGCTGAACCCATTTGATTGTTGGAGTTGCCAGATGAACCTTGCATGTTCATCTCCATCTGGTATCCACTGAGAATCCCATACAACTCTGTAAGAGTAAGAGTCTTAAGGTTCTCAGTCCTCTTGATCACCACACAATAGTGTGTCCATTGCCTAGGAAGTGATGACATGAACTTCCTTACAATGTCCCTGTTCTCAAGAGGAACTCCTCCATCCACTAGGGTATCCACAATCTCAACATACCTGAAGTATTGTTGAGTCATGGTCTCACCTGCTTTGAAGGTGAAATTTTCAAACTGCTGCTTCAGAAGATCTTTCTTGTTCTCCTTGGCTTCAGAGGAGCCTTCATACATCAGCTTCAGTGCATCCCACAGCTGTTGGCTGTCTTGCACTTCTTGAAGCCTCTGTATACAGAGTTTGGGAGAGCAGTCTGAAGAGCAGTCATGGCCTTCCTATCAATTTCTACTCTTTTTCTATCTTCTTCATCTGAGTAGTTGGCCACATCTTTAGGAATCATACCAGCACCAGTAGCAGAGGGGGTGCTGGGTATGAAAGGTCCATTCTCAACAGATTCCCACATTCTTGAATCAAGAGACCTGATGAAGCCTTCCATCCTCATGCACCAGGTGTCAAAATCATCAAGAGTGATCAGTGGGGATTTGTTCATGGTTCCAGTCTCCATATCAGTCTTAGAGATGGCAGCCATTTGAAGAGTTTAGCTTTTGTGTGTTGTGAGGGATCTTAAGATGGTTAGATCTTATATCAAGAGCCTGGAAAGCTCTGATACCAATTGCAGGACCGTTTAAGGGCTTGACCACAATTACAACACAATCACACAATGAGGAGAATAACTAATCTCTAATCAAACAGTGAACTGGGTAACCAAGGTGAAGCTAAGAACACAAGTAAGTAAAGAGACAGAACAAGAGAGTTGGGTTTCAAGGAGGCAGTATATTGCTTTCTCAAGTTCTTTTACAAGTGTTACAAAAGCATTAAGAAAAGATACAAGAACTTGAAATACTTATACTACAACCTACAGCCGGCCATACTTTGAAGGCCAGCTGGATACAATTGACTAGACACTAACAAAATCAATTGTAGGATCAAAAGGCATATCTGCCTTTTGACCTTGTGACTATGCCCATAGCTCACATCCTTTTACAATACAAAAAGGATAAAGTACATAAAGTGGAAAGTTACAGACTCAAGACCTCAATGTACAGTTACCAAAAGCATGACCCTTTTCACCAACTCATGTAAGTTGGTGACTTTACAGAGATGCAGCGGAAAAGGTGCTTTATGGAACAGTACATCAGATAAAGCATGTGTACTAAAAGTCTTCGGAAGAAATCTGTCTTCATAGGATGATGCTTCGGAAGACTTTGTCTCTGAAGCTTCGGAAGACTTCATGTTTGGCTTCGGAAGATATTGGTCTTGGCTTCGGAAGATTTTACACTTAGAGTATTTTCTAATGCTTTGTGTAAAACTTCCGAAGCATTCTTCACTTCAGTACTTAGTGCATGTTTGCTGAGACACTTAAGCTGTTTTGGGTTGCATCAGACTTCAGGAATCCTTACAATGACCTCTTGGCAGGTCTTCCAGAATTCAAGCAAATGATCCTCATACGAGTAGGATCAATGGTCGGGAGGTGGAAGTAGTTGGATAGAGTTAAGAATTGGCAAATCTCTGAGAAACTTGCATCTTTCAGAGCTTAACAGATCAACCTGATTGTGTTGCCTGTGAAGTTGCATGGAGAAATCTGGGTTGTTTCTGCGGTTAAGGTTGGCCATTTTAGAAGCTTAAGGTTGAAGAAAGGTAGAAAGCAAAGGCGGTTTGGGAATTAGGTTTGAGGAATAATGGAATTGAGGAAGATAGTGAGGAAGAGGGGGAACCGTTGGGTATATATGTGAAAAGGATTTGAACCAAAGTTAATGAAAGAGGATAAACTTTAAAATCCGAAAGTTGGTCCCACCTCTGAAAAAGTAGTTTACTTTTGCTCAAAAAGTAGTTTTCTTGGAATTCGAAAAGCTTCCGAAGGTAAATTATCTTTGGAAGTTTTAATGAAAAAGCTTCCGAAGCTAAATTGGCTTCGGAAGATTTTCCTGAGAGTTTTGAAAAGTTTTGCTTCAGAAGAGAAATAAACACTCGAATGCTTTGTATAAGGAACAACAAAGCTTCCGAGAGTTAATTTTGCTTCGGAAGGAAAAAGTCCTTAAAAACAAATAAGTGTCTGAGATAAGAGTTTAAGCTTCGGAAGATAGATTTAGACTTCTTCCGAAGGTAAAATTTCTCAGACAGTTATTTATTTTGAAGACATGATTTTCTTCCGAAGATAAAATTTTATCTTCCGAAGGATCAGAAAATTTTCAAGTATCTAAGGAAAGTCTTCAAAAAGAATTTTATATCCAAAGAAAACATGAGCTTATGAAAGTATGAACAAGACAACTTAGGACTCACATATTTTAAGAAATAATTAGAATTAGTTTTAAGAAAAGATATACTCATAGTTAATCATCCCAATAGCTGATATTAGATATTTAAATCTCTGTTCATCAAAAGCTTTTGTAAACAGATCAACATATTGTCATCTGTATGAACTTTGACTAGTTTAATTAATCCCTTTTCATAGTTATCTCTTATTAAATGATACCTGATATTGATGTGTTTGGTCCTTGAGTGCTGCACACGGTTCTCAGTGATAGAGATAGCACTATTGTTGTCTATGTGGATAGGAGTCTCCTTGAAGTTAAATCCATAGTCCAGCATCTGATTTTGAATCCAAAGTACTTGAGCACAGCAGCTTGTAGCAGCAATGTATTCAGCCTCAGCAGTTGATGCAGACACACAGGATTGTTTCTTGCATTGCCATGAGACAACCCTTCCACCAAAATTACTTGTAGATGACATAGATGTAGATTTGCAGTCATGTTGCAACCACCATAATCACTATCTGTATAAGCATACAGATTGAAGTCAGGATTCTTTGGATACCATAAACCAAGTGTTGAAGCACCTTTGAGATATCTTAGAATCCTTTTGACAGTGATTAGTGAGACATCTTAGGGTTGGCTTGATATCTTGCACAAATACATGTAGCAAACATGATATCAGGCCTGCTAGCTGTAAGATACATAAGAGACCCAATCATAGCCCTGTATAATGTTCATCTACACACTCCCCCTCAAGATCAAGTCCAAGGGAGTGGTTTCTGGCTATGGGTGTCTTAACAATCTTACAATCAGTCATGTTGAACCTCTTGAGTATGTCCTGAAATACTTTGACTGACTTATGAAGATGCCATCTTCAACTTGCTTCACTTGAATTCCCGGAAAGAAATTGAGTTCTCCCATTGCACTCATTTCAAATCTGTCTTTCATCAGCTTCTCAAAGTCTTTGCAGAGCTTTGGATTAGTTGAACCAAAGATGATGTCATCTACATATACTTGAACTAGCAATAAGTCATTTCCCTGTCCTTTGATGAAGAGAGTTCCATCTATAGTACCTCTCGTATCCATGTTTACAAAGATACTCAGACAATGTCTCATACCATTCCTGGGTGCCTGATGCAGCCCATAAAGAGCTTTGTCAAGCTTGCAGACATAATCAGGATGATCAGGGTCTACAAACCAGGTGGCTGTTTGACATAAACCTCCTCATCAATCACTCCATATAAGAAAGCACACTTTACATCAAGTTGAAGACCTTGAAGTTCTTGGATGCAGCAAATGCCAGGAATATCCTAACAGCTTCTAATCTTGCTACAGGAGCAAAGACATCAGTGTAGTCAATCCCTTCTTCTTGTGTGTATCTTTGAACAACTAGTCTTGCCTTGTTCTTGATGATAATTCATCTATCATCCTTCTTATTCCTAAAAACCCATTTGGTTCCAATGGTAGTCTTCCCATGAGGAAGAGGACAAAGGTTCCAAACTTTCTGCTTTTGAATTGAAGCAACTCTTGTTGCATAGCTTCAACCCAACTTCCATCCTTTAGAGCTTCATCAACTTTCTTTGGCTCTATCTGAGATAAGAAACAAGAGTGAAGACAAACATTTGCTTCATGGGTTTGTCCTCTTGTTCTTACCCCTGTGACAACATCTCCAATGATGTTTGTGGTGGGGTGAGACTTGTGGATCCTTAGCTGAGGGATCACAGCAAGTTGCTGAGAAAGATCCAAATTTGAGAAATTTAGATCTGGTATAGATGATTCACCCTCCACATTACCACACTTATCAAGATTAACTTGATCCAATGAGTGTGTGACATCATTGATGTTGTCATCTATGGTGTGGTTATTAGCATCAAGGAATTCCTGATCACTTCACCATCACCATTGTTGTCTTCTACAATTGAGGTATCTTTATCTGGTTGTGGAGCCTCTGAGCTGGAATTTGAAGGCACCCCAGATGTATCAGCTGAATTTGTCATTGTAGTGCTGATAGAAACCTCATTTGCTGAAGTAGTTCCAACTGGAGCTGAAGATGTATGAGTTGAGGGTCTTCCTAGCTCAAATCTTGGATCAGGATCACCTGTATTTAAATTTTCTGCAGATCCTGAAACATTCTCACAAGATTTGTTAAAACAGTTGGTAACTAAATCAAGATCAAATAGCCAATCCGGACCAGAACCACCAGCCACACAGGGTGTGTGTTCATTGAAAGTCACATTGGCTGACTCCTCAACAATTCTAGTTTGAGATTGTATACTCTATAAGCCTTGGCTTGGGAAGAGTATCCAATGAAGTGTCCATCATCTGATTTCTCAGCAAACTTGGCAATTTGATCCTTGGTATTCAAGATGGTGCAGGGACATCCAAATGACCTGAGAAAACCAATGAAAGGTTTCCTCTTGTGCCAAAGTTCATAAGGAGTCTTACCATGTGTCTTAACTACTAAAACTCTGTTTTGCACATAGCAAGCAGTATTTACTGCCTCTGCCCAGAAGGTGATGGGCAGTTTAGAGTCAGACAACATAGTTCTTGCAGCTTCAATTAGTGTCCTGTTTCTCCTCTCAGCAACTCCGTTTTGCTGAGGAGTCCTGGAGCACTATATTGTCTTGTAATACCTTTTCATCACAAAATGTATCAAGGATTTGATTCTTGAATTCAGTTCCTTGATCACATCTTATGGTTTTGACCTTGTGATCACTTTGATTCTCAACTTTTAAGATGAAATTCTTCAGAATCTCAGGGGTTTCATCCTTAGTTCTAAGAAAGAAAACCCAAGTGAATCTTGTAAATCATCTGTGATCACCAAACAATAAGAGGTCCTTCCTAGACTCATTACACTGGTGGGGCCAAAGAGATCCATATGTAATAAGTGTAGGGGAGTAGTGATGGAGTTCCTTTCCTTAGGCTTGTGAGATACCTTATGTTGCTTCCCTTTCAGGCATGCAACACAATGATCATCACTTGTAAACTCTTTCTTTGGCATTCCAGTTACCAAATCATGTTTAATTAGTTTATTCATGTTCTTAAAGTTTACATGGCACATTCTTTTATGCCATAGGAAAGACTCATCACTATTTGCTTTAGATAGAAAGCATGAAACTTCTCCAGAGGGAGATGTTTCTTGCAAATCCATCTTGTACATGTTCCCTTTCCTGGGGGCTCTGAGCAGGATGTGCTCATGAGGAATGACCACTCCAGGCTTGAGAACAATGCACTCATGCTCAGTAAAGAGCATGTTATGACTCTGATCACAAAATTGGGATACACTCAGAAGATTGTACCCAAGCTCCTTAACAAAGTTTACCTTTTCAATGCTGAGCTTACCATTTGTGACCTTGCCCCTTCCTGAAATGTAACCACCTTCATCTCCTCCAAAAGCAACTGGTCCTCCATCAATTCTCTCAAAGTTATGGAGTAGAGACCTATTGCCTGTCATGTGCCTGGAACAACCACTATCAATTATCCAGACATTCCTGTTTGTCTTGAGCTGTTCCTGCAAAAGAAAATGATTAGTTACATTTGGAAACCCAAGCCTTACTTGTCTTGGGCTCACTAAGTATAATAGAAGGTAATGCAACAGTAATAGATCCTATGGTTGTACTAGGGGGATCTTCAGCTGTTGTTGATGGAGAACTTCAGTCATTTGGTCTTTCTTAGACTTCCACACCACCTCTTTGGAGTCTTGGACTTGACCTTCAAAACCTTAGAAGCTTTTGGGACTTCACAAGTTTTGATGACTGATCCTTCGGAAGATTCTACAGTCACTGCAGCAGACTTCAGTGCTTCGGAAGAACTCCTTTCTTTCGAGACCAATTTTCTTCTGAAGGTAATTTTCCATTTACCTTCTTCTTTGATTTGGAGCTTCTGAAGGAAACAGACTTTCCTTCCGAAGCTTGAATCTTCTTGAGACTCTTTGAAGTCTTTGTATTGGTCATATGGATAGTACTTTTAGGATTGTATGGACAATCCTTAGCAATGTGAGAGGTACTTTCACACATGACACATAACATTTTCTTCTTCAAAAGAGTCTCCTTATGAGAGCAAGACTGTCTTTGGTCACATCCCTTCTCCACCTTCATTTTGTAGATGCTGAGACAGTTCTTTTGGGCTGTGAACTGTTCTTGGAGTTTGATGGTCCAGGCTGTGCAGCAGTGGTACACAGCAGCTCAGTCTTCTTCTTGTACTGAGATGATTTGAACAAGAACCAGAACTCTTAGCTGAGGAGTCTTGGTTGATGTCTTCAGTCTTTACTACTTTAAACCCTGCAGAGATAAAAACTTGTTTCTGCTTAGAGTCAAAAGTAGCCTTGATCTTTGAGCCTTCTTTGCTTTTCTTTTGCTCTTCCTGATCAAGTTCTTTCTCTTTGACTTGGTCATCACAGTAGATTCTTTTCTTCTCCTCAGAAGGATAGTGGCCCTTAGTAGAATCCTCTTCTTCACTCTTCTCAGAGGAATTCTTCACTATCTCTTCTATCCTCCTTCACTTATAGGATCTATGAGAGGAAGCTCATCTTCACAAGTTCCACACCTAGGAGATCTTACAGACAAGATTGTGTGTGGAGGAGCTATCTCATTTGATCCCAGTCCCTGTCTATTTTGATAACACACTTTGTTGTGCAGGGATGAGGATATCATGTTCTTGAAGGTCTCTTCTTCAAGAACACTCTTTTCTGCCTTGGCTTTGCTGATCACAAGCTCAGCCTGGCACTCAGTCAACTTAGTTATGAGATCCTGGATTTGAGTCCTAAAATCTGTATGTTCATGTTTTAGTACTGAAATGGTTTTCTCCAAGTCCTCTATCTTTAACTTGTAATCATTTTCAGACTTTCTAAAATCAGATTTTAAATGTTTAGGACTCAAGATCAGATCTCATTTCTAGTTATAGGACCTGTATCTGTTTACTTTAGCAATGCATTCAGGAGTACAGAGATGTTCCAATACCTTGGCTTCATCATGGTCTGCCATTAGTGCTTGGTTTGGAGAAGCATCTTCCACCTGAAAGCTCCAGTCAAAGCCTCCTCTTCAACAGCAACAGCAGCATGTTGCTTTGGCTTCTCATTCTGAGGGGCTTTGTCAGTGTAGTTTGGTCTGGTTTGTGTTTGGCCACCATTTGTTTTAGGTGCCTTACACTCTCTAGCAAAGTGACCCATCAAGTTACAGTTGTAACACTTGACTTTGCTTTTATCCAGCCCAAACTTTCCACTGGTTGCATTGCTTGGAAACCTCCTTCCCGTTCTCTTGTAGAACTTCTTGGCTCTATGAGTGAGGAGAGCCATCTGCTGAACTATTCCATGTACTCCAGTTCATCTGGATGGATACAGTCCAGGTCTTCAAGAGTGAAGAGAGTGTTCCCACAGCTTTCATCAGAACACAAAGGCTTGAGAAGAGCTTGTCTCTTGGAATGGGCTTCCTTGAGTGTAGTTCTCCCTGGGTGTCTCTGGGAAGGTGATGAAAGGACCCTTTGGTGAGTTGTCAGGGTAGCATATGAGATGATGTTGGGGTTCTATGCTATCCCTTTCAACCACATGCAGGGCTGAACTCATTTGATTGTTGGAGTTGCCAGATGAACCTTGCATGTTCATCTCCATCTGGTAGCCACTGAGAATCCCATATAACTCTGTCAGAGTAAGAGTTTTGAGATTCTCAGTCCTCTTGATCACCACACAGTAGTGTGTCCATTGCCTAGGAAGTGAGGACATGAACTTCCTTACAATGTCCCTGTTCTCAAGAGGAACTCCTCCATCCACTAGGGTATCCACTATCTCAACATACCTGAAGTATTGTTGAGTCATGGTTTCACCTGTTTTGAAGGTGAAGTTTTCAAACTGCTGCTTCAGGAGATCCTTCTTGTTCTCCTTGGCTTCAGAGGAGCCTTCATACATCAGCTTCAGTGCATCCCACAACTATTTAGCTGTTTAGCTGTTTTGCACTTCTTAAAACCTCTGTACACAGAGTTTGAAAGAGCAGTTTGAAGAGCAGTCATGGCCTTTCTATCAATCTCTACTCTCTTCCTATCTTCATCAGAGTAGTTGGCCACATCTTTTGGAATCATACCAGCACCAGTAGCAGAAGGAGTGCTGGGTATGAAAGGTCCAGTTACAACAGATTCCCACATTCTTGAGTCTAGAGACCTGATGAAACCTTCCATTCTCATACACCAGGTGTCAAAGTCATCAAGAGTGATCAGTGGGGACTTGTTCATGGTTCCAGTCTCCATATCAGTCTTTGAGATGGATGCCATTGGAGAGTTTAGTTTTTGTGTGTGTGATGGATCTTAAGATGGTGAGATCTTATATCAAGAGCCTGAATTGCTCTGATACCAATTGCAGGACCGGTTAAGGGCTTGAACAATTACAACACAACAACACAAAGAGGAGAATAACTAAACTTGATCAAACAATGAACTGGATTAACCAATATATTGATACAAAGAACACAAGTAAAGATAAGAGACAGAACAAGAGATTTGGGTTTCAAGGAGGCAGTATATTGCTTTCTCAAGTTCTTTTACAAGTGTTACAAAGCATAAAGAAAGATACTAGAACTTGGAATACTTATACTACAACCTACAGCTGGCTATACTTTGAAACCCAGCTGGATACAATTGACTAGACACAAACAAAATCAATTGTAGGATCAAAAGGCATATCTGCCTTTTGACCTTGTGACTATGACATGCCATAGCTCACATCCTTATCTATTACAAAAAGGATAAAGTACATAAAGTAGAAAGTTACAGACTCAAGACCTCAATGTACAGTTACCAAAAGCATGAACCTTTTCACCAACTCATGTAAGTTGGTGACTTTACAGAGATGCAGCGGAAAGGTGTCCAGCTTTATGGAACAGTACATCAGATAAAGCATGTTACTAAAAGTCTTCGGAAGAAATCTGTCTTCATAGGATGAAGCTTCGGAAGACTTTGTCTCTAAGGCTTCGGAAGACTTCATGTTTGGCTTCGGAAGATATTGGTCTTGGCTTCGGAAGATTTTACACTTAGAGTATTTTCTAGTGTATGGTGTAAAACTTCCGAAGCATTTCTTCTTCAGTACTTAGTGCATGTGTTGCAGAGAGACATTGGATGTTTTGGTTTGCATCAGACTTAAAGGAATCCTTACAGTAAGAACGTATGATCGAACAAAAGTTAAAGTATGAATGAATGATGATGATAATAATTATATTATCTATGTGTATGTATGTTGTGTGATCGCTTACGAAAGTAACGAATGGTTTTATAAAGGAAGTAAAGTATGTTTTATTTAAAACTAGAACTCACTCAGCAACGTTGACTTTGATGTGTTTCCAGTTGGCAGGTATGTTGCTGAGGATGGCACGGGGCGACTACTCAGCTTATTTTGGATGTCATTATTTTGTTTAATGCTTTTGTAATGTAATGAAACAAATATTTTGTAATTGGGCAACGAGTTATCATGTTGCAAAAGTTTTTATGATGAAATGTAATGATGTTTAATGTTTCCGCTGCAACGTTTTATGAAAGTTAAATGTAATTATATCTTTTATGTGCGATGAGAATCCAACTCTAAGCGTCATAGAAACGGGGCCTTACAAGTTGGTATCAGAGCCAAAGTTTAAGTGAAATGGGTAAATTTTCAAAATAAACCTTAACTTAAACTGAGAATGGGACGAAAAGGGAATGAGATGCCAATCTGAGTAGCTGCGTGCCATCAGGTATTTTCGTAATGTTAACCGGTATTATGTGCGCATGTTATTTGGTTTATGTGTTGCTGGTAGATTTAGATACTGATGTAGTCAGGATAGGTAATGCTTGGGGTATGAAGAGTAAAGTAAGTGGCTAATCACAACTGGCCACTGTAATTAGGGACTTACTATACTTGACATATACTGAGTTGTTCCTTGAATGACTGTGTTAGTGTTTGAATCTTTCAGTGTGTTTAGAGAATGGCTGGTGGTAGATCTTTGAAAGCTTCTCGTGGTGGAGGTGGTGGTGGACGTGGTGCTAAACCATGGGTCATAAGAGGAAGGCCTAGGGCCAAAGAGGCGGCTCATGAAGAACCCGAGACCCCTCATCCGGAGGGCGGTGATGAGAATGCTAATCTGAGGGCCTCGATGA
>CM046032.1:0-250460 GCA_025215565.1 Flaveria ramosissima
CCCTTCATGAAGGCTTTGATCTTCTCAAGCTTCTCAGTCGTAGCCTCGATTACCTCGACGCTTCCCAATTCCTTCTGACCAATATCACCCCAACAAACGGGCGTTCTGCATCTCCTACCGTATAGCATCTCATATGGGGGCATACCAATGCTGGCATGATAACTGTTGTTGTATGAGAATTCGGCTAACGGTAGGTGGTCATCCCAACTTCCACCAAAATCGATCACACATGCCCGAAGCATGTCTTCCAGCGTCTGAATGGTCCTTTCTGACTGACCATCAGTCTGGGGATGATAAGCCGTGCTAATATGTAACCTCGTCCCCATAGCATCGTGGAACTTCTTCCAGAATTTAGATGTAAACCGAGTGTCACGATCCGACACAATAGACACCGGCACACCATGACGAGTCACAATCTCCTTGATGAACAGATCAGCCAACCTCTCAGATGAATATGTCTCGCGGATCGGTAGGAAGTGAGCACTCTTCGTCAGACGATCAACTATCACCCATATGGCATCATACCCTTTCGGGGTACGCGGCAGCTTTGTAATGAAATCCATGGTGATGTGCTCCCACTTCCATTCCGGTATATCCAAAGGTTGTATCTTCCCATACGGCTTTTGGTGCTCAGCCTTCACCTGTAAGCAAGTAAGGCACTTACTCACATACTCCACCACGTCGCGCTTCATACCCGGCCACCAATAATCTTTCTTCATATCATGGTACATCTTCGTGGCACCAGGATGAATGGAGTACCGAGTCTTGTGAGCTTCATCCATTATCTTCCCCCGTAGATCCCCAAAACGAGGAATCCACACACGATCGAATCGGGTTCTAACACCGAGCGTGTTTTCACCCAATTCTCCAACCAGACCTCTCATTCTTTCAGAGTTAAGATGATCTTCTTTCAGTGCCTCATCTTGAAACTCTTTAACCTGCTTCATTACGTCAGAGGTCATGATCAACTGATAGGCTTTCACCCGAATCGGCTCGGGCCTCTCCTTCCGGCTAAGGGCATCAGCCACCACGTTGGCCTTGCCCGGATGGTAGTGGAACTCACAATCATAATCCTTTATAAGTTCCAACCACCGCCTCTGCCTCATGTTCAAATCCTTCTGCTCAAAGAAGTACTTCAGACTCTTGTGGTCAGTGAATATGGTGCACTTCGTCCCGTAGAGGTAGTGCCTCCAAATCTTTAATGCAAAGACCACGGCTGCCAGCTCCAAGTCATGAGTAGGATAATTGACCTCATGAACCTTCAACTGTCGGGATGCATAGGCTATAACCTTTCCTCTCTGCATTAACACGCACCCCAACCCGAGTAAGAAGCATCGGAATAAACCACCAGATCTTCACTTCCATCGGGTAATGACAGAACAGGAGCTTGAGTCAATCTCGCCTTCATTCTTCAAACGCCTTCTCTTGAGCTTGACCCCATACAAACTTCACATCTTTTCGGGTCAACTTGGTTAGTGGAGAAGCAATCTTGGAGAAGTCTTGGATGAATCTTCTATAGTAACCCGCCAAACCCAAGAAGCTACGAATCTCGGATGGCGTCTTTGGTGACTTCCATTGCATAACCGCCTCCACTTTTTCCGGGTCCACCATAATCCCATCGGGATTCACCACGTGACCCAAGAACTGAACTTCGCGCAACCAGAACGCGCACTTGGAGAATTTAGCATACAACTTCTCCCTTCTCAACGTCTCTAGAACCTCCCGAATGTGACCGGCATGCTCTGCTTCGCTCCTCGAGTAAATCAGGATATCATCAATAAACACAATCACTGATTTATCCAACATAGGCCGACACACACGTTCATCAAATCCATAAAAGCAGCTGGCGCGTTGGTCAAGCCAAAGGACATGACAAGAAACTCGTAGTGACCATAGCGCGTACGGAAAGCTGTTTTAGGAATATCTTGCTCCTTCACCTTCAACTGATGGTAACCAGATCGAAGATCTATTCTCGAAAACCAACTGGCACCCTGAAGCTGATCGAACAAATCATCTATCCTCGGTAAGGGGTACCGGTTCTTCACTGTCAACTTGTTAGCTCGCGGTAGTCGATGCACATCCTCATACTACCGTCCTTCTTCTTTACAAACAGGACGGAGCACCCCAAGGAGAGATACTCGGTCTAATGAACCCCTTATCAAGCAGCTCTTGCAACTGCTCCATCAACTCTTTCATCTCGGTCGGAGCCAACCGATACGGTGCCTTGGCAACAGGTTGGGCACCCGGTATCAGATCAATCTGAAACTCAATCTCTCTGTCAGGTGGCACTCCTGATAAGTCTTCGGGAACACGTCTGGAAAGTCACACACAACTGGTACATCGGCTAGTTGTGGTGTTGGCGTATCCACATCCTTCACATAGGCCAAGTAGGCACTACATCCACGCCTCATACACTTTCCCGCCACCGCCATCGAGATCACCTTCGGAATCGTAGTAACCCGATCACCATATACCATCACTGAACTACCGTCAGGCGCCGACAACCGAATCATCTTCTTGCGACACACAATGTTCGCCTCGAAGTCCGCTAACCAATCCATCCCAAGAACCAAATCAAAACCACCTAAGGTCATCACAAACGGTCTAACAGGAAACTTATGACCCTCAAGCTCCACATCACAATTCTCTATCATCTCAGAAATCCTGGTAGACTTACCTATGGCAGTTTCTACATCGAAGGGCGCATCAACACATCTACTACTAACAGGCAGCTTAGCACAGAAAGCAGCAGAAATAAAACTTTACTAGCACCCGAATCAAATAACACAGAAGCTAAAGTTTGGTTCACCAGAAACGTACCGGACACGACATCAGGGTCCGTTCTAGCTCCTCCTGTGTCATGGTGAATGCCCTGGCGCTCGCCCTCGGTCCATCACCTCCCGTCCTCCTTGCCCCTGAACTCTCGGCCTCGGCTTCTTACAATCTTTGAGCACGTGACCCTCTTCCCACAGTTAAAGCATCGGATCGCACGACAGTCCTTTGCCATGTGCCCCGCCTTTCCACACCTGAAGCACAAGTTCGACCCAACCTGCACTCTCCGCTGTGCTCCCGTCCACATTTACCACACCTTCTCGATCCCGCACCAGACATAACCACACGGCGATCATCCACCCGTGCCTTCTTATTACCCATCGAGGCATTGCCCCGACCAAACCTCTTCCCCTGCCAATTCCGGTCACCACCGCTCTTCCTGCCACCATCAGTCACCACCACCGTCCTCTCATCATACAATCTTCCCGCCAAATCCACGCCGACCTAAACGTGCTCGGCCGGGCGGCGATCATGTGCCTGCGAATATCCGCGGCAAACCCTGTATATACCTCTTGATCTTTCGGGACAGAGGCGTCACTTGATCCGGCACCAGACGTGCCATCTCGTTGAACTTCGTGGTGTACTGTTGGTGTGTCATGGTTCCCGCCTCCAGTTGCAGAAACTCCCTCTCAACCTTATCCATTTCCCGACACCTCGATCACCATCTTCTTCAGTTGGGCCACCTCATTAGATCCCGTACCACGACAACTGGATCTCATGCAGCAGCACATGCCGAGCCCGAACTCTCGCCGATTACTCTGCTTGGACAATGTTGTCCCACCAGCATAGTGCCGAGTCCACGAAGGAGTGGGTGGCAAATTTGACTTTCTGATCTTCTCGGCACTCGCTGATGTCGAGAACAGCCTCCATTTCTCTCACCCATCGGTGAGCAGCGGCAGCATTGCCATTACCGTCAAAAGTAGGGGGCTTGCATCTCATAAACACCCCGTAGTTGCAGCCTCGTGCCACCTCCCGCACAGGCTCCTCTTCCTCTTCCTCCTCATTCCGGAGAAAATAGTTTCGGGCTCCGGTTGCTCCCCCGAGGCCCGGTTTCTCTCCTTTCGTTCCCCTTCCTTCACAGCTTTGATGACTTCGGTCACCACAGACGGTAAGATTGTCTGCATGACCTGATGTACTTCCTCCACAACAGCCTCCTTCACCGAGGCCCTTAAGTTCGCACTCTCATCCCCAGCTTCTGGATGAGGAGTCTCAGGTTCTGCAGGAACCTCTTTCTCAGCTCTAGGCCTTCCTCTCTTAGGGCGTGGTTCAGCAACAGGGCCATCACGGCCTCCACCCCTAGAAGCTCTAGAAGATCTACCACCCGCCATTCTCTAACACACTGAAAGATTCAAACACCAACACGGTCATTCAAGGAAACAACTCAGTTTATGTCAAGTATAGTAAGTCCCTAATTACAGTGGCCAGTTGTGATTAGCACTTACTGTACTCTTCATACCCCAAGTATTACCTGTCCTGACTACATCAGTATTCAAATCTACATACAACACATAACATATACCATGCGCACATAAAACCAGTTAACTTTAAGAAAATACCTGATGGCATGCAGCTACTCAGTTTGGCATCCCATTCCCCATTCGTCCCATTCTCAGTTTAAGTTAAGGTTTATTTTGAAAAATTACCCATTTCACTTAAACTTTGGCTCTGATACCAACTTGTAAGGCCCCGTTCCCGGGACGCTTACAGTTGGTCATTCATCGCACATAAAACGTATAATTACATTTCATTAAGAAAAACATTGCAGCGGAAACATTCAAAAATGACATCACATTTCATTATAAATACTTTTGCCAAATAATACATCATTATCCGGTTACAAAATTCATGTTTGCATTACATCACAAAAGCTATATAATTGGATGCCATCCCAAAAGAGCTGAGTAGCTTCGCCGTGCCATCCTCAGCAATCATTTACCTGCCAACTGGAAAATGCAATAAAAGTCAGCGTTGCTGAGTGAGTTCTAGTTTTACAAAATAAATATACTTTACTTTCATTGAAAACCAATCCCTTTATCATGCGATCATTCAACATACGTATACACAGATAATATCATTATTATCTTTCATCATATTCGTTATCTTCCATTCTTTTCGTTCATTCTGTCTTCCGAGTCTTTTGCGGCTACATGGTCGCTCACCTCAATGGCAATCTCAATGATTGCTCGCTATCCGAGTCTTTTGCACCCCTAAGGTTGCTCACCCCAATTGCCCATCACGATAGCAAGCTATCCGAGTCTTTTGCAACAACAAGGTTGCTCACCCCAAGGCAACATTACGATAGCACTTTACTCGAGTCTTTTGCAACGACGAGGTTGCTCACCTCATAGGCAATCTAAATGATTGCACTTCATCCGAGTCTTTTGCAACACAAAGTCGCTCACCCCAATAAATATGCTTGCAAGCCTTTCTTTCGTTCATTCATCTTTCATTAATGCATGCATTCTTACTTCATGTTCCTCTTTCATTATCTTTCGCTTTACATTACATAATACTTCATTCATTCATTCATTCATTCATTAACAGGACATGTAAAGCCACAAGAAAGATAAGCATACATCATAAATAGGAACATATCATACACATTCATCATATCATCATACAGGGCAACGTCATACATTCATAATATGCATAAACATGCAACATCCTCATCATCATGCCCTACTTACTCACTAAGGCCATAACTGTCCTCTTACATGCTCTTACGGGTTACTTCCGTCAAAACTTACATCTGCACCTTTCCCCGAAGGCCAGAAGTCAAACTACACATTCCTTCGAGTGTAACAGCCCCATTCGGGCGTAATGACACTCTTCAGTCGCATGGCTTCCATGCGACTGAACATCATGCGACTGGACCCATGCGGATGGTCAGCTATGCGAATGAACATCAAATCGTGCGTATGGACCTTGTGCGAATGGGATTACTACGAATGGGCACCTATGCGACTAACCTCATGCGTATGGACTCATGCGACTAAGCATCTATGCGACTGAACCCTCAGTCGCACATCCCTCATGCGACTGGACTCCCAGTCGTGCGACTGAACCCCAATCGTGCGAATGACCTTCAGTCGCCCTCATTCGGCCGTATGGCCTTCATTCGGTCGCCTAGCCCTAGCTGATGCAGAATGGAGTTCATCCCGAACCCAATCTGCCATTTTCGGCCTCCAAGCTCATCCAAACCCATTCTAAGCCTAAATCAACCCTCCTGGACCTTAGGAATGCATACCTTAACACCATACAAGCACACACAAGCCCGAAATCGTACTCTAAACACACCATACACATCACACCCAAATGGGTCAAACACACACATACATAAAAACGGGTTTTGCACACTTTCCAGCCCCAAAATCAGTTGAAAACAAGTAAATGTGGGGTCCTAGAACTCACACAATCGAGCACAAGGACAAGAGCTTCGATTTGGCTTGCCACCCGACGGATTTGGACACCCGAATCACCCGAAACACCACTTTTTCTCCCTTTTCTCCACTTTCTCTCTTCTCTCTTCTTTGTGAGCTGAATTTTGTGAAGTGTGGGGAGAGTGGGCTGCCCTCTCCCTACACATATCACCACATTACCCAACTTTTCTTCGTTGGCGAGTTTGGTCCCTCGACTTTGGACTTTATTTCTTTTCTTTCTTCGCCGGCTTCAAAATAATAAATTTCCGGGTGTTACAGAAGTATTGATATTTACCGTTTTTGTATACTTACTTTGTTTCCCATGTATTATGTTTAGCTTTAAAGATTACTTAGTTGAAAAAACTTTTACTCGCATAATTTGAGTGATATATAAGAAAATCTAATTTACTTGATCGTGGACCTTGGTTTGAGTTCTTATTTATTGTTCATAGATTTAGTTTCATTTATTAGGTTTGATACTTACATTTCATAAGGGTAATTTTAATTTGGATTCTTATAAGTGAATACGAATGGTTTTTTTGTCATATGAAATATATATCGTTGACTCGATGCTTAACAAGAAATATGAGGATCGACAGTAAGTATTTGGATTCATTGTAATGGATTTTGTAAGCTAGAGTGTTTGAAGATGGAAGTAGAGTGTTTTGGATGAATTTGGAAAGCACCAGATCAATTTTAAAGGTGATTAGTACGGTCTTGTGTTTGGATTTGATTTCAGTTTAAACTGTACCTACATTGTTTCATTTATTAATTATAAGTGTCATTTTAGTTATTCGTATGCTTGGATTTGTTTAAATTAGTTCAAGAGTGTGTTGAGAAACGAAAGTACATAGGACAATAGGTTATTACGGTACGAAGAAGTTATCCATGCTAGAAAGTATTGCTATTTAACACTTTTGTATACTTACTTTGTTACCATGTATTATATTTTGATTTCGAGACTACTTGGTTGAAAAAACTTATACTCGCATAATTTGAGTGATATATAAGCAAATCTTATTTACTTGATCGTGGACCTTGGTTTGAGTTCTTATTCATTGTTCACATATTTAGTTTCATTTAATAAGGTTTGATTACTTACGTTTGATAAGGGTAATTTAAATTTGGATTACTATGAGTTAATACGAGTGGTTAATTGGTCGTATGAAACATCTATCAATGACTCGGTGCTCAACAAGAAATATGAGGATCGAGAGTAAGTATTTGGATTCATTGTAGTGGATTTTGTAAGCTAGAGTGTTTGAAGATGGTGGTAGAGTGTTTTGGATGAGTATGGAAAGCACTAGATCAATTTTAAGGGTGATTAGTACGGTCTTGTGTTTGGATTTGATTTTGGTTTAAACTGTACCTACATTGTTTCATTTATTAATTATAAGTGTCATTTCAGTTTTTCGTATGCTTGGATTTGTTTAATTTAGTTCAAGAGTGTGTTGAGATTCGAAAATACATAGGACAGTGGATTGTTACGGTACGAAGAAGTTATCCGTGCTAGAAGTATTGATATTTAATGTTTTTGTATACTTACTTTGTTTCCCATGTATTATGTTTAGCTTTAAAGATTACTTAGTTGAATAAAACTTTCACTCGCATAATTTGAGTGATATATAAGAATATCTAATTTACTTGATCGTGGACCTTGGTTTGAGTTCTTATTCATTGTTCATAGATTTAGTTTCATTTATAAGGTTTGATACTTACATTTCATAAGGGTAATTTTAATTTGGATTTTTATAAGTGAATACGAATGGTTTTTTGGTCATATGAAACATCTATCGTTGACTCGATGCACAACAAGAAATATGAGGATTGAGAGTAAGTATTTGGATTCATTGTAATGGATTTTGTAAGCTAGAGTGTTTGAAGATGGTGGTAGAGTGTTTTGGATGAATTTGGAAAGCAGTAGATCAATTTTAAGGGTGATTAGTACGGTCTTGTGTTTGGATTTGATTTCGATTTAAACTGTACCTACATTGTTTCATTTATTAATTATAAGTGTCATTTTAGTTATTCGTATGCTTGGATTTGTTTAAATTAGTTCATGAGTGTTTTGAGAAACGAAAATACATAGGACAATAGGTTATTACGGTACAAAGAAGTTATCCGTGCTAGAAGTATTGCTATTTAACGTTTTTGTATACTTACTTTGTTACCATGTATTATATTTTGATTTCGAGACTACTTGGTTGAAAAAACTTATACTCGCATAATTTGAGTGATATATAAGAAAATCTTATTTACTTGATCGTGGACCTTGCTTTGAGTTCTAATTCATTGTTCACAGATTTAGTTTCATTTAATAAGGTTTGATTACTTACGTTTGATGAGGGTAGTTTAAATTTGGATTACTATGAGTTAATATGAATGGTTAATTGGCCGTATGAAACATCTGTCATTGACTCTGTGCTCAACAAGAAATATGAGGATCGAGAGTAAGTATTTGGATTCATTGTAGTGGATTTTGTAAGCTAGAGTGTTTGAAGATGGTGGTAGAGTGTTTTGGATGAGTATGGAAAGCACTAGATCAATTTTAAGGGTGATTAGTACGCTCTTGTGTTTGGATATGATTTCGGTTTAAACTGTACCTACATTGTTTCATTTATTAATTATAAGTGTCATTTTAGTTATTCGTATGCTAGGATTTGTTTAAATTAGTTCAAGAGTGTGTTGAGATTCGAAAATACATAGGACAGTAGATTGTTACGGTACGAAGAAGTTATCCGTGCAAGAAGTATTGATATTTAACGTTTTTGTATACTTACTTTGTTTCCCATGTATTATGTTTAGCTTTAAAGATTACTTAGTTGAAAAAACTTATACTCGCATAATTTGAGTGATATATAAGAAAATCTAATTTACTTGATCGTGGACCTTGGTTTGAGTTCTTATTCATTGTTCATAGATTTAGTTTCCTTTATAAGGTTTGATGCTTACATTTCATAATGGTAATTTAAATTTGGATTTTTATGAGTGAATACGGATGGTTTTTTGGTCATATTAAACAACTATCGTTGACTCGATGCTCAACAAGAAATATGAGAATCGAGAGTAAGTATTTGGATTCATTGTAGTGGAATTTGTAAGCTAGAGTGATTGAAGATGGTGGTAGAGTGTTTTCGATGAGTTTGGAAAGCACTAGATCAATTTTTAGGGTGATTAGTACGGTCTTGTGTTTGGATTTGATTTCGGTTTAAACTGTACCTACATTGTTTTATTTATTAATTATAAGTGTCATTTTAGCTATTCGTATGCTTGGATTTGTTTAAATTAGTTCAAAAGTGTGTTGAGAAACAAAAATACACAGGACAGTAGTTTGTTACTGTACGAATAAGTTATCCGTGCTAGAAGTTTTGCTATTTAACGTTTTTGTATACTTACTTTGTTTCCCATGTATTATGTTTAGCTTTCGAGACTACTTGGTTGCAAAAACTTATGCTCGCATAATTTGAGTGGTATATAAGAAAATCTAATTTACTTGATCGGGGACCTTGGTTTGAGTTCTTATTCATTGTTCACACATTTAGTTTCATTTATAAGGATTGATTACTTACGTTTCATAAGGGTAATTTAATTTGGATTCTTATGAGTGAATACGAATGGCTTATTGGTGCTATGAAACGTCTATCGTTGACTCGGTGCTCAACAAGAAATATGAGGATCGAGAGTAAGTATTTGGATTCATTGTAGTGGATTTTGTATGCTAGAGTGTTTGAAGATGGTGGTAGAGTGTTTTGGATGAGTTTGGGAAGCACTAGATCGATTTTAAGGGTGATTAGTAAGGTCTTGTGTCTGGATTTGATTTTGGTTTAAACTATACCTACTTTTTTTCATTTATTAATTATAAGTGTGAGTTTAGTTATTCATATGCTTTGATTTGTTTAAATTATTTCAAGAGTGTGTTGAGAAACGAAAATACATAGGACAGTAGGTTGTTAGGGTACGAAGAAGTTATCCGTGCTAGAAGTATTGCTATTTAACATTTTTGTATACTTACTTTGTTTCCCATTTATTATGTTTAGCTTTTGAGACTACTTGGTTGCAAAAACTTATACTCGCATAATTTGAGTGATATATAAAAAAATCTAATTTACTTGATCGTGGACCTTGGTTTGAGTTCTTATTCATTGTTCACACATTTAGTTTCATTTATAAGGTTTGATTACTTATGCTTCATAAGGGTAATTTAAATTTGGATTCTTATGAGTGAATACGAATGGTTTATTGGTCTTATGAAACATCTATCGTTGACTCGATGCTCAACAAGAAATATGATGATCGAGAGTAAGTATTTGGATACATTGTAGTGGATTTTTTATGCTAGAGTGTTTAAAGATTGTCGTAGAGTGTTTTGGGTGAGTTTGGGAAGCATTAGATCGATTTTAAGGGTGATTAGTATGGTCATTTTTTTGGATTTGATTTCGGTTTAAACTATACCTACATTGTTTCATTTATTAATTATAAGTGTCATTTTAGTTATTTGTATGCTTGGATTTGTTTAAATTTTTTCAAGAGTGTGTTTAGAAACGAAAAAACACAGGACAGTAGGTTTTTACGGCACGAAGAAGTTATCCATGCTAGAAGTATTACCATTTAACGTTTTTGTATACTTACTTTGTTTCCCATTTATTATGTTTAGCTTTCGAGACTACTTGGTTGCAATAACTTATACTCGCATAATTTGAGTAAAATATAAGAAAATCTAATTTACTTGATCGTGGACCTTGGTTTGAGTTCTTATTCATTGTGCACACATTTAGTTCATTTATAAGGTTTGATTACTTATGCTTCATAAGGGTAATTTAAATTTAGATTCTTTTGAGTGAATACGAATGGTTTATTGGTCTTATGAAACATCTATCATTGACTCGATGCTCAATAAGAAATATGAGGATCAAGAGTAAGTATTTGGATACATTGTAGTGGATTTTGTATGCTAGAGTGTTTGAACATGGTGGTAGGGTGTTTTGGATGAGTTTGGGAAGCACTAGATCGATTTTAAGGGTGATTAGCACGGTCTTGTGTTTGGATTTGATTTCGGTTTAACTGTACCTACATTGTTTCTTATATTAGTTATAAGTGTCATTTTAGTTATTCATATGCTTGGATTTGTTTAAATTAGTTCAAGAGTGTGTTGAGAAACGAAAATACATAGGACTGTAGGTTTATACGGGACGAAGAAATTATCCGTGCTAGAAGTATTGCTATTTAACGTTTTTGTATACTTACTTTGTTTCCCATGTATTATGTTAAGACTTCGAGACTACTTGGTTGCCTCAACCTATGCTCGCATAATTTGAGTGATATACAAGAAAATCTAATTTACTTGATCGTGGACCTTGGTTTGAGTTCTTATTCATTGTTCACACATTTAATTTCTTGATGAGTTCATATGAATTGTTTATTGGTCCTATGAAACATCTATCCTGACTCGATGCTCAACAAGAAAATTGAGGATCGAGAGTAAGTATTTGGATTTACTGTAGTGGATTTTGTATGCTAGAGTGTTTGAAAATGGTGGTATAGTATTTTGGATGAGTTTCGAAAGCACTAGATCAATTTTAAGGGTGATTAGTATGGTCTTGTGTTAGGATTTGATTTCGGTTTAAACTATACCTACATTGTTTCATTTATTAATTATAGGAGACATTTTAGTTATTCGTATGCTTGAATTTGGTTAAATTAGTTTAAGAGTGTGTTGAGAAATTAATATATACATAGGATTGTAGGTTGTTATGGGACGAATAAGTTATCCGTGCTAAAAGTATTGCTATTTAATGTTTTTGTATACTTACTTTGTTTCCCATGTATTATGTTAAGCTTTCGAGACTACTTGGTTGCACAAACCTATTCTCGAATAGTTTGAGTGATATATAAGAAAATATAATTTACTTGATCGTTTACCTTGGTTTGTGTTCTTATTCATTGTTCACACATTTAGTTTCCTTTGTAAGGTTTGATTACTTACGTTTCATAAGGGTAATTTAAATTTGGATTCATATGAGTGAATAGGAATGGTTTAGTAGTCCTATGAAACATTTATCGTTGACTCGGGTGCTCAACAAGAAATATGAGGATCAAAAGTAAGTATTTGGATTCATTGTAGTGGATTTTGTACCTTAGAGTGTTTGAAGATGGGGTTAGAGTGTTTTGGATGACTTTGGGAAGCACTAGATCGATTTTAAGGGTGATTAGCACGGTCTTGTGTTTGGATTTGATTTCGGTTTAACTGTACCTACATTGTTTCTTATATTAGTTATAAGTGTCATTTTAGTTATTCATATGCTTGGATTTGTTTAAATTAGTTCAAGAGTGTGTTGAGAAACGAAAATACATAGGACTGTAGGTTTATACGGGACGAAGAAATTATCCATGCTAGAAGTATTGCTATTTAACGTTTTTGTATACTTACTTTGTTTCCCATGTGTTATGTTAAGACTTCGAGACTACTTGGTTGCCTCAACCTATGCTCGCATAATTTGAGTGATATACAAGAAAATCTAATTTACTTGATCGTGGACCTTGGTTTGAGTTCTTATTCATTGTTCACACATTTAATTTCTTGATGAGTTCATATGAATTGTTTATTGGTCCTATGAAACATCTATCCTGACTCGATGCTCAACAAGAAAATTGAGGATCGAGAGTAAGTATTTGGATTTACTGTAGTGGATTTTGTATGCTAGAGTGTTTGAAAATGGTGGTATAGTATTTTGGATGAGTTTCGAAAGCACTAGATCAATTTTAAGGGTGATTAGTATGGTCTTGTGTTAGGATTTGATTTCGGTTTAAACTATACCTACATTGTTTCATTTATTAATTATAGGAGACATTTTAGTTATTCGTATGCTTGAATTTGGTTAAATTAGTTTAAGAGTGTGTTGAGAAATTAATATATACATAGGATTGTAGGTTGTTATGGGACGAATAAGTTATCCGTGCTAAAAGTATTGCTATTTAATGTTTTTGTATACTTACTTTGTTTCCCATGTATTATGTTAAGCTTTCGAGACTACTTGGTTGCACAAACCTATTCTCGAATAGTTTGAGTGATATATAAGAAAATATAATTTACTTGATCGTTTACCTTGGTTTGTGTTCTTATTCATTGTTCACACATTTAGTTTCCTTTGTAAGGTTTGATTACTTACGTTTCATAAGGGTAATTTAAATTTGGATTCATATGAGTGAATAGGAATGGTTTAGTGGTCCTATGAAACATTTATCGTTGACTCGGGTGCTCAACAAGAAATATGAGGATCAAAAGTAAGTATTTGGATTCATTGTAGTGGATTTTGTACCTTAGAGTGTTTGAAGATGGGGTTAGAGTGTTTTGGATGACTTTGGGAAGCACTAGATCGATTTTAAGGGTGATTAGTATGGTCTTGTGTTTGGATTTGATTTCGGTTTAAACTGTATCTACATTGTTTCATTTATTAATTATAAGTGTCATTTTAGTTATTCGTATGCTTGGATTTGTTTAAATTAGTTCAAGAGTGTGTTGCGAAACGAAAGTACATAGGACTGTAGGTTGTTACGGGACGAAGAAATTATCGGTGCTAGAAGTATTATCATTTAACGTTTATGTAGACTTACATGTTTCCCTTGTATTATGTTTAGTGTGACAACCCTAAAAACTAAGTTTTGTAAAACTAATGTCTTAAGAAAATTTTTATAGGTTTATATTCATGAACTCTATTGAATTATTAAGGTAAGTTTATTTGACTAACTCCTTATGAATCTTATATGTTTTGGTGATTATGCATATGTTACGTGAGCATGCATGCACCCATGCATAATTATTTACGTATGCATGTGTATGAATATTTGTGAACTTTGTGATCTTTGAACCATGTGTGTTACCAATCATAAGATTAAGTGATTAGTTAGCTTAATATTAGATGCTTTAACTATCTGTAATGTATTAAAAATTTAAACTTGATCAAACATCACCAAACAAGATTACATCAAGAAACTTTGAATCAAAACTAAAACAAATCACACCTTAAGCACCTAAACACCAACATAGACACAACCTTAGCCATAATCTCGGTTCATTAGAGAACTAATCAACCCGATTAAGCACCTAAGTCTTTGTCTAAGCCTAGCTTAATGACTAAGAAAGTCATTAGCACCACAAGTTGATACCTAGCCAATCCTTACACCAATCACCACCTTAAATCCTTACACCTAGCCTATTATGATTTAATAACCTTAAATCACCACTTTTGTAAAAATTCTAGAAAATTATCTGTAAGTAATTATTTGTTGAAATTTTTACTTGTTAATCTATATTTTTAGATGTTTATGCTATTAAAAATTGGTGATACATGGATAGTTGTAACTAGTGTTTTAAAATTATTATTTGATTTATGAAATAAGTGCTGAAAATTTTAAAGAAATAAGATTTATTCCTAACATATAATTATTTTATAGGGTTTTTGCTGGAATAAATGTGAGATTTATAAGTAAGACTTTTTTAGATTACTGTCATAAAACAATATGCTTTTAGAAATCATATTGTTTTATGATTGATGCTATTATAAGTAAGACTTTTTTAGATTACTAGCATAAAACAATATTGTTTTATATCATCATCAATCTCCATTTCAAGAACTATTTCACCATTTTTACATTTATAAGGTTTGGGAGGAAAAGCATATTGTTTTATGATTAATGCTATTATAAGTAAGACTTTTTTAGATTACTGTCATTATGCCATAAGCTACAACCATTAATTCGAATGAGGAACCGTCTGGTAATATAGGTAGCGCTACTTAGGAAAATATTTCCTGCACCAACAGGATGAGTGTTGTGATGCTATATTATCTTATTTTGTGATTTGTATTTGTGATAGTTATAAATCATCTAGCTTATAAGTTGGTTTGCTTGTAATCTTATTTATATTGCATCAATTTATTTTGTTTAGTAATTAAACCTATGTTCTCACCAACATTATGTTGACTGTTTTGAGTATGCTTTTTCATGTAATCAAAATGACTAACAGTATTATGTTTTCGTTTGATGTGTCCAATGGATGGGGTGAGGTGATGGGAAGAACGTGTGTCAAATTAACTGTGAACAAGTATGATCTTAGTATAACTGTGGATGTGCATTTCCAATACTATTGAAGATGTAGCAGTTAACAAGACACTTTTGTACTAGGGTTATGTTAAATTTTGTAGAAGTCTTATATAGACAAGTTATGTATAAAATATAGTGTAACCCGTACTCATATCTACCTATATCAATCTATGAAATGTTATGTTATATTATTTATCATATTACTTGTTGCATTTACTTGGTAATTAATGTGTTCTGAGCTAAAAAGTCACACCTAAGCATTTCACGCTTCCGCCGGAATGTGACAGGTTGGTATTAGAGCCATTGGTTATAGAGAATTAGAGATTATGAAATGCCTAGACAATAATCATAAGCTTAAATGATAATAGATTTTCAACATGATTAAAAATTGTAACACCCGGAAATTTATTATTTTGAAGCCGACAGAGAAAGAAAAGAAATAAAGTCCAAAGTCGAGGGACCAAACTCGCCAACGAAGAAAAGTCGTGTAATATGGTGATATGTGTAGGGAGAGGGCAGCCCACTCTCCCCACACTTCACAAAATTCAGCTCACAAGAAGAGAGAAGAGAGAAAGGAGAGAAAAAGGGAGAAAAGGGTTGATTCGGGTGATTCGGGTGTCCAAATTCGTCGAGTAGCAAGCCAAATCGAAGCTCTTGTCTTTGTGCTCGATTGTGTGAGTTCTAGGACCCCACTTTTACTTGTTTTCAACTGATTTTGGGGCTGGAAAGTGTGCAAAACCCGTTTTTATGTGTGTGTGTGTTTGACCCATTTGGGTGTGAGGTGTATGGTGTGTTTAGAGTATGATTTCGGGCTTGTGTGTGCTTGTATGGTGTTAAGGTATACATTCCTAAGGTCCAGGAGGGTTGATTTAGGCTTAGAATGGGTTTGGATGAGCTTGGAGGCCGAAAATGGCAGATTGGGTTCGGGATGAACTCCATTCTGCATCAGCTAGGGCTAGGCGACCGAATGAAGGCCATACGGCCGAATGAGGGCGATTGGAGGTCCATTCGCACGATTGGGACTCAGTCGCACGACTGGGAGTCCAGTCGCATGAGGGATGTGCGACTGAGGTTCAGTCGCATAAAGGCTTAGTCGCATGAGTCCATACGCATGAGGTTAGTCGCATAGGTGCCCATTCGTAGTAATCCCATTCGCACAAGGTCCATACGCACGATTGGATGTTCATTCGCATAGATGACCATCCGCAAGAGTTCAGTCGCATGATGTTCAGTCGCATGGAGGCCATGCAACTGAAGAGTGTCCATACGCCCGAACAGGGCTGTTGCACTCGAAGAAATGTGTAGTTTGACTTCTGGCCTTCGGGGAAAGGTGCAGATGTAAGTGTTGACGAAAGGTAACCCGTAAGAGCATGTAAGAGGACGGTCATGGCCTTAGAGAGCATGTAGGGCATGATGATGAGGATGTTGCATGTTTATGCATATTATGAATGTATGATATTGCCCTGTATGATGATATGATGAATGTGTATGATATGTTCCTTATTATGATGTATGCTTATCTTTCTTGTGGCTTTACATGTCATGCTAATGAATGAATGAATGAATGAATGAAGTATTATGTAATGTAAAGCGAAAGATAATGAAAGAGGAACATGAAGTAAGAATGCATGCATTAATGAACGATGAATGAACGAATGAAAGGCTTGCAAGCATATTATTGGGGTGAGCGACTTTGTGTTGCAAAAGACTCGGATGAAGTGCAATCGTTTAGATTGCCTATGAGGTGAGCAACCACGCCGTTGCAAAAGACTCGAGTAAGAGCTATCGTGATGTTGCCTTGGGGTGAGCAACCTTGTTGTTGCAAAAGACTCGGATAGCTTGCTATCGTGATGGGCAATTGGGGTGAGCAACCTTAGGGGTGCAAAAGACTCGGATAGCGAGCAATCATTGAGATTGCCATTGAGGTGAGCGACCATGTTGTCGCAAAAGACTCGGAAGACAGAATGAACGAAAAGAATGGAAGATAATGAATGAGATGAAAGATAATAATGAAATTATCTGTGTATACGTATGTTGCATGATTGCATGATAAAGGAATGGTTTTAATGAAAGTAAAGTATGTTTTATTATTAAAACTAGAACTCACTCAGCAACGCTGACTTTTATTGCATTTTCCAGTTGGCAGGTAAATGATTGCTGAGGATGGCATGGCGAAGCTACTCGGCTCTTTTGGGATGGCATCCAATTATATAGCTTTTGTGATGTAATGCAAACATGAATTTTGTAACTGGATAATGATGTATTATTTGGCAAAAGTAATTATAATGAAACGTGATGTCATTTTTGAATGTTTCCGCTGCGATGTTTTCTTAATGAAATGTAAATGTATGTTTTATGTGCGATGAATGGCCAACTGTAGGCGTCCCGGGAACGGGGCCTTACAAGTTGGTATCAGAGCCAAAGTTTAAGTGAAATGGGTAAATTTTCAAAATAAACCTTAACTTAAACTGAAAATGGGACGAATGGGGAATGGGATGCCAAACTGAGTAGCTGCGTGCCATCAGGTATTTTCTTAAAGTTAACCGGTTTATGTGCGCATGGTATATGTTATGTGTTGTATGTAGATTTGAATACTGATGTAGTCAGGACAGGTAATACTTGGGGTATGAAGAGTACAGTAAGTGGCTAATCACAACTGGCCACTGTAATTAGGGACTTACTATACTTGACATAAACTGAGTTGTTTCCTTGAATGACCGTGTTGGTGTTTGAATCTTTCAGTGTGATAGAGAATGGCTGGTGGTAGATCTTCTAGAGCTTCTAGGGGTGGAGGCCGTGATGGCCCTGTTGCTGAACCACGCCCTAAGAGAGGAAGGCCTAGAGCTGAGAAAGAGGTTCCTGCAGAACCTGAGACTCCTCATCCAGAAGCTGGGGATGAGAGTGCGAACTTAAGGGCCTCGGTAAAGGAGGCTGTTGTGGAGGAAGTACATCAGGTCATGCAGACAATCTTACCGTCTGTGGTGACCGAAGTCATCAAGGCTGTGAAGGAAGGGGAAAGGAAGGAGAGAAACCGGGCCTCGGGGGAGCAACCGGAGCCTGAAACTATTTTCTCCGATAATGAGGAGGAAGAGGAAGAGGAGCCTGTGCGGGAGGTGGCACGAGGCTGTAACTACGGGGTGTTTATGAGATGCAAGCCCCCTACTTTTGACGGTAATGGTAATGCTGCTGCTGCTCACCGATGGGTGAGAGAAATGGAGGCTGTTCTCGACATCAGCGAGTGCCGAGAAGATCAGAAAGTCAAGTTTGCCACCCACTCCTTCGTGGACTCGGCACTATGCTGGTGGGACAACATTGTCCAAGCAGAGGGTAATCGGGCGATCGGGCGAATGAGGTGGCCCGAACTGAAGAAGATGGTGATCGAGGAGTTTTGTCCTCATCGGGAAATGGATAAGGTTGAGAGGGAGTTTCTGCAACTGGAGGCGGGAACCATGACACACCAACAGTACACCACGAAGTTCAACGAGATGGCACGTCTGGTGCCGGATCAAGTGACACCTCTGTCCCGAAAGATCAAGAGGTATATACAGGGTTTGCCGGCGGATATTCGCAGGCACATGATCGCCGCCCGGCCGAGCACGTTTAGGTCGGCGGTGGATTTGGCGGGAAGATTGTATGATGAGAGGACGGTGGTGGTGACTGATGGTGGCAGAAAGAGCGGTGGTGAACGAGGCTGGCAGGGAAGAGGTTTGGTCGGGGCAATGCCTCGATGGGTAATAAGAAGGCACGGGTGGATGATCGCCGTGTGGTTATGTAGGTGCGGGATCGAGAAGGTGTGGTAAGTGTGGACGGGAGCATAGCGGGGAGTGCAGGTTTGGGTCGAACTTGTGCTTCAGGTGTGGAAAGGCGGGGCACATGGCAAAGGACTGTCGTGCGGTCCGATGCTTTAACTGTGGTGAAGAGGGTCACGTGCTCAAAGATTGTAAGAAGCCGAGGGCTGAGAGTTCAGGGGCAAAGAGGACGGGAGGTGATGGACCGAGGGCGAGCGCCAGGGCATTCACCATGACACAGGAGGAAGCTAGAACGGACCCTGATGTCGTGTCCGGTACGTTTCTGGTGAACCAAACTTTAGCTTCTGTGTTATTTGATTCTGGTGCTAGTAGAGTTTTATTTCTGCTGCTTTCTGTGCTAAGCTGCCTGTTAGTAGTAGACGTGTTGATGCGCCCTTTGATGTAGAAACTGCCATAGGTAAGTCTACCAGGATTTCTGAGATGATAGAGAACTGTGATGTGGAGCTCGAGGGTCATAAGTTCCTGTTAGACCGTTTGTGATGACCTTAGGTGGTTTTGATTTGGTTCTTGGGATGGATTGGTTAGCGGACTTCGAGGCGAACATTGTGTGTCGCAAGAAGATGATTCGGTTGTTGGCGCCTGACGGTAGTTCAGTGACAGTGTATGGTGATCGGGTTACTACGATTCCGAAGGTGATCTCGATGGCAGTGGCGGGAAAGTGTATGAGGCGTGGATGTAGTGCCTACTTGGCCTATGTAAAGGATGTGGATACGCCAACACCACAACTAGCCGATGTACCAGTTGTGTGTGACTTTCCAGATGTGTTCCCAGAAGACTTATCAGGAGTGCCACCTGACAGAGAGATCGAGTTTCAGATTGATCTGATACCGGGTGCCCAACCTGTCGCCAAGGCACCGTATCGGTTGGCTCCGACCGAGATGAAAGAGTTGATGGAGCAGTTGCAGAGTTGCTTGATAAGGGGTTCATTAGACCGAGTATCTCTCCTTGGGGTGCTCCGGTCCTGTTTGTAAAGAAGAAGGACGGTAGTATGAGGATGTGCATCGACTACCGCGAGCTGAACAAGTTGACAGTGAAGAACCGATACCCCTTACCGAGGATAGATGATTTGTTTGATCAGCTTCAGGGTGCCAGTTGGTTTTCAAGAATAGATCTTCGATCTGGTTACCATCAGTTGAAGGTGAAGGAGCAGGATATTCCTAAAACAGCTTTCCGTACGCGCTATGGTCACTACGAGTTTCTTGTCATGTCCTTTGGCTTGACCAACGCGCCAGCTGCTTTTATGGATTTGATGAACCGTGTGTGTCGGCCTATGTTGGATAAATCAGTGATTGTGTTTATTGATGATATCCTGATTTACTCGAGGAGCGAAGCAGAGCATGCCGGTCACATTCGGGAGGTTCTAGAGACGTTGAGAAGGGAGAAGTTGTATGCAAAATTCTCCAAGTGCGCGTTCTGGTTGCGCGAAGTTCAGTTCTTGGGTCACGTGGTGAATCCTGACGGGATTATGGTGGACCCGGCAAAAGTGGAGGCGGTTATGCAATGGAAGTCACCAAAGACGCCATCCGAGATTCGTAGCTTCTTGGGTTTGGCGGGTTACTATAGAAGGTTCATCCAAGACTTCTCCAAGATTGCTTCTCCACTAACCAAGTTGACCCGAAAAGATGTGAAGTTTGTATGGGGTCAAGCTCAAGAGAAGGCGTTTGAAGAATTGAAGGCGAGATTGACTCAAGCTCCTGTTCTGTCATTACCCGATGGAAGTGAAGATCTGGTGGTTTATTCCGATGCTTCTTACTCGGGGTTGGGGTGTGTGTTAATGCAGAGAGGAAAGGTTATAGCCTATGCATCCCGACAGTTGAAGGTTCATGAGGTCAATTATCCTACTCATGACTTGGAGCTGGCAGCCGTGGTCTTTGCATTAAAGATTTGGAGGCACTACCTCTACGGGACGAAGTGCACCATATTCACTGACCACAAGAGTCTGAAGTACTTCTTTGAGCAGAAGGATTTGAACATGAGGCAGAGGCGGTGGTTGGAACTTATAAAGGATTATGATTGTGAGATCCACTACCATCCGGGCAAGGCCAACGTGGTGGCTGATGCCCTTAGCCGGAAGGAGAGGCCCGAGCCGATTCGGGTGAAAGCCTATCAGTTGATCATGACCTCTGATGTAATGAAGCAGGTTAAAGAGTTTCAAGATGAGGCACTGAAGGAAGATCATCTTAACTCTGAAAGGATGAGAGGTCTGGTTGGAGAATTGGGTGAAAACACGCTCGGTGTTAGAACCCGATTTGATCGTGTGTGGATTCCTCGTTTTGGGGATCTACGGGGGAAGATAATGGATGAAGCTCACAAGACTCGGTACTCCATTCATCCTGGTGCCACGAAGATGTACCATGATATGAAGAAAGATTATTGGTGGCCGGGTATGAAGCGCGATGTGGTGGAGTATGTGAGTAAGTGCCTTACTTGCTTACAGGTGAAGGCCGAGCACCAAAAGCCGTATGGGAAGATACAACCTTTGGATATACCGGAATGGAAGTGGGAGCACATCACCATGGATTTCATTACAAAGCTGCCGCGTACCCCGAAAGGGTACGATGCCATATGGGTGATAGTTGATCGTTTGACGAAGAGTGCTCACTTCCTACCGATTCGCGAGACATATTCATCTGAGAGGTTGGCTGATCTGTTCATCAAAGAGATTGTGACTCGTCATGGTGTGCCGGTGTCTATTGTGTCGGATCGCGACACTCGGTTTACATCTAAATTCTGGAAGAAGTTCCACGATGCTATGGGGACGAGGTTACATATTAGCACGGCTTATCATCCCCAGACTGATGGTCAGTCAGAAAGGACCATTCAGACGCTGGAAGACATGCTTCGGGCATGTGTGATCGATTTTGGTGGAAGTTGGGATGACCACCTACCGTTAGCCGAATTCTCATATAACAACAGCTATCACGCCAGCATTGGCATGCCTCCATATGAGATGCTATACGGTAGGAGATGCAGAACACCCGTTTGTTGGGGTGATATTGGTCAGAAGGAATTGGGAAGCGTCGAGGTAATCGAGGCTACGACTGAGAAGCTTGAGAAGATCAAAGCCTTCATGAAGGCAGCCAAAGACAGACAGAAGTCGTATGCTGATAAACGACGCAGACCGATTGAGTTCCAGGTGGGTGACCGGGTTATGTTGAAGGTCTCACCTTGGAAGGGTATCATTCGCTTCCGAAAGCGGGGCAAGTTGAGCCCAAGGTATATAGGCCCTTTCCGAATCATTGCTCGAGTAGGAGAGGTGGCCTATAGACTGGAGTTACCAGATGAGTTAAGTGGAATTCACCCGACATTCCATGTATCTCATCTAAGGAAGTGCTTAGCAGATGAAGATATGATTGTTCCATTGGAGGATATCGAAGTAGATGAACGGCTCAATTATGTGGAGCAACCAGTGGCAATCATCGACCGAAAGGAGAAAAGGCTAAGGAATAAAGTGGTTCCTCTTGTGCGTGTACAGTGGAAGCACAGGAAGGGATCCGAGTCAACGTGGGAGACTGAGGAAGAAATGAGACAGCATTATCCACGTTTGTTCGAGGAATGACAGGTTTCGGGGACGAAACCTATTTAAGGGGGGTGGACTTGTAACACCCGGAAATTTATTATTTTGAAGCCGACAGAGAAAGAAAAGAAATAAAGTCCAAAGTCGAGGGACCAAACTCGCCAACGAAGAAAAGTCGGTAATGTGGTGATATGTGTAGGGAGAGGGCAGCCCACTCTCCCCACACTTCACAAAATTCAGCTCACAAGAAGAGAGAAGAGAGAAAGGAGAGAAAAAGGGAGAAAAGGGTTGATTCGGGTGATTCGGGTGTCCAAATTCGTCGAGTAGCAAGCCAAATCGAAGCTCTTGTCTTTGTGCTCGATTGTGTGAGTTCTAGGACCCCACTTTTACTTGTTTTCAACTGATTTTGGGGCTGGAAAGTGTGCAAAACCCGTTTTTATGTGTGTGTGTGTTTGACCCATTTGGGTGTGAGGTGTATGGTGTGTTTAGAGTATGATTTCGGGCTTGTGTGTGCTTGTATGGTGTTAAGGTATGCATTCCTAAGGTCCAGGAGGGTTGATTTAGGCTTAGAATGGGTTTGGATGAGCTTGGAGGCCGAAAATGGCAGATTGGGTTCGGGATGAACTCCATTCTGCATCAGCTAGGGCTAGGCGACCGAATGAAGGCCATACGGCCGAATGAGGGCGATTGGAGGTCCATTCGCACGATTGGGACTCAGTCGCACGACTGGGAGTCCAGTCGCATGAGGGATGTGCGACTGAGGCTTCAGTCGCATAAAGGCTTAGTCGCATGAGTCCATACGCATGAGGTTAGTCGCATAGGTGCCCATTCGTAGTAATCCCATTCGCACAAGGTCCATACGCACGATTGGATGTTCATTCGCATAGATGACCATCCGCATGAGTTCAGTCGCATGATGTTCAGTCGCATGGAGGCCATGCGACTGAAGAGTGTCCATACGCCCGAACAGGGCTGTTGCACTCGAAGAAATGTGTAGTTTGACTTCTGGCCTTCGGGGAAAGGTGCAGATGTAAGTGTTGACGAAAGGTAACCCGTAAGAGCATGTAAGAGGACGGTCATGGCCTTAGAGAGCATGTAGGGCATGATGATGAGGATGTTGCATGTTTATGCATATTATGAATGTATGATATTGCCCTGTATGATGATATGATGAATGTGTATGATATGTTCCTTATTATGATGTATGCTTATCTTTCTTGTGGCTTTACATGTCATGCTAATGAATGAATGAATGAATGAATGAAGTATTATGTAATGTAAAGCGAAAGATAATGAAAGAGGAACATGAAGTAAGAATGCATGCATTAATGAACGATGAATGAACGAATGAAAGGCTTGCAAGCATATTATTGGGGTGAGCGACTTTGTGTTGCAAAAGACTCGGATGAAGTGCAATCGTTTAGATTGCCTATGAGGTGAGCAACCACGCCGTTGCAAAAGACTCGAGTAAGAGCTATCGTGATGTTGCCTTGGGGTGAGCAACCTTGTTGTTGCAAAAGACTCGGATAGCTTGCTATCGTGATGGGCAATTGGGGTGAGCAACCTTAGGGGTGCAAAAGACTCGGATAGCGAGCAATCATTGAGATTGCCATTGAGGTGAGCGACCATGTTGTCGCAAAAGACTCGGAAGACAGAATGAACGAAAAGAATGGAAGATAATGAATGAGACGAAAGATAATAATGAAATTATCTGTGTATACGTATGTTGCATGATTGCATGATAAAGGAATGGTTTTAATGAAAGTAAAGTATGTTTTATTATTAAAACTAGAACTCACTCAGCAACGCTGACTTTTATTGCATTTTCCAGTTGGCAGGTAAATGATTGCTGAGGATGGCATGGCGAAGCTACTCGGCTCTTTTGGGATGGCATCCAATTATATAGCTTTTGTGATGTAATGCAAACATGAATTTTGTAACTGGATAATGATGTATTATTTGGCAAAAGTAATTATAATGAAACGTGATGTCATTTTTGAATGTTTCCGCTGCGATGTTTTCTTAATGAAATGTAAATGTATGTTTTATGCGCGATGAATGGCCAACTGTAGGCGTCCCGGGAACGGGGCCTTACAAAAATTTATACATACATATTTTTGTGTATTAACAACCCTGATGAGGAAGAAATAAATAGAAAATATTTATGACCTCATGTATATATGTTTTCCTAAGTTATACTTAGATATTGGGAAATTTGTTTTATGATATATACGCATGATATGTGTATATGAAATGTTTGGTGAATCTTTTTGACTAATTGTTTTGATTTGTAATATTACAATTAAAATTTATAAGGACTTTTGCAGCTATGAATTCAGATAGTCACTATAGTGAAATCAATCCCTCAGAGTGTTCAAACCATAGCAACCTTAAGGAAACAACACCAGAACCAAACCTCAGAATAATATGGAAATTTCCCAACCCTAAATCAAGACTAACACAAAGCCAAAGTTTTATGTTCGGCGTGCACCGTAACCATCGGAGGTTATACGATCGAGACTGTTGGATCTTATATGCCCAAGACACATACAAGATTGATGTGGTTAGTACGTTATGATCCAAGTCGGGTCATACCCAATAACAAGCTAAACAAACATCAATAAGTATTTATTTGTTGATATGATCAAACAAATAAATATTGACACCAATTTAGAAAATGGGCTTTCTAAATTATTGCATTTGAAATAGAACAAATTACATGGATAATTTATTCATGAGAAATTATTTGTATTATTATTTAAGTAGGTTAAATAATAATAAATAAAAGTGTGTTCAGGTTATAAAATTAAAAGGGGTTTAATTTTATAAACTTATGAGTTTATTGAGCGTGAAAAGTTTACATAAAATGGGAGGGAAAAAACCAATTTTCGGCTGCCCCTTGGTGGTTTTCCTTGGGATTCTATGTCTTGTTTTAATACAAGACATTAACCCATTTCACACTCCACCAAAAACACACACTCTCTCACACACAATTGGAAGCTCTCTCCTCCTCTTTCTTGGCTGAATTTTTGGATTTGGAAGAAGAAACAAGAAGCAGGGTTTTGGTGTTCAACTTCCTAACTAGTTGGGTGTTTTGGCAAGAAGCTTGTGGGTATACTTGCTTGAGGCCTTCTTCCTTGGAGGTTACATTAAAGAACATCATCTTCTTCATCTATCATCCATCTCAAATATCCTTGCTCTTAGAAAGGTAGTATTCTTGAACACTGTAAGGCCCCGTTCCCGGAGATCTCACAGTTGGTCATTCACAGCATTAAATATATTATAAATTTACAAACTTAAGCAGCGGAATCATTTTATCAAAAACCATTTATTTCATTTCATTAAACACTATTGTTAAATAATACACTATTGTTTGATGAGATACAAAAAGAACTGTTTAATTGCATTACAAAACAACAGCAATAATAGTTATGAATGGATGTCAGTCTTTCCCTGCCGAGTAACTTCACCCTCGTGCCATCCTCAGCAATATTTACCTGCCAACTGAAAATGTATAAAAGTCAGTGTTGCTGAGTGAGTTCTAATTTTATAGGTGATAAATTACTTTCTGTATGTTGTATGAAAATACTCTTTTCTGTAAAATACAACTCTTTACTGTATATGCGAGCACGCATTAACTATATGAACAAATACTATTCGATCTCTTTACTGTATGCCTTGTTTATTCTGTTTTTCTTTATTCTTTATCTTTCACTGTCTGTATGGACCAATGAGCGATACCCCAACTATATGCGTGATGGAAAACGGGTGATGGGCCATCTATATCCCTTGAAAGGGTAAACTATATCCCTCGAAAGGGTGAACTGTATCCCTCGAAAGGGTGCTGTGTACTGTATACAAGGCCAACCCAATCACCCAGGGTACGCTACAAGGGTCCTGCCAGTCTCCAAGACTGGCCCTGTGTGCATGAAAGGGTAGCTAACCCACAGCATAGTTGAGCTAACAACAACATGGTTGTGTACCTCCTATAAGCTTGCAAGACTTGTTAACATTTTATTAATGTTCCTCTTCTTTTCTTTATTGCTCTTTCTCTTTATTATTACAATATACTTTACGTTACGATAATATACATTCCACGTAAAGTCACATTCTATAGGTAATAATAATAATAGCAATAATAATAATAAGGAACAATCATAAGACAAATCATAATCAATCATATTCATGCATGAAATCCATCATTAATATGCCCTAGACAACTCTCGGTCAAAACCCTAAAAGCACAGACTCCCAAACATTCTGCATTAAATTCTAAGGGTTTAGGCGCATGGCACTATTTAGGCGCATGGGCCCTGTTCAGGCGTATGGGTACTTGGGCGCATGGGACACTTAGGCGCATGGGAACTCAGGCGCATGGACCACTTAGCCGCATGGCCATTCGGACGCATGGGTACAATTGGGGCGTATGTCCCCTTTCAGTTGCATGGACACTTAGGCGTATTGATTAATCAGGCGCATAGGCCACTCAGGCGCATGGGCCATTCGGACGCATGGGCCATTCGGGCGCATGGGCTATACTTAAGACATTTCTAAGGTAATCTTAGGCGCATGGGCTACTGTTTGGGCGCATGGAGTACACTTAGGGAGCTTTTGGTTGGAAGAATAGAATGGAATGAAATGAATGTAGGGTTTTAACAAGTTTATCAAAGTCCGTATAAGCTTGTTTATATGAAAAACGCAGCGGATTAAGAGTTTTAAAACTTGTTGATATGTTGATTATTAAACTCTTAAATAAGCAAAACCCAAACCATGGATCCATATACGAAATGCATACAAGAGGACAACCATAGGATGTTTAGAAGATAACCTTTTCAAGCTACTAGAAAACGAGTTTATGGAGGTGCTAAGGATGAACTTTATGGCTGAATCTTCAAGCAAGAAGACCTCAAGATGGTGATACCCCAAGCCACAAACGAACCTCTTGAATGCTAGGTTTCTTGACACCAACTTTCAGCAACAAAAACCCCTTTTTGATGCTGAAACTTTCAGCTTTTCTTTTCTTCTCTAGTAGCTGAAAAATCAGCCCTTGTTCTCTTCAAATTCGAAAATTGAGAGAGAGAAAGATGAGAGCAAAAAATCAGCCTTTGCATGTAGGAGAGAAGTCTTGTTAAGAGGGATAGTGGGTAATGCATTAAATTCTTGTGTATTTACAAGACAAAAAGTGGGACCCCCAAGCATGTGGGTGGCCGAAAATCCATTTGAAATGGATTCCCACTCTTTTGTTTTGTTTGCATAATTAAAACACTCACTAAACTCTTATGTTTATAAAGTTAAACTTATTTAAACTTTATAAACTTAGTACCTTTTTTTGTTATTATTTAGTAAGACTAAATAATAAAACAAAAATAGTACCATATGAACAATTATCCATATAATTGATGTTCATCTACAAAGGCAATGATTTAGAAAAACCCATTTTCTAAATTGGTGGTCATTATTTATTTCTATGATCTTATCAACGAATAAATATTTATTGGTGTTTGTTTAGCTTGTTATTGGGTATGACCCGACTTGGATCATATCACACTAGCCACATCAACTTAATATGCATCTTGGGCAGATCAGATCTTTCAATCTCCCACTTGCACAAGATTCGTAGAAGGTTGATGCAAGTAGAAATAACGCCTAGCAACGGTTTGCTACCCCTAATGTATATGATTAAGTGCCATTCAATAACATCGTCCTCCTCAAGTACCTTACTTGAAATGTTTTAGGTGAATAAATCATCTATCCTTTTGTTACAGATGTCATGTTAAATCCCAGAGACACAGAATCGTCATTCTCCGATGATTTAACTTTAACAGGCCTTAGACATCTAACTCTCAACGAAAGAAGAGAACAAATTCCATCTTGATTACATACGTCTCTCACAATCACATCATGTCATACCTGAACTCGGCCTTATATACTGCCAATTTTTCAGAACAGCAAAGAACTAAGTCAAAGTACAATACTTGGTGAATATCAAGACCCAATATGTATCTCAGGTCTGAGGATAAAATGATATTCGCCTTTACTCAATATCTCTTATGACTAATCACTAAGATTCCATATATAGACAATTGAGAACGGGTCGGTCCAATATCTATATCCCATAGATATCAATGAACCTTGGTAGCAACCCCTTGCTTTATATTCATACCTTATGAATATCAACCAATCCAAGTTCATTATAGTCTTACATTCATAGTTGTTCCCACAAGTATGATCGACCACGACGTTTAGAATAACTTGCTTATTCACGGATTTAAACATGCTAAAAGGATGAACAAATGAAAATTATAAACATATAATTAAGTTAAATAACATAAGTTCCAATATCCAAATACAAAATTTGATCAAGTCCAATCACTAGAATATCGAAGTCCTAAGGCACAAGTATGACTTTCATGTTTTGACCTATCTAGGAGCTTTGTGAGTGGATCCGCAATGTTTTGATCGGTTGTGAACTTTGCGAATACATATCTTTCCTTTTTCAACTTCATCCCTTATGTAGTTGAATCTCCGTTCAATGTGCCGAGTCTTTGATGAGCACGAGGTTCCTTGATTTGAGCATCGCACCCTCGTTGTCACAAAAGATCTCTAGGGGGTCTTGAATGGTAGCAACAACCCCTAGATCAGCAATGAATTTCCTAAGCCACGCAGCTTCTTGAGCTGCCAATGAAGCGGCGATGTATTCTGATTCTGTTGTAGACAGTGCCACCACATCTTGCTTTGAGCTCTTCCAAGAGACTGCTCCTCCATTCATAATGAAGACATATCCCGACTGTGATCGAGAATCATCTCGATCAGTTTGGAAACTCGCATCCGTGTAACCCTTTATAACGAGTTCCTCCTCACCAGATCCATATATTAAGAACATGTCCTTAGTATTTCTAAGGTATTTCAAAATACTCTTAACAACCATCCAATGATTATTACCAGGATTCTGTTGATATCTACTTGTCATGCTTAAAGCACATGACACGTCTGGCCTAGTACATATCATTGCATACATGATGGATCCTATAGCAGATGCATATGGGACTCCATTCATTCTTTCTTGTTCAACCTTTGAACTAGGACTTTGAGATGAGCTCAATATAGTCCCCTTTTGAATAGGTACCAAACCTTTCTTAGAATTCTCCATCTTGAACCTTTTCAAGATCTTTTCAATGTATGCACTTTGGTTTAAACCTATCAACCGCCTTGATCTATCTCTATAGATCTTTATTCCCAAAATATAGGTGGCTTCACCAAGATCTTTAATGGAAAAGCAGCTTCCAAGCCAGTTTTTACACCTTCCAAGGTTGGAATGTCATTTCCAAATAGCAGAATGTCATCGACATATAATACCAGGAAAGTAATAATGCTCCCACTAGCTACACACAAGCTTCATCAGCGTTTTTGATGAAACCAAATTTCTTTACTTCATCATCAAAACGGTGATTCCAACTTCTTGACGCTTGTTTCAATCCATAGATTGATTTCTTTAACTTGCATACATTGTTAGGATGTTTTGGATCGACAAAACCTTCAGGCTGTTTCATATGGACATCTTCCTCAAGATATCCATTAAGGAAAGTGGTTTTGACATCCATTTGCCAAATCTCATAGTCATAATATGCTGCTATGGCAAACAATATCCTAATAGACTTTAGCATTGCCACAGGCGAGAAAGTTTCATCATAATCAACCCCTTGAGTTTGAGTGAAACCTTTCGCTACAAGTCTAGCTTTATAAGTATCCAAGTTTCCATGCATATCGGTTTTCTTCTTGAAAACCCACTTACTCCCAACTATCTTGGACTTAAGAGGTGGTGTAACCAATTCCCAAACTTGGTTATCATACATGGATTGCATCTCAACGTTCATGGCTTCTTGCCATTTGTCAAAATCAGGTTTTGACATTGCATCATGGTATGTGGTTGGTTCATCTGAATCTACCACATAGCATCCATCCATGAAAAATCCATATCTCTCAGGAGGAATGCTAGTTCTACCAGATCTGCGAACGTTTTGTGTATCTTGATCATCCATATGATCATTCTCAACATTCTCATGTTGATTGCTAGTTTCAACCAATTGTGTATCGTCTTGTGAATCTTGAATCTCTTCAAGTTCCACTGCTCTTCCACTAGTTTCTTCCAAAAGAAACTTAGTCTCCAAGAACTCTGCCTTTCGAGTGCTCTGTTGGATCATAGAAATAATATCCAATACAATCTCTAGGATATCCAATGAAGATACACTTTGTGGATCGGGCTTCAAGTTTGTTTTGAGCGTATTGCTTAGGATAAGCCTCACACCCCCAAACTTTCAAATATGATAATGATGGAACCCTTCCATGCCATACTTCAAAAGGTGTCCTTTCCACTTTCTTGGTTGGGGCCATATTTAAAATACGGGCCGCGGAGAGCAATGCGAAACCCCAAAATGATAGAGGTAGTGTACTTCTAGCCATCATAGATCGAACCATATCCAATAGAGTTCGATTCCTCCTTTCAGACACACCATTATGTTGTGGTGTTCCAGGTGGAGTAAGTTGTGAGACAATCCCACAACTTTTAAGATACTCTTGAAATTCACTACTTAGGTATTCACCTCCTCTATCTGTACGAAGAATCTTGACCATTTTGTTGAGTTGATTTTCAACTTCATTCTTGAAGATTTTGAACATTTCAAAAGACTCATGTTTGTGTCTTAACAAGTACACATACCCATAACGACTATAGTCATCGGTAAAAGTAATGAAGTATCTTTCACCATTCCTAGTTGTTGGTTTAAAAGGTCCACATACATCCGAATGTATGATCCCTAATAAATCCTTTGCCCTTTCATTAGTCCCACTAAAAGGGGCCTTTGTCATTTTACCTTGTAAACAAGACTCGCATACATCAAATGAAAATTTTCATTAGTTTTTAAAAGACCATTCTTTTGGAGTTTTTGCATACGATTCTTGTTTATATGACCAAGGTGACAATGCCAAAGATAGGAATCATTTAAATCTAATTTGAGCCTTTTGGTGGTTGCTTGGTACATTGAGCTATCATATGTTGTGTTATTATGAACCAATTCATAAATACCATTACAAGGTATAGCCTTAAAATAAAACACATGATTTAAAGAAACATGAATATCATTGTCAACAAACTTGAAATCATAATCACATTGTCTTAAACGGGAAACAGAAATAATGTTCCTAGTTAAACTAGGAGCATACAAAACATTTTTTAAAATAACTTCCAAACCACTTGGAAGTTTCAAAATGTAGTCTCCTTGGGCTTCCACGTGAACCTTTGCACCATTGCCCATGAAGAGACTTATTTCCCCTTTTGCATAATGCTCACTTCTTTTGAACCCCTGCAACAAATTGCAAATATGAGTTCCACATCCAGTATCTAATACCCATGTGTTAGAAGAAATAACATTTAGCTCAAGATGTATCATAAACATTGTACCTGAAGTTTGCCCCGCGTCCCTCTTCGATCTCAACGCTTTGAGATAGACCGGACAATTGCGTTTCCAATGGCCTACTTCACCACACTCAAAACACGGGTCATCATGAGCAACCTTTTGCTTCTTTTCTTTCGGTTTGGGCGGTTCCACTTTTGCTTTACCCTTACCCTTCCCTTTGACGTGCCCCTTCCCTTTTGCAACATTTGCCCTAGGGTCGAGGAGGTGCCTTTTCCTACTACCACCTTCATTGATCGTAAGGACCAGTAGAACCTTTCTACCCATGCCTGCCTCGGCCGTTTTGAGCATTGAATGAAGCTCACCAATGCTCTTGTCCCATCCATTCATGTTATAATTCATAACGAAGCTATCAAACTTTTTGGATAGGGAGTTGAGGATCAAATCCGTTGCCAACTCGTTGGACACACGACAGTTAAGCCTTTCAAGGCGATCAATGTGGCTCTTCATCTTGAGAACGTAAGATGATACCGATTGGGTCTCGTCCATTCGACATGCATGGAGTGCTCGAACCGTTTCGAAGCGCTCCACCCTTGATTGTTGTTGGAACATTTCCCTCAACTGGGTGATCATGTCATAGGCATTGTGGTTCTCAAAGTCCTTTTGCAAGTCAGGAATCATACTCGCTAGCATGAGACATGAGACTTGCACAGAGTCTTCGGTGTACTTGACCCATTCGGCAAAGGCCTCAACGTCATTTTCATCGGGTTGATCGGGAATGGGATCGTCTAACACATAGGACTTCTTTTATTGTTTGAGAACAATTCTCAAATTTCGGTACCAATCCATGAAGTTCCCATGGTTTAGATGTTCCTTTTCAAGGATGGTTCTTAGTGATAGGTTATGGACGGTCGGGATTGCGTTGTTGTTGTTAGCCATCTACAATTTTACAAAGTTCAATTTTTAGTACTTTTAATATCAATGTATTTTGATTATTAATACCCTTTTGTCTCATAGACAATTAATAGTCAAAATTTAGAATCCAACGTTACATTTAAATATCGGTTAAGTGACCTTTATCCCTTTATTTAAATTAACAAGGTAGTCAACGTTTGACAGTTGTAACCTATTACAATTTCTAGTGTATGGGATCGGTTAAACATCTTATGTTTGTTTGGCATGTTTATCCCATCAACACCCTTTGTACGTCATGCTTCGGTGATCCTAATGCATGATTTCGAAATTAAGTCGTCCTACTTAGACACACGTGTGGATTTGCTAATATTAGTGGTTAGGTGACCTTTATCCCATAAATATGGCAAACCCACCTCAAAACCATAAGTTCCCTTTAATGTGGTTAGGTGACCTTTATCCCACATTAAATTCTCAAATGATTCGAGTGGTATAATAGGATGCTGTTTGACTTGTTTTAAAAGGGATTTGTGTTTCACAAAATTCTAGTTTGGAAAACAATTTTCATACCTTGCATTTGCATGCATTCAAATGCATGGTAGTTTATTTGAAAACTTATTTCAAAATTCCTTTTAATAGCCTAATTAATTATGAAAACAATTTTCATTTGGTAAAACCCATTTTATTACTTATTGATTTCTAAGGAACCAATTTTATGCGAGTTGTTGATTTCGTGTGTTAACTATCCAATTCCATAATAAGATAAGATGAACATAAATCAACCATACATGCATAATAAAACAACCACAAGTTCATAACCATAGCCAATGGATTTGGCAACAGTTGTTGACCAAAACAAGTGTGCCAAGAGGGTCAATAATAAAGCATAAACATGACACAAGGCATTGAGATGGTGTGCTCCCACTTGATCCCGCATCCTAATGCATCAAGTGTCCATTTTATGTTGTCACCATTTTGCTTTATTTGGGCTTTCTTTTGGGCTCCAACTTCAGCTCCTAGCTTCCTTGGACCTTCATGCTTTGGGCTTTGGTTATTGGGCTTAAAAACAATCTTGGGCTACGAGGCCCATTTGGGCCTAAAATGGCCCAAACCAAAAAACCAAAGTCTTCTTGAACTTCTTTTACAAAATATATCCTAATACTTTTTTACTAGTAAAAGAAATACAACTAATCTACTTATTATTACAAACCAACATAAATAATAAATAGATTACAAACCCAAATAAATAATTATTACAACCCAATTGAATAATCAAACAACATCACAACACAAAACTCATCCAAATACAAGGTATTGGCTAGGTTATGAACATCCATATACACATCCAAATATGCACATATCTATCGATTTTGGCAGCCCCTTTTCAACCCATATTCTTGGCCAACATAAACCAAGAACAAATGGGTTTTGTCCAAACAAACAAACTCTCATGATCTAAATTTTAAAGATCCTAACATGCATATAAAATAACATCTTTAAAATCAAAAAGGGGTAACCATTTCAGCCCTCTAACTCTCGGCCATATGGTGTCACACACCACAAAACCGTGAACTAGAATGTCTTATACATGTATGCATTCGTATAAGTGGCTCTTGATGCCATTGTAGGGTTTTAACAAGTTTATCAAAGTCCATATAAGCTTGTTTATATGAAAAACGCAGCGGATTAAGAGTTTTAAAACTTGTTGATATGTTGATTATTAAACTCTTTAATAAGCAAAACCCAAACCATGGATCCATATACGAAATGCATACAAGAGGACAACCATAGGATGTTTAGAAGATAACCTTTTCAAGCTACTAGAAAACGAGTTTATGGAGGTGCTAAGGATGAACTTTATGGCTGAATCTTCAAGCAAGAAGACCTCAAGATGGTGATACCCCAAGCCACAAACGAACCTCTTGAATGCTAGGTTTCTTGACACCAACTTTCAGCAACAAAAACCCCTTTTTGATGCTGAAACTTACAGCTTTTCTTTTCTTCTCTAGTAGCTGAAAAATCAGCCTTTGTTCTCTTCAAATTCGAAAATTGAGAGAGAGAAAGATGAGAGCAAAAATCAGCCTTTGCATGTAGGAGAGAATTCTTGTTAAGAGGGATAGTGTGTAATGCATTAATTCTTGTGTATTTACAAGACAAAAAGTGGGACCCCCAAGCATGTGGGTGGCCGAAAATCCATTTGAAATGGATTCCCACTCTTTTGTTTTGTTGCATAATTAAAACACTCACTAAACTCTTATGTTTATAAAGTTAAAACTTATTTAAACTTTATAAACTTAGTACCTTTTATTTGTTATTATTTAGTAAGACTAAATAATGAAAAACAAATAGTACCATATGAACAATTATCCATATAATGATGTTCATCTACAAAGGCAATGATTAGAAAACCCATTTTCTAAATTGGTGTCATTATTTATTTCTATGATCTTATCAACGAATAAATATTTATTGGTGTTTGTTTAGCTTGTTATTGGGTATGACCCGACTTGGATCATATCACACTAGCCACATCAACTTAATATGCATCTTGGGCAGATCAGGTCTTTCAATGAAATTGAGATTCTAGTATAATTTTCAAGTAAAATTATGTTTGAGTGGGTATAAAAATGTAAACCCAAGGAATGTTTCACCTCAAATTCCCTTGGTTGTGGGATTTCATATTCCCTCTCTAGGTGGAGGGATTTTGAAATCCCACAACCAAAGGAATTTAAGGTGAAACATTCCTTTGGGTTTACATTTCATTACCCACTCAAACATAATTTTACTTGAAAATTATACTAGTTTCTCAATTCCATTCCATTCCATTTCATTCTTCCAACCAAACGCTCCCTTAAATTATTCTATGGCATTTTCAGGCGTATGAACCTTCTGCATATCATGTTCCTAATATGTTTTCAAACTCAATCATCCAACCCATCTGTTCTAAACATAACATGGCTATTCTAAACATGAACATCCTATAAACATTCAAGGATTAACATTTAACATGCATAATACATACGGTAAGCATACATAAGCTTTGTGAACTATTTTAATACATTTTCAGCCCCAAAGATGTTTAAAACAAGTAAAACCGGGGTCTAGAAACTCACCTGATGCAACTTTGGGTGTATCTTCCTTCTAACCCGAATGCTAATGAGTTCAAACACCTAGAACACCACCAAACACACACACCCGAGCACATACACAAACACATAAGCACATAAACATGTAACCGGGATAAAACCCGACATAAACACATAAAAACCACGAATTCTTACCTTGATTTCGACTTCTTCTTCTTCTTCTTCTTCTTCTTCTTGTTCAAAACCGAGAGTGTTTCTACTCTCCTCCTTTCTCTCTCTAAAAGGTCCGAAGTTTTGAGTGTAGAAAAGGTGATGGGAGGCCATGCCACCTTTACACCCACTTTTTCAAAGATTTTGTCCTTTTGGACACTTATAGTCCCTCTACTTGGACTTTATTGTCTTTCTTGCTTTTATTCTTCATTTCTTGTCTTTTTAAAATAACCGGGTGTTACAAACACCCTATGGTTGGTTTTGTTTGATAGCATTTCTCTTCACATACATGATCCTTGCTCTTGGGTTTGATTTGTTGGTTAATAAATGGTTTATTTTCAGCAACTAAAACTCGTTTTATAGCTCTATATATCCGCTGCATTTTTTTGTTTAAATGGTTAAACAATCTTTGATAAACAAGTTGTATTAGGATATAATTTTGTAAAAGAAGATGCACAAGTTGGAGACCCAAAGGAAGATACAAAGGAAGGACACAAAAGACATGGACACTTGAAGCATTTGGATGTGGATTTAAGTGGGAGTTCATGGACACATTTTGATGTGTCATTGTTAACCCTTAGGAAAGACCTAATGACAACACTTATGATGGCAAACATGTATAGTCAACTTAGTGGCTATGGTTATGCACTAGTGATTGTATGATTGTGCTTGTTTGGTTATTTGTTTTATGGTTGTTGTTTGATATATGGATATGCATAACAAACTAATTAACAAACATAACAAGCTGAAAAATAATGGTTCTTTATCATTAAGTGGTTAATAAAAGGTTATTATAAGGATTAATGATTTTAATAAAAAGGGTTTTATTAAAAGGGGAACCATAGGGTACCATGTGTTTGAAAGCATGCAAATACAAGGTACATAGAGTTTTCTAAACTAGAAATATGAAAACTTAAAATTTATTTTATAAACAAGTTTAACACCGTCCTTTTGCACAACACTTGAGTCACTTGGAAACTCTTAATGGGATAAAGGTCACCTAACCATTTTGAGGGAACTTGTGATTTGAGCTAGGAATACCATATTTGTGGGATAAAGATCACCTAACCACTTATGTTGGAAAACTCACATGTGTGTGTAAGTAGGGTGACTTGATTTGCAAACCATGTTAAATGGATCACCTACAATGTGGTTTACAAATGGTGTTGACGGAATTAACATGCCGACTATACATATGATGTTTAAGTCGATCCCATGCCTCTAAAAGTTGCAAAGGGTTGCAATTGTCAAACGTTGACTACCTTGTTAATTTAAATAAGGGATAAGGTCACCTAACCACTATTTAAAAGTAACGTTGGATATGACACATAAAAGGGTATTAATAATTAAAATATGATAATATCGAAAGTACTAAAATTGAACTTTGTTAAATTTTGTAGATGGTCACCAACAACAATGAAAATAATGATATCCCGTTCGCTCACTCACTATCACTAAGGACCATTCTCCAAAAGGAGCGTCTAAACCATAACAATTTTATTGATTGGTTTCGAAACTTGAAAATTGTTCTCAAGCAAGAGAAACGGTCGTATATTTTAGATGATCCGGTTCTCAATCAACCCAAGTGGAAGATGAGGAGGCTTATAATAATTGGGTGAAATACACTGAGGACTCGGTCCAAGTTCTTGTCTCATGTTGGCAAGTATTGACTCCGGATCTCCAAAAGGAGTACGAACATCACTGAGCATACAACATGATTACCCAGTTGGAGGAAACACTCCAACAACAAGCAAGGGTAGAGCGCTTCGAAATGGTTCGAGCACTCCATGCATGTCGTATGGATGACACCTAATCGGTCTCATCTTATGTACTTAAGATCGAAAGGCTGAATTGCCCCGTCTCGAAAGAGTTAGCTACGGATTTGATCCTCAACTCTTTGTCAAAAAGGTTTGACAACTTTGTTATGAATTATAACATGAACGGGTGGGACAAGAACATAAGTGAGCTTCACTCTATGCTCAAAACTCCGAGGCGGCCATGGGTAAAAAGGTTTTACCCGTTCTCACCATCAATGAAGGTGGGAACAAGAAGAGGCCTCACCCCGCACCTAAGGCAAGTGTTGCCAAGGGTAAAGGGTACATTAGGGGAAGGGAAAAGGAGTGGTAAAAGTGCCACCACCAAAACCAGCAGAGAAGAAGCAAAAGATTGCTTCGAATGACCCATGCTTTAAGTGTGGGGAGATAGGACATTGGGCAAGAAATTGTCCTGTCTATCTCAAAGAGTTGCAAGCTAAGAGGGATGCTGGGCAAACTTCAGGTACAATTTTCATGATTCATATTGATCTCAATTTAATATCCTCTAACACATGGGTATTGGATACCGGATGTGGAACTCATATTTGCAATTTATTGCAAGGGTTCAAAAGAAGTAAGGACTTCAAGAAAGGGGATGTAAGCCTCTACATGGGGAATGGGGCAAAAGTTCAAGTTAAAGACTGAGGGGACTACATCTTAAAGTATCCAAATGGTTTGGAAGCAATTTTGAACAATGTTTTGTATGCTCCTAGTTTGACTAGGAACATTATTTCAGTTGCCCTATTAAGACAATATGGTTATGTTTTGACATTTATTGAAAATGAAATTCATGTTTCTTTAAATGACATGTTTTATTTTAAAGCTGTTCCTATTAATGGTATTTATGAATTGGTTCATGAAAACACATTATATGATAGCTCATCGTACCAAACCACCACCAAGAAGCTCAAATTGGATTTGAGTGACACCTATCTTTGGCATTGCCGTCTTGGTCATATAAACAAGAAGCGCATACAAACACTTCAAAGAAGGTCTTTTAAAAGCAAGTGAATATGATTCATTTGATGTATGTGAATCTTGTTTACAAGGCAAAATTACTAGGCACCTTTTAGTGGCAAAACCGAAAAGGGCAAAATAATTATTAGGTATCATACACTCGGATGTATGTGGTCCTTTTAAGCCAATGACTAGGTACAATGAAAGATACTTCATTACCTTTACCGACGACTATAGTCAATATGGGTATGTGTAATTGTTAAGACGCAAAGATGAAGCTTTTGAAGTGTTCAAAACCTTCCAAAATGAAGTAGAAAATCAACTCAACAAGTCAATAAAAATTCTCTGCACCGATAGAGAAGGTGAATATCTAAGTGATGCTTTTAGAGATCATCTTAGAAGTTGTGGGATTGTCTCACAACTATCTCCACCTGGAACACCACAACACAATGGTGTGTCCGAGAGGAGAAATCGAACTCTATTGGATATGGTTCGATCTATGATGGCTAGAAGCTCATTGCCTCTATCATTTTGGGGTTTCGCTTTGCTCTATGAGACCCGTATTTTGAATATGGCCCCAACCAAGAAAGTGGAAAAGACACCTTTTGAAATATGGCATGGAAGGGTTCCATCTCTAGCATATTTAAGGTGTGGGGATTTGGAGGCTTATGTAAGACTCCCCACCTCAAACAAGTTAGAAAGTCGTTCCACTAAGTGTATCTTTATTGGATATCCTAGAGATTCTATGGGATATTATTTCTATGATCCCTTGGAACAAAAGGAGTTTGTTGCCAAGAAGGCTGAGTTCTTAGAAGCTAAGTTCCTTATTGAAGGAGCTAGCAGTAGAACAGTGTATCTTGAGGAGGATCTAGAACCACAACCCGATACACGTTTGGTTGACACTAGCACTCAACATGAGGATGTTGAGGATGATCAAATGATTGATCAATACACACAAAACGTTCGCAGATCTGGTAGAACTAGTAATCCACCTGAAAGATATGGATTTTTCATAGATGGATGCTATGTGGTAGATTCCGATGAACCAACCACATACCGTGATGCAATTTCCAATTTGGATTGTGACAAATGGCTTTAAGCCATGAACGTTGAGATGCAATCCATGTATGACAACCAAGTGTGGGACTTGGTTGTACCACCTCTTGACTCCAAGGTAGTTGGAAGTATGTGGGTTTTCAAGAAGAAAACCGATATGCATGGAAACTAGATACTTATAAAGCTAGACTTGTAGCAAAAGGTTTCACTCAAACTCAAGGGGTTAATTATGATGAGACTTTCTCGCCAGTTGCAATGCTAAAGTCGATCAGGATATTATTTGCCATAGCTGCTCATTATGATTATGAGATTTGGCAAATGGATGTCAAAAACCACTTTACTAAATGGATATCTTGAGGAAGATGTCTATATGGTTCAACCTGATGGCTTTGTCGATCCAAAACATCCTAACAAAGTATGCAAGCTAAAGAAATCAATCTATGGATTGAGGCAAGCATCAAGAAGTTGGAATCACCGTTTTGATGAAGAGGTAATCAAATTTGGGTTCATCATGAATGTGTATAAGAAAGCTAGTGGGAGCATCATTACTTTCCTAGTATTGTATGTCGATGACATCCTGCTATTTGGTAATGACGTTCCAACCTTGGAGGGTGTAAAAGCCTGGCTTGGAAGCTGTTTTTCCATTAAGGATCTTGGTGAAGCCGCCTATATTTTGGGAATAAAGATCTATAGGGATAGATCAAGGCGGTTGATAGGTTTAAATCAAAGTGCATACATTGATAAGATCTTGAAAAGGTTCAAGATGGAAAACTCTAAGAAAGGTATTGTACCTATTCAAAGAGAAATGATATTGAGTACGACTCAATGTCCAAGCTCAAAGGTTGAGCAAGATAAGATGAAGGGAATCCCATATGCATCTGCTATAGGATCTATCATGTATGCAATGATATGCACTAGGCCGGACGTGTCATGCGCCTTGAGCATGACAAGGTAGTACCAGCAAAATCCTGGAAATAGTCATTGGATGGTTGTTAAGAATATACTTAAGTACCTAAGGAGGACTAAAGATATGTTCCTAATCTATGGATCTGGTAATGAGGAACACATGGTAAAAGGTTACACGGATGCGAGTTTCCAAACTGATCGGGATGATTCACGATCACAATCGGGATACATTTTCATCTTGAATGGAGGAGCAGTCTCTTGGAAGAGCTCTAAGCAAGATGTGGTGGCATTATCAACTACAGAGTCAGAATACATCACGCTTCATTAGCAGCTCAAGGAGCTGCATGGTTGAAGAAATTCATTGCCGATCTAGGGGTGGTCCCTTCCATTCAGGACCCCCTAGAAATTCTTTGTGATAGTGAGGGTGCGATTGCTCAAATCAAGGAACCCCGTGCACATCGAAAGACTAGGCACATTAAGCAGAGATTCAACTACATAAGAGATGAAGTTGAAAAGGGAAAGATATGTATTCGCAAAGTTCACACGGATCATAACATTACGGATCCACTCACAAAGCTCCTTGAAAAGGCAAAGCATGAAGGTCATACTTGTGCCATGGGACTTTGATATTCTAGTGACTGGATTTGATCTTTAATTTTGTATTTGGATATTGGAACCTTTTATTACTTGAATAAATTATTTGGTTAGAATGCTTCAACTAATGTTCCTATTTTGCATGTTTAAAAATCCATGAGTAAATTATTTACTCAAAACGTCCGTAGTCATTCATTCTTGTGGGAACAAGTATGAGGGTAAGACTATTATGAACTTGGATTAGTGGATATTCATATGGATGAATATAGAGCAAAGGGTTGCTGCCAAGGTTCATAGATATTTGTAGGATACAAATATTGGACTGACCCGCATCTCAAATAATACTACATGGAATCTTCTTGGTTGATCAAAAGTAAATTTGAGTAAAGGCGAATATCATTTGGTATCCTCTAACCTGAAATAAATATTGAGTCTTGATATTCACCGAATGTTATACTTTGACTTAGTTCTTCGGTGTTTTGAAAAATGGCAGTACATAAGGCTGATTTCAGGTATAATACGAGGTGATTGTGAGAGACGTATGTAGTCAAGATGGGATTTTTCCCTCTTATTTGTTGAGAGTAAGATGTCTAAGGCTTGCTAAAGTGGAATCAAAGGAGAATGATCACTCTGTGTCTCCAGGATTTAACATGACATCTGTGACAAAAGGATAGATGCTTAATTCACCTAAAACATTTTCGAGTAAGGTACTTGAAGGGGATGATGTTATTGAATGGCTCTTAGTCATACGTATTAAGGGTAGTAAACCGTTGTTAGGCGGTATTTACTGCTTGCATCAATCTTCTATGAATCTTGTGCAAGTGGGAGATTGTTGGATCTTATATGCCCAAGACACATACAAGATTGATGTGGTTAGTACGTTATGATCCAAGTCGGGTCATACTCATAACAAGCTAAACAAACACCAATAAGTATTTATTTGTTGATATGATCAAACAAATAAATATTGACATCAATTTAGAAATGGGCTTTCTAAATTATTGCATTTGAAATAGAACAAATTACATGGATAATTTGTTCATGAGAAATTATTTGTATTATTATTTAAGTAGGTTAAATAATAACAAATAAAAGTGTATTCAAGTTATAAAATTAAAAGGGTTTAATTTTATAAACTTATGAGTTTATTGAGTGTGAAAAGTTTACATAAATGGGAGGGAAAAACCCCATTTTCGGCTGCCCCTTAGTGGTCTTCCTTGGGATTCCATGTCTTGTTTTAATACAAGACATTAACCCATTTCACACTCCACCAAAAACACACACTCTCTCACACACAATTGGAAGCTCTCTCCTCCTCTTTCTTGGCTGAATTTTCGGATTTGGAAGAAGGAACAAGAAGAAGGGTTTTGGTGTTCAACTTCCTAACTAGTTGGGTGTTTTGGCAAGAAGCTTGTTGGTATACTTGCTTGAGGCCTTCTTCCTTGGAGGTTTACATTCAAGAACATCATCTTCTTCATCTATCATCCATCTCAAATCTCCTTGTTCTTAGAAAGGTAGTATTCTATGAACACCCTATGGTTGGTTTTGTTTGATAGCTTTTCTTTTCACATACATGATCCTTGTTCTTGGGTTTGATTTGTTGGTTAATAAATGGTTTATTTTCAGCAACTAAAACTCGTTTTATAGCTCTATATCTGCTGCGTTTTTTTCTTTAAATGGTTAAACAATCTTTGATAAACATGTAACAAACCCATCAGAGACCTCTAGGAAGAGGGTACGACGTGGCAAGATATTTTTGGCTAAAGAAGTTAAAAACTTAGAAGAACAAAACCCAGAATCTTTCCTCCTGACATCTGAAATAACACCAACAACCCAGCCGGATAACTTTGAAACTAAGGAGAAAGAAATCAAAAGATAAAGGATGGAAGATTGTTAGATAGAAACAACCCAAAAAATCTTTAAGAAAGTTAAGAAGAATCAATGAGGAATTCGGGCAATTCAAAAAGATGTCAAAGAAATAAAAGTACACAAGAAAAGTATCCTCACAAAGATATGGGATTGTGTTTGTGGAGATTAGAGCTATAGTAAACCTTAAACCTGATGCAGTAACCCTAAACGTATAAGAATAAGAATGTAATGAAACATACTCTTTGTTTTGTGACTGCTAATTGTTATGTTTTAGATAAAACTTATATTTGAATATATATTCTTGTCTTCTTAAAAGTATTAATACGATTAAAATATAGTGAAACATGACGCCAAAAATGAACACTCAACCTATACGAAGAACTGCACGATTTGGACGACCAAGAACTAGACTCAAAGAGGAAGCTCCACCAGAAAATGCTACTACAAATGGGAATGAAAGTGTCACACCCTCAAAATCCACGTGCGAAGTTTTACCGCGAGGTGTGTGAACAAACCAGGATCACAGTCACTAGTTACTCAAAACGACACTATATGCCACATTAAAACAAAACCAATCAAAGTTCAAACTTTAAAACCATGCGGAAGTGTTTTGAAAATAAAACAAACCCAAAGTATGTAAATGTAAATATTTGGCAAAACACGCGCCAACCCAAATACTTAAAATCCATAAATAATATCCAAGTATTATGTCTTTAAAATAAAGTCTTAGGATGCATGCTGGACCCGTGATGTGCTCCTAATAGCAACCTGAGTTATCGACCTGAGAATATCATACTAAAAATGTCAACACAATGGTTGGTGAGTTAAAGAGTTTGTTTTTAACATAAACACCAATAATTGTCAAACATAAGAAGTGCATTCAATAGATAGCTACTCTATACTCATAAGTATTAACCATAGTGATTTCGCGATCGAAGCTGACTGTGTTGCGTTTGTTGCCTCCCATCACGACTTACCAGGTCGTGACGATGTTTGTGTTTAGGACAATATTGCACCTGTTTGACCTCGAGTTGCACAGGTGGGGCTTGTCAAACCCAGTAGTACTACCCAAGATTTCCCCGCTACTTACCATTATTAACGATCCTAAAATGTGAGGACTTGCAACGTATTATGCACTATGTTAAAAGATACACAACTTACAATAATAATATAGTGCTTCGTAAACAAGTATGTTATCTACCCCAAAGGAGAGTTTATAAAATAAAGTGGGGCATGAACTCACCTGATGCGCAACGAACAATAACAAAGAAAACTGATGATGAATGGAAAGACAACTCTTCAAAGGTTACCTACAACACACAAGTACATAAGTACATATACACCAAAAGCTTAACAACTCTAAAAATACCTAGTTGACCCGTTTGACCCGTTGGTGACATATTAGTTGAGATATTGATTAATTAAGCGTAACAACTTAGCATACATGAATATCATACATATTATCCACACGTATCACATTATCAACCCAAGTCACCAAAATCATCGTACAACATTAGATCATCATACAACTCATGCAAATCTCAACAACCAACATGTTCAACACAATTATAAATACATCACAACCAACAATTAATAAGTGGAGTCTAATCATGCACTACATGCCATGTGAAGCCACTCACGACTTCACATTCTAAACCCTGCCAATCCTACTAAGTAAGGGCCTCAGATTCGCACGCATGTATGACAATCATAATCACATTCATCAATAAGGTTCATCCCAAACAACATACACAATAATGATCAATTCCAAACCCAAACAAACTTCTTAATCACTAACCACAATTCAACTTCATGTATGATCACCAAAACCTAGATTCCTTACATGACCAACCAAGCATCCATACAACTCAATCAATACATTCTATCACATTAGACATCATCAACAATCATTCTAACATGATCCTAACATCATAAACATGCCCAAATCATCATATCCAATGTTCTACAAAAATAAAATTTCCCTTTTAGGAAAGTAACACCCAAAAGCAATCTAGCATCCAATTCAATCATAATTTCATCAACTTTATACGTAATCAAGTTCATAACATTCACTCTAACATGATAATTATCACCAAATCATCCAAATTCCCAATTACCATACCTAAAAGTTTCTACTTTTAGTAAGTTATGATCAACACCTCAAATTCATGAGTTTTCTTGCACAATTCAATTAAACTAACATCCAAGCATCATAACATCATCAAATCATGAATTCAAAGATCAAAAAGTTTCCTCTTAAGGCGATGTATGAACTAGATGATCAATCCATGGATTTCTTGCATAATCAACATAATCTACCATTCATACAACCTAACTAACATCATACTAACATCTAACAATCATCAATTTCATGTTTTCACTACCAATTTCGGATTTAGGGTTCATCAAGAACAACTAACATGAAAAACTAATCAAAACTAACCTTCAGGTGTGTAGAAAATCAACAAATGAACGTGCTAACACCTTGTAATCTCTTGGAATCAGCCAAAATCGAATGTATGTGTGTGTTCTTGATAGAATTCGCAAGGGTGGGGGGTTTGGGTGATGGTTGCGGCCGAAACTGGGTTAGGGGGGATTAGGGTTCAATTTTTGGTATTATTTTGTTTAATATTAATTACAAAATAAACCCCTTGATTTTTATTTTATAAAAACCAATCTTTTTTACACTTTTAAATAATTTTAACTACAAATTACAAGTATTATTAGTCAACATTAATAATCATAAACATTTACAATAAATCACACAACACATAAAATATATATAACACGTTGTCACGTTATCGCGTAAAATTTACAAAATTAATATTTAAAATTCTATAAATTCATGAATCATATAATCACAACTAATAATCAACATTATTAATTAGATTATTATTAAGTCACCAACGTTGAACAACAACTAGTGTGTGCTCACGACACGTGTATGCAAGACCTAACGGAACTAACGGAGTTTGGTAACGGAAAATTACCGAATGTCACATTATCCCCATGTTGAAAAAATTTTCGTCCCGAAAATTACGTTATATAGTAAATTATTTATGATCTACACTTGCGCCCATACACTTGTACGAGAATTCGACCAACGGTAGATGAACTTACCAGTTATTTCCAAAATCAATCACGCAAGCACGTAACATGTCCTCCAAGGTTTGAATAGTATGCTCGCTTTGCCCATCGGTCTGTGGATGATAGGTAGTAATCATATTTGACGCGTACCCAAAGATTTTTGTAACGACTGCAAGAAATGGGACGTAAAACGAGCATCACGATCATAAATAATCGAGATCGGTACACCATGTCTCAAAACGACCTCCTTCAAATAAATCCTAGTTAACTTATCCATTTTATCAGTCTCTTTGATTGCCAAGAAGTGAGCTGACTTAGTCAGTCGATCCACGATCACCCATATCGTGTCACAACCACTAGGAGTCCTAAGTAGCTTAGTAATAAAATCCATAGAAATCTATTCCCACTTCCACTAGGGAATCTCAGGTTGTTGCAGTAACCCACATGGCTTCTGATATTCCACTTTAACCTTAGAACAGGTTAGACACTTGCTCATATACGTTGCTACATCTACTTTCATATTAGGCCACCAATAGGGGGCCTTCAAGTCATGATACATTTTATCACTACTCGGGTGTATAGAATACTTAGACTTATGTGCTTCACTCATCACAAAGTCTCTTAGATTTCCATACAAAGGTAACCAAGTCTATCCATGAAATACCATATTCCATCGGATTTGACTTCTTGCTGTTTGTCCATTCCATGTAAAGATTCAGTGCCAACGTTTTCCGCTTTCAAAGCTTCAGTCTGAGCTTCCTTGATTTGTTCAGGCAAGTGAGTGCTAATCGTATGATACAAAGCTCGCACTCGCTGGGGCTTAGCAGTTTCCTTTCTACTCAAGACATCAGCAACTACATTTGCCTTTCCTTAATAGCACAATCATAATCGTTTAACAATTCCACCCAACGTTGATGTCTCATATTCAGCTCTTTATGCTCAAAGATATGTTGAAGACTCTTGTGATCGGTGTAAATAGTGCACTTGGTACCGTACAAGTAATGTCTCTAGATCTTCAAGGCAAAGACCACTGCACCTAACTCCAAGTCATGAGTAGTATAGTTCTTTCTGTGCACCTTCAGTTGTCTCGAGGTATAGGCTATTACCTTGTCGCGTTACATCAAGACACAACCAAGTCCTTAGATAGAAGCATCATAATAAACCACTAAATCATCACTTCCTTCAGGTAATGCTAATATCGATGCACTATAAAGTTTCTGCTTCAGCAACTGAAAAGCAGCTTCTTGACTCTCACCCCATTTATAGGTTGTTCCTTTATGGGTCAAGGCAGTGAGAGGTTGAGTGATTTTAGAAAATCCATCAATGAAACGTCGATAGTACCCAGCCAGTCCAAGAATGTGCCTTATCTCACTAGGCGTCTTGGGTACCGACCAGTTCTTCATAGCTTCAATTTTCGTAGGATCCACATGTATTCCCTTCTCGTTAACAATGTGACCTAAGAATTGCACCTCACGAATCCATAAATCACACTTAGAAAACTTGGCGTACAATTGTTCCTTTCTAAGTAGTTCCAAGATCAAACGTAAGTGCTCCTCGTGTTCTTCTTTGGTCTTAGAATAGATCAAGATGTCGTCGATAAACACAATAACAAATTGATCGAGATAGGGTTTACACACATGATTCATGAGATCCATGAACACTGCTTGTGCATCAGTCAACCCAAATGGCATGACCAAGAATTCATAGTGACCATAACGAGTACGGAACACGGTTTTCAAAATGTCTTCTTCTCGAACTCTCAGTTGCTGATAACCAGACCTCAGATCAATCTTGGAGTAATAACTTGATCCCTGAAGCTGATCAAACAAGTCATCAATACGAGGTAAAGGGTATCGGTTCTTGACTGTGACTTTCTTCACCTCCCTATAGTCGATGCACATTCAGAAAGTGCCATCTTTCTTCTTAACAATGAGAACAGGTGCTCCTCATGGTGATGAGCTTGGTCCAATAAACCCTTTATCCAACAGCTCCTGGAGTTGTGTAGATAGTTTCTGCAGTTCGTTCGGTGCCAACCGGTAAGGTGCTCGCGCAATCGGAGCAGCTCCGGGAGTCAAATCGATCTGAAGCTTAACTTGATGATGAGGTGGTAGTCCAGGTAGATCCTCTGGAAACACCTCTGGAAAGTCATGAACCACCAGAATATCCTCTATCTTCTTTTCCTCTTGTTGTTTGTCAGAGACGAGGACTAATATGGCTAAGTGACCCTTGCATAACCACTTCTGAGCCTTCATGAATGATATGATGACTATCACAGCACCACTCTTCTCGCCCTTAACCGAAAGAGTTTCCCCGTCTACCAGAGAAATGCGAATGACATTCTCATGACAAATTACCTTTGCTTATCGGACAGCCAGTCCATGCCTACGACCACAACGAAACTTCCAAGAGTAATGGGTATCAAAGGTGTGACCAGCAAGCTCTATCTTGTAACCCTTAAGGATGTGCGTAACGGTGATTTGATTACCATCAGCTAATTCTACGATATACTTAGATTCCAACGCAGAAGGCATGTCGTTTAGGAGACTATAGAACTTAGTAAAGGTAAAACTCCTATCGGTTCCAGTGTCAAACAGTAACGAAGCAAAACGACCATTAACAGGAAATTTACTAGTAATAGTAGTAGGATCGTTTAGAGCCTCACCTGAACCCATGACAAAGGTTCTCCCTTTAGCTCCACCATAATTGCCATCATTATTGTCACCATTTCCACCATTATTGTTGTTGCCACCATTCCCGTTGTCGTTCCCATTCCTTTTCAATTGAGGGCAATTTCTCTTGTAATGCCCCTCTTTTCCACATTCAAAGCTACCTTCGGTGTTTCATGGGGATGCTGAGGCTGTTGAGGTTTCTTCATCAACTCCCCACGGCAATCCTTTGTCACGTGTCCAACCTTTCCACAACGCTGGCATCGAAAACTGTCACACATCCCAGTGTGGTGGTAGTTGCATCAGTTGCATTTAGAATTTTTCCCCACGTATCCACTTGGTCCTTGAGATTATGAAGATGATTGATTGAAGCTGCGATTATTATCAAACCGCCTTTGCTGCTGTTGTTGTTGAGGTTGGTGTTGCCGAGGTTTGTTACCAGAAGATGATCCCTTGCTAGCATTGTTTACCCACTTGTGTTTGTTTTTGGGCATGCTTGCCACAATGCCCCGCTTGGGTAGCTTTCCCTTGCTCCACCACCTGATCAGTGAGTTTATGAGCCAATTGAATGACCTATTGAATAGTAAGGAGATTTGCAGCAACCACCATACTCTAAATCTCCGAAACTAAACCACGTAAGTAGAGCTCAATTCGTCCGCTCGGCGGGTCAACCATGCTAGGACAGAGTGTAGCTAGCTCATGATTGTAAGCTTCGATGTCAGATCCTTCCATCTTTAGTTGCTAGAACTCAGCTTCCAGCTTTTGAACTTCATTATGGGGACAGCTCCGTCATCATGGTCTTGAATTCGTCCCACGGCAATGCGTTCGCCATCACCTGACCAAGCATTTGCACTTATGCATTCCACCATGTGAGTGTTGCACCCTCAAGCATTCTCGTTGCGTATCTAACATGATTCGCCACTGGACAGTTACATTTGGTGAAGACTGATGCAGTCTTCTCGAACCACCTTACTAATCCTATAGCTCCCTCAGCTCCACTGTAGGTATGCAGCTTACAGTCCATGAATTCCTTGTACGTGCATCCAGGCGGTCCTGTATTCAACATGTCAGGATGTTTAGCCAAACGAAAGAATTAATCACCTAACAGAATATTCGTGTAGTTGATGACTAGAGTCACCGTTTACCTCCAAACTGGGCGAGTTGAGTATTCAATGCTGCCTATACATGCTGGTTTATCAGGGCAGCTAATTCAGCTGCGGTCATATTCACGTTGTCGGTGCCACGTCCACTGCCACGCCCACGGCCACAGCCACGTCCACGTCCTCTGCCTCGGCCGTCCATATTTCACTTTACATTCACAAATACAATAATGAGTAACATCCAACACATTAATCTCATTGAAGTATGGTAAATAATAAGAAATAATGTACAGTCACAACCACAACATTTATAACCAAAATAATAACTTATCATAAATATATTGTAAGTAACTCACAAAATATCCAATCAATATCAAAATTTCAAGTTTTTAGTTGTGTGGGTAACAACCCTTTCCACATAGGTTTAAGAAAAACGCTATGCAGTCAAAGTCATATAAATAAGAAAATCAGTCCAACAAGTCCGATCCATCACTTTCTCTGTCATCTAGGGCTTCTTCAGGTGCTTCCTCAGGGTCTTCATCAGAATCCTCTGCTGGTGCCGGATTGTCCATGATTTGTAGTGCCGCAAACTATGCTTTTAGTCCAGTAAATCTATTCTCGACACCCATATTATGATGATCCTGCTCGTCCATATGCTCTATGAGATCCATCACTCTACTAGCCATGTTAAAATTTCCAGTGATAGCCATCGACAACCGCTCCTCAAGTGTCACCATGTGCAGATGTAGCTGGCGTATCTCTTCATTTAGAGTGGAGTTTGCTTAAGTGAGTACCCTAACGCGCCGCCACTCTGTGTCCAGTCCCGCAACCAATGCTACAATCACCTGTTCGCTAGGATATTCTAATAAAGGAAGAGTAGGTGCCGGGTTCATGCTCCTTATGACGCATACGTAAAATATAGATGGGGTAATAGTCCTAATCCCGGGGAGGATCATGCTCAGGTATTGCGAACTGCTGATCCCAATCATCTTTGTCGATGGGTATGGGAGTCGGGGCCACTTAGGTGCCATGTCGGGTACATGAAGAGGAGGGGATTCGGAACGTTCAGGTCTCTTACATGTAGCTCGCGATGATGATGCCATACTGCAATGCATGTGATATGTATGCCAATGAGTATACAGTAAGAGGATAAGCAATGAGTAACTAACAAACTGTGTGCGGTTATAGACTAGCGTGGATGCAACCTAGTTCCCTATAACCAATGGCTCTGATACCAATCTGTCACACCCTCAAAAACCACATACAGAGTTTTACTGCGAGGCATGTGAACAAACCAGGATCACAGTCACTAGTTACTTAGAACGACATTATATGCCACATTTAAAACAATACCAATCAAAGTTCAAACTTTTAAACCATGCGGAAGCGTTTTGAAAATAAAACAAACCCAAAGTATGTAAATGTAAATATTTGGCAAAACAACGCCAACCCAAATACTTAAAATCCATAAATAATATCCAAGTGTTATCTCTTTAAAATAAAGTCTTAGGATGCATGCTAGACCCGTGATGTGCTCCTAGTAGCAACCTGAGTTATCGACCTGAGAATAGCATACTAAAAATGTCAACACAATGGTTGGTGAGTTCAAGAGTTTGCGTTTAACTTAAACAACAATAATTGTAAAACATAAGAAGTGCATTGAAATAGATAGCTAGTCTATATTCATAAGTATTAACCATAGTGATTTCGCAATCGAGGCTGACTGTGTTGCGTTTGTTGCCTCCCGTCACGACTTACCAGGTCATGACGATGTTTGTGTTTAGGACAATATTGCACCCGTTTGACCTCGATTCGCACAGGTGGGCTTGTCAAACCCAGTAGTACTACCCAAGATTTCCCCGATATTTACCATTATTAACGATCCGAAAGTGTGAGGACTTTCAACGTATTATGCACTATGCTAAAACATAAATTGTAAGATTCTGTGTGTGCCCAAGACACTTAGAATATTGATGTGGTTAGTACGTTATGATCCAAGTCGGGTTATACCCAACAACAAGCTTAACAAACACCTATTAATATTCAATTACATGATATAATTGAATATTAACACCAATTTAGAAAATGGGTTTTCTAAACAAGTTGCAAATGAGATGGACAATTTATTAGGATATTTTGTTCAATAATATTATTTGTAATGCTATTTAAATTAGTTGAATAACATTACAAATTAATAATGGTAGTATATATATATTATACAATTAAATGGGTTAGTTGTATACATAATATATCTAGTTAAGTGGCTAGTTAACATTTTATTGTGTTATAAAATTGAGAGGGAACTCTCATTTTGAATAAAGTTGGCCGCCCCCCTCTTGGATTGCCATTGGACCTTTGTGTTCTTGAAAACACAAAGGGCTTAACTAGTCACATAGACAACCATTGATTCAGTTTTGCATCCAACGATCTCTCTCTCCCTCTCTCTTTCTCTCTCAAATTTTCGGAAATTAGGCAGAAAAGGGAGGTCTTTGAGAGCTGATTTGTGGTGTTCTCCCTAACAAGAAGGGTGTTTGTACATAAGCTTGGGGTATACAAGCTTGAGGAGGCCTTCTTTGGACTCTTGGCCGGATTCACAAGCATTCTCAACCCCTTTTCTTTGGTCGATTTTTCTGCAGAAAGGTAGATGTATTCACAGCTCTATGTAGCTGTGATTTTATGTACGTTTTGTAGGTTCATAGCTTGTTCCATTCATATATTTAAGATCCTATTGATTTGGGTTTTGTTTTCCATCTTAAAACCACACTTAGAACACGAAAATTTCAGATTATAAACTTGTTATAATCCTATACCTCCGCTGCGTTTTCTGAAAAGTTTAAAAGGTTAAACTATGTATTTGTGTTCTAACAAACCCTTCAATGGCATCAAGAGCCGGTTATATGGATGGCTTGCTTGATTCATCTTTTGAAATTGGTTTTAAAAGATGATATTAGACATGTTATAGGCTGGTTTTGGGCTGAAATATTATGTCTTATTGAAATCCCCAACTTTCAAGGTTACATCACACATGCTTGTGATTAAACCTTGAAAGATATGTATGTTGATATGTTGATTGTTTGGACAATATTTAAAACCAAAATTTCAGTTTATGTTGGCTGAAATTTGAAGGTTTTAAGTGGGGATTAATGATATATTTTGATGATTTAATCATTGGTTGTTAAAGTGCATAACCTAGCTTGTGGCCTTGTGTTGTTTGGATGATTCAAGTGGTTGTTTTATTCATTCAATTTGGTTGTAATATTTGTGTTTATTCATTTGGGTTGTAATTATTCATTCATTTGGTTATGTAATAATAGATTAGGTTCATTTCCTTTACTAGAAAAATGTATTAGGATACAATTTTGTAAAAGGAAGATGTACAAGATCAAGACCCAAAGATGGACACAAAGACACAAGAAACATGGAGCATTTGGATGCGGTTTCTAGTGGGAGGTTCTTGGAACCTTTATGATATTTGTGACCCTTAGGAATGTCCTATGGACCACACTTGTGATGGCAAACAAGTGTGGACCACTTTAGATGCTATGGTTATGCACATATGCTCATATGGTTGTTAATGTTTATGCTTGGTTGATTGTTTGTTGTCTTGATTGTTTGGTTGATATTTGGATATTCAAAGCAAACTAATTAACAAACTTAACAAGCTGAAAATTGATGGTTCTTAAAGGTTAATAAAAGGTTATTAAAATTATTTAATGATTTTAAGGATTAAAATAGGTTTTAATCAAAGAACCATAAGGTACCTTGTATTTGAAAGCATGCAAATACAAGTACATAGAGTTTTCTAAACTTGTATTTTGAAACCTCTAAAACTTTTTTCCCAAACAAGATCAACACCGTCCTTTTACACAACACTTGAGTCACTTGGGAACTCTTAATGGGATAAAGGTCACCTAACCATTTTGAGGGAACTTGTGACTTGAGGTGAGAATGCCTTATTTGTGGGATAAAGGTCACCTAACCACTTGTTTTGGCAAACTCACACGTGGGTGTAAGTAGGGTGTCTTGATTTGCAAATCATGTCAAATGGATCACCTACGATGTGGTTTCCAAATGGTGTTGATGGGATTAACATGCCGACTTTACATATGATGTTTTAAGTCGATCCCATATTTCTAGAAGTTGCAAATGGTTGCAATCGTCAAACGTTGACCACCTTATTAATTTAAAACGTGGGATAAAGGTCACCTAACCACGATTAAAATGTAATGTTGGGTTCTAGATTTTAATATGAAAAGACCTTAAAAGGCATTAAATATTAAAATTAGCAATATCGAAAATACTAAAATTGATCTTTGTTAAATTTTGTAGATGGCCACCAATAATGAAAATCACGATAACTCGTCCGCGTCAAACCAATCACTACGAGCGATCCTCCAAAAGGAACGTCTAAATCATAACAACTTTATTGATTGGTATCGAAACTTGAGAATTGTTCTCAAGCAAGAGAGAAGATCATATGTTTTAGACGACCCTATCCCCGATCAACCTAACGAGGATGATGAGGAGGCCTTTAACGATTGGCTGAAATACACTGAGGACTCCGTCCAAGTGTCTTGTCTCATGCTAGCGAGCATGACTCCGGATCTCCAAAAGGAGTATGAACATCACGGAGCTTACGACATGATAACCCAGCTGAAGGAAACGTTCCAACAGCAAGCAAGGGTTGAGCGGTTCGAAACGGTTCGAGCGCTCCATGCATGTCGTATGGACGACAACCAATCTGTTTCATCTTATGTACTTAAGATGAAAAGTCATATTGACCGCCTCGAGAGGCTAAATTGCCCCGTCTCGAAGGAGTTGGCCACGGATTTGATCCTAAATGGCCTAACCAAGAAGTTCGAGACATTCGTGTTGAACTACAACATGAATGCATGGGACAAAAGCATTGGTGAACTTCACTCAATGCTCAAAACGGCCGAGGCGGCCATGGGTAAAAGGGTTTTACCCGTTCTCACCATCAATGAAGGTGGGAACAACAAAAGGCCTCATCCCGCACCCAAGGCAAAGGTTGCCAAGGGTAAGGGACATGTGTGGGGAAAGGGGAAAGGGGTGGTAAGGGTACCACCCAAACCACAAGAGAAGAAGCAAAAGGTTGCTACAAATGACCCATGCTTCAAGTGTGGGGAGATAGGACATTGGGCAAGGAATTGTCCTGTCCATCTCCAAGAGTTGAAAGCAAAGAGGGATGCCGGGCAGACCTCAGGTACAATATACATGATACATATTGATCTTAATGTTACATCTTCAAACACATGGGTATTGGATACCGGATGTGGAACTCATATTTGCAATTTGTTGCAGGGGTTCACAAGAAGTAGGGACTTCAAGAAAGGGGATGTTAGCCTCTTCATGGGCAATGGAACTAAAGTCTTAGTTGAAGCTCGTGGGGACTACATCCTAAGACTTCCAAGTGGCTTGGAAGTTATTTTGAAGAATGTTTTGTATGCTCCTAGTTTGACTAGGAACATTATTTCTGTATCTCAATTAAGACATTATGATTATGTATTATCTTTTATTGAAAATGATATTCATGTTTCTTTAAATGGTATGTTCTATTTTAAAGCTATACCAATTAATGGTATTTATGAATTGGTTCATGAAAATACTTTAAATAGTTCATTGTACCAAACAAACACCAAGAAACTCAAGTTGGACTTGAGTGATACCTATCTTTGGCATTGTCGTCTTGGTCATATAAACAAGAAACGTTTACAAACACTTCAAAAGAATGGTCTTTTAAAAACAAATGAATGTGATTCATTTGATGTTTGTGAATCTTGTTTACAAGGTAAGATGACTAAGGCACCCTTTAGTGGAACTACCGAAGGGCAAAAGATTTATTAGGAATCATACATTCGGATGTATGTGGTCCTTTTAAGCCAATGACTAGGAATGGTGAAAGATACTTCATTACCTTTACCGACGATTATAGTCGCTATGGGTATGTGTACTTATTAAGGCACAAAGATGAAGCTTTTGAAATGTTCAAAATCTTCAAGAATGAAGTTGAAAATCAACTCAACAAGTCAATTAAAGTTCTCCGTACCGATAGAGGAGGTGAATACCTAAGTGATGTTTTTCAAGATCATCTTAGGAGTTGTGGGATTGTCTCACAACTCACTCCACCTGGAACACCACAACATAATGGTGTGTCTGAGAGGAGGAATCGAACCTTATTGGATATGGTCCGATCTATGATGGCTAGAAGCACATTACCTCTATCATTTTGGGGTTTCGCTTTGCTCTCTGCGGCCCGTATTTTAAATATGGCCCCAACCAAAAAGGTGGAAAGGACACCTTTTGAGATATGGCATGGAAGAGTTCCATCCCTATCATACTTAAGGGTTTGGGGATGTGAGGCTTATGTTAAGACTCCCACCCCAAACAAATTGGAAGTCCGATCCACCAAGTGTATCTTTATTGGATATCCTAGAGATTCTATGGGATATTATTTCTATGATCCACTGGAACAAAAGGTGTTTGTTGCCAGAAAGGGTGAGTTCTTAGAAGCAAAGTTCCTTATGGAAGGAGCTAGCAGTAGAACAGTGGATCTTGAGGAAGATCAAGAACCACAACCCGATGCACGTTTGGTTGAAACTAGCACTCAACATGAGGATGTTGAAGATGATCAAATGGTTGATCAATACACACAAAACGTTCGCAGAAGTGGTAGAACTAGTAATCCACCTGAAAGATATGGATTTTTCGTGGATGGATGCTATGTGGTAGATTCTGATGAACCAACCACATACCATAATGCAATGTCCAATACGGATTGTGACAAATGGCTAGAAGCCATGAACGTTGAGATGCAATCCATGTATGACAACCAAGTTTGGGAACTTGTTGTACCACCTCTTAATTCCAAAGTAGTTGGAAGTAAGTGGGTTTTCAAGAAGAAAACCGATATGCATGGAAACTTGGATACTTATAAAGCTAGACTTGTAGCAAAGGGTTTCACTCAAACTCAAGGGGTTGATTATGATGAAACCTTCTCACCTGTAGCGATGCTAAAGTCTATAAGGATATTGTTTGCCATAGCTGCTCATTATGATTATGAGATTTGGCAAATGGATGTCAAAACTGCTTTCCTAAATGGATATCTTGAGGAAGATGTCTATATGGTTCAGCCTGAAGGTTTTGTCGATCCAAAACATCCTAATAAAGTATGCAAGTTAAAGAAATCAATCTATGGATTGAAACAAGCATCGAGAAGCTGGAATCACCGTTTTGATGAGGAAGTAAAGAAATTTGGCTTCATCAAAAACGCTGATGAGGCTTGTGTGTATAAGAAGGCTAGTGGGAGCACAGTAACTTTCCTAGTATTGTATGTTGATGACATACTACTATTTGGAAATGACATTCCAACCTTGGAAGGTGTAAAAACCTGGCTTGGAAGTTGTTTTTCCATCAAGGATCTTGGTGAAGCCGCCTATATTCTAGGAATAAAGATCTATAGGGATAGATCAAGGCGGTTGATTGGTTTGAATCAAAGTGCATACATTGATAAGATCTTGAAAAGGTTTAAGATGGAGAACTCTAAGAAAGGTACCGTACCTATTCAAAGAGGAACGATATTGAGTACGACTCAATGTCCAAGCTCAAAGGATGAGCAAGATAAAATGAAGGCAATCCCATATGCATCTGCTATTGGATCCATCATGTATGCAATGATATGCACTCGACCGGACGTGTCATGCGCTTTGAGCATGACAAGCCGTTACCAGCAAAATCCTGGAAACAGTCATTGGATGGCTGTTAAGAACATACTTAAGTACCTAAGGAGGACAAGGGATATGTTCCTAATCTATGGATCTGGTGACGAGGAACTCGTTGTAAAAGGTTACACGGATGCGAGTTTCCAAACCGATCGTGATGATTCTCGGTCACAATCGGGATACATTTTCATTCTAAATGGAGGAGCTGTCTCTTGGAAGAGCTCCAAGCAGGATGTGGTGGCTCTATCGACTACAGAATCAGAATACGTTGCCGCCTCATTGGCAGCTCAAGAAGCTGCATGGTTGAAGAAATTCATTGCCGATCTAGGGGTAGTCCCTTCCATTCAGGACCCCCTAGAGATCTTTTGTGATAACGAGGGTGCGATTGCACAAATCAAGGAACCCCGTGCTCATCAAAAGACTAGGCACATTGAGCGGAGATTCAACTACATACGAGATGAAGTTGAAAAGGGAAAGATATGTATTCGCAAAGTTCACACGGATCAAAACATTGCGGATCCTCTCACGAAGCTCCTTGAAAAGGCAAAGCATGAATGTCATACTTGTGCCATGGGACTTCGATATTCTAGTGATTGGATTTGATCTGTACATTTTGTATTTGGATATGTGGAACTCTTTATTATTTGAATAAAATTATTTGGTTATAATGTTTCAATTAATGTTCCAATTTAGCATGTTTAATCCATGAGTAAATTGTTTACTCTAAAATGTCCGTAGTCGCTCATACTTGTGGGAACAAGTGTGAAAGTAAGATTATTATGAACTTGGATTGGTTGATATTCATAAGGATGAATATAGAGCAATGGGTTGCTACCAAGGTTCATAGATATTTGTGGGATACAAATATTGGACTAACCCGCATCTCAAATTTTACTACATGGAATCTTATTGATTGATCATAAGTAAATTTGAGTAAAGGCGAATATCATTTGGTATCCTCAGACCTGAGACACATATTGGGTTTTGATATTCACCAAGTTTTATACCTTGAGCCTATTCTTCACTGCCCTGAAATAGTGGACAGTACACAAGGATATGTTCAGGTATAACACGAAGTGTTTGTGAGAGACGTATGTAGTCAAGATGGAATTTGTTCCTCTTATTCGTTAAGAGTTAGATGTCTAAGGCCTGATTAAGTTAAATCAACAAGGAATGATCATTCTGTGTCCTTGGATTTAACATGACATCTGTAACAAAAGGATAGATGATTGATTCACCTAAATCATTTCAAGTAGGGCACTTGAAAGGGATGATGTTATTGAATGGCTATAAGTCATGCGTATTAAGGGTAGTAAACCGTTGTTAGGCGGTATTTACTGCTTGCATCAATCTTCTATGAATCTTGGGCAAGTGGGAGATTGTAAGATTCTGTGTGTGCCCAAGACACTTAGAATATTGATGTGGTTAGTACGTTATGATCCAAGTCGGGTTATACCCAACAACAAGCTTAACAAACACCTATTAATATTCAATTACATGATATAATTGAATATTAACACCAATTTAGAAAATGGGTTTTCTAAACAAGTTGCAAATGAGATGGACAATTTATTAGGATATTTTGTTCAATAATATTATTTGTAATGCTATTTAAATTAGTTGAATAACATTACAAATTAATAATGGTAGTATATATATATTATACAATTAAATGGGTTAGTTGTATACATAATATATCTAGTTAAGTGGCTAGTTAACATTTTATTGTGTTATAAAATTGAGAGGGAACTCTCATTTTGAATAAAGTTGGCCGCCCCCTCTTGGATTGCCATTGGACCTTTGTGTTCTTGAAAACACAAAGGGCTTAACTAGTCACATAGACAACCATTGATTCAGTTTTGCATCCAACGATCTCTCTCTCCCTCTCTCTTTCTCTCTCAAATTTTCGGAAATTAGGCAGAAAAGGGAGGTCTTTGAGAGCTGATTTGTGGTGTTCTCCCTAACAAGAAGGGTGTTTGTACATAAGCTTGGGGTATACAAGCTTGAGGAGGCCTTCTTTGGACTCTTGGCCGGATTCACAAGCATTCTCAACCCCTTTTCTTTGGTCGATTTTTCTGCAGAAAGGTAGATGTATTCACAGCTCTATGTAGCTGTGATTTTATGTACGTTTTGTAGGTTCATAGCTTGTTCCATTCATATATTTAAGATCCTATTGATTTGGGTTTTGTTTTCCATCTTAAAACCACACTTAGAACACGAAAATTTCAGATTATAAACTTGTTATAATCCTATACCTCCGCTGCGTTTTCTGAAAAGTTTAAAAGGTTAAACTATGTATTTGTGTTCTAACAAACCCTTCATAAATAACTTACAATAATAATATAGCATTTCGTAAACAAGTATGCTATCTCCCCCAAAAGAGAGTTTATAAAACAAAGTAGGGCATGAACTCACCTGATAAGCAACGAACAATAACAAAGAAAACTGATGATGAACGAAAAGACAACCCTTCAAAGGTTACCTAGAGTGGGGGGTTTTGGGTGATGGTTGCGGCTGAAATTGGGTTAGGGGGGATTAGCGTTCAATTTTTGGTAATATTTTGTTTAATATTAATTACAAAATAAACCCCTTGATTTTTATTTTATAAAAACCAATCTTTTTAACATTTTTTAAATAATTTTAACTACAAATTACAAGTATTATTAGTCAACAATAATAATCATAAACATTTACAATAGATCACACAACACATGAAATATATATAACACGTCACGTTATCCCGTAAAAGTTACAAAATTAATATTTAAAATTTTATTAATTCATGAATCACATAATCACAACCAATAATCAAAATTATTAATTACTTATTATTATTAAGTCACCAACGTTCAACGACAACTAGTGTGTGCTCACAACACGTGTATGCAAGAGCTAACGGAACAAACAGAGTTTGGCAACGAAAAATTATCGGATGTCACATTGTCCCCATGTTGAAAGAGTTTTCGTCCCGAAAATTGCGTTACATGGTTGTGCTACATCCCTGGTTTACTGCATTGGTATAGTGAAATAGAGTGAGTTATCATAGAAAGGATTTCTCAGTTAGTGACTCAACAATTGGAAGCTGCAATGCCTACGTTAATAGCTCAACTTCAACGGAACCTTAACTTCGGAGATGCACCGCCTGGAAATGAGGAATCATAAAATGCCAACATATGAGAACGCCTGGAGGAAGAAGTTGTAAACAGAATTAGGAAGGATGTTCCTATAAGACTTTCGTGTCATGCAGACCCCGAGAATTTGATGGGAAAGGAGGAGCAATACAAGTTCTATGCTGGTTAGATGAGATGGAATCAGTGTTGGATATTAGTAACTCTGCTGATAACTACAAAACCATGTTTGCTTCGCATTCCCTTAATGGGGAAGCACAATCTTGGTGGAAGATGGAGATTCAAACAAAAGGAAGGCACGTTATGAACAAGCTAAGCTGGGAAGAATTCAGGAATCTAGTAATTGAGAAGTATTGCCCTTATAATGAAATAGAGAACCTAGAAATGGAAATTCTGACATTAGAAATGAAAGATGCAGCACATCGGGAGTATACAGATAGGTACAATGAACTCTCTAGGTTAGTGGCACATTTGGTAACTCCAGGAACAAAAAGGATAGGAAGATACATCTGGAGTTTAGTACCACAGATAAGAGGAATGGTAAAATCTGCAATGCCAAAAACTTTTTAGGATGCAGTAACTTTAGCAGGAAGTTTGACAGATGAAATAATTAGGAACGAATCGTTGGCTAATTCAAGGATTGGAGATAAGAGGAAACAAAATAACAAAAATCCAGGAAGGAAGTTTGGAGAAAACCAGAACAAAAAGGTAGCCAGGAACCCAGTAAAAAACTTCCTGGGAGTTGTTCAAGATAAAAACTACAGACAGAAAGACAACCATGCTGCAATTATTCCTAACTGTGCTTTGAATTTAGATGATCATTGTTTTAATATAGATCTGATTCCTATCAAATTAGGAGGTTTTGATATTGTTGTGGGTATGGATTGGTTAAGTAAGAATCAGACTGAAATTATATGTGGTAAGAGAATGATAAAAATCCCTTTGACTAAGGAAAATAGAACTCTCTATTTATATGGTGAGAAACCTAGAGGCGTTATGAAAATAGTCTCATGTAAGAAAGCTCAGAAATGTTTAAGAAATAAATGTTTAGCTTTTCTGGCTCATGCAGTTGATACAAAACTAGATAAGATGAATTTAGAAAATTTGTTCCTATCATCAGTGAGTATTTGGATGTATTTCCCAATGAATTACAAGGTTTGCCACCCCCTCATCAAGTAGAATTCAAGATTGAATTAGTACCAGGAACTGCCCCTATTGCCAAGGCGCCATATCGTTTAGCACCAAAAGAAATGAAAGAATTAATGAATCAACTTCAGGAATTATTGGACAAAGGATTTATACGTCATAGTGTATCACCTTGGGGAGCACCAGTTCTATTCGTAAAGAAGAAAGATGGAACTTTTAGAATGTACATTGACTACAAGGAACTAAATAAAGTAACCATAAAGAATAGATATCCCCTCCTTAGGATAAATGACCTATTCGATCAGTTACAAGGATCTAGTTACTTTTTCAAAATTGACTTAAGGTCAGGATATCACCAGCTAAGAGTTCAAGATGAAGATATACCAAAGACTGCATTTAGAACTAGATATGGTCATTATGAATTTCTTGTAATGCCATTTGTGTTAACAATGCTCCAGTAGTGTTTATGGATTTAATGAATAGAATATGCAAACCTTATTTAGACAAATTTGTCATAGTCTTTATAGATGACATCTTGATCTATTCTAAGAGTAAGGAAGAACATGAAAAGCATCTAAGGTTAACTTTAGAATTACTTCAAAAAGGAAAATTGTATGCAAATTTTCAAAGTGTGAATTTTGGAGAAGAAAAGTACAATTCTTAGGACACGTAGTTAATCAAAAAGGAATTCAAGTCGATCCTGCAAAGATTGAAGCTGTAAGAAATGGGAAAATCCAAAAACACCAACTGAAGTACGTCAATTCTTAGGATTGGCAGGTTATTATAGAAGGTTTATCGAAAATTTCTCAAGAATAGCCCGACCCTTAACAGAATTAACTCAAAAAGAAAAGCCCTATGTTTGGGGAGAAAGACACAATGTTGTATTTGAACTCATTAAAAGTAAATTGTGCAGTGCCCCTATCTTAGCCTTACCAGAAGGAACTTGCAATTTTATAGTATACTGTGATGCATCACATCAAGGATTTGGATGTGTTTAATGCAAAGAGATAAGGTAATTGCATATGCATCTAGGCAACTCAGAGAAAGCGAAAAGAATTATACTACTCACGATTTAGAATTAGGAGCAGTAGTATTCGCACTTAAGATTTGGAGACATTATCTATATGGAACTAAGTGCATAATTTATACAGACCATAAGAGTTTACAACACATATTTGATCAAAAGATATTAAATATGAGAGAGAGAAGATGGGTAGAATTATTAAGTGATTATGATTGTGAGATCAAATATCATCCAAGAAAGGCGAATGTAGTAGCTGATGATTTAAGCAGAAAGAAGAGAACCAAGCCATTACGCGTCTGTGCCATGAGAATGGAATTACGCTCGGATTTATTAAGTCAAATTCGAGAAGCCCAACGAAAAGATGAATTAAGAATTGTAGGGCAGGTTAAAGACCTAGAAGTTATGTCAGACGGAATTCTAAGATTTAAAGGAAGAATTTGGATTCCTAATAATGGTCTGCTTAGAGGAACCAACCTAAGGGAAGCACATAAGTGTAGATATTCTGTACATCCAGGAAATAATAAGATGTATAAAAATTTAAGGAACCAATATTGGTGGCCAGGGATGAAGAAATTTGTTGCAAAATTCATAGAAAAATGTGATATTTGTTCTAGGGTAATAGCTAAATATCAAAAACCCTCAAGATATTTGTAACAACCAGAAATTCTCGAATGGAAATGGGACCAGATTACCATGGATTTTGTAACCAAATTACCAAGAACCTCAGGTATGACACAATATGGGTTATAGTCGATAGACTGACTAAATCAGCTCACTTCTTACTAATTAGAGAAGATTATAAAATGGAAAAATTAGTAAGAATATATATGAAGGAAATCGTGTCTAGACATGGAATACCAATTTCCATAATATCTAACAGAGACAATAGATTTACTTCAAGATTCTGGCAAACTTTGCAAAAAGCCTGAGGAACTCAAGTAAATATAAGTTCAGCATATCACCCACAAATAGATAGATAGAGTGAGAAAACCATTCAGACATTGGAAGATATGTTACAAGCCTGTGTATTAGATTTTGATGGTAACTGGGATATACACTTAGCATTGATAGAATTTTCATGTAACAATAGTTACCATGCCAGTATTGGGGTAGCTCCATTTGAAGCTTTATACGGAAGGAAGTGTAGGTCACCCTTGTGTTGGAATGAGGTAGCAGATAGACAACTCACAGGCCCAGAACTCATACAAGAGACATCTGATAAGATCTTTGAAATTAAAGAGAAATTGAAAGTAGCCTGTGATCGACAGAAAAGCTATGCTGATAAAAGAAGAAAGCCACTAGAATTTCAAATCGGAGATAAAGTGTACCTAAAAGCATCACCCTCAAAAGGAATTATCCGATTTAGGAAAAGAAATAAGTTAAATCTTGGAATTACTTAGAAAGGAACAGTTGTACACCAAGTTTTCTAAATATAATTTTTGGATTCGTGAGGTGCAGTTCTTGGGTCACATTGTTAACGAGAAGGGAATACATGTGGATCCTGTGAAGATTGGGGCTATAAAGAACTGGTCGGTACCCAAGACACCTAGTGAGATAAGGAAATTTCTTGGACTGGCAGGGTACTATCGACGTTTCATTGAGGGATTTTCTAAAATCGCTCAACCTCAAACAGCCTTGACCCATAAAGGAACAACCTATAAATAGGGTGAGAGTCAAGATGCTGCTTTTCAATTGTTGAAACATAAACTCTGCTTTTCATTTATTAGAAAGGAGACCGCTAAGCCCCGACGAGCGCTCAACTGACTTTTAACACTCAATTGCCCTATTAAATCAAGGAAGCTCAGACAGAAGCCTTGAAAATGGAAAATTTTGGATCTAAATCCTTATGTGGGATTGACAAGCAGTTGGAAGTGAAGTTCGATGGAATCCGGTATTTCATGGATAGACTTTGGGTACCTTTGTATGGGAATCTGAGAGACTTGATTATGAGTGAAGCACATAAGTCTAAGTATTCTATACACCCTGGTAGCGACAAAATGTATCATGACTTGAAGGCGCACTATTGGTGGCTTAATATGATGGCAGACGTAGCAACGTACGTGAGCAAGTGTATGACATGTTCTAAGGTGAAATTGGAATATCTAAAGCTATCTGGGTTACTGCAACAACCTGAGATCACCTTGTGGAAGTGGGAACAGATTTCTATGGATTTTATTACTAAGTTACCTAGGACTCCTAGTGGTTATGACACGATATGGGTGATTGTGGATCGACTGACTAAGTCAGATCACTTCTTGGCGATCAAAGAAACTAATAAAATGGACAAGTTAACTAGAATTTATCTGAAGGAGGTAGTTTTGAGACATGGCATGCCGATCTTGATTATTTCTGATTGTAATACTCGTTTCACATCTCATTTTTGGCAGTCGTTACAGAAACCTTTGGGTACGCGTTTGGATATGAGCACTGCATATCATCCGTAGACTGATGGGCAAAGCGAGTGTACTATTCAAACTTTGCAAAACATGGTACGAGCTTGCATGATTGATTTTGGAAATAATTGGGAATTTCACCTACCGTTGGTCGAATTTTCATAAAACAATAGTTATCATCCTAGCATCAAGGCATCACCATTTGAGGCGTTGTATGGGCGAAAGTGTAGATCACCAGTTTGTTGGCGGGAAGTTGGTGATAGTCAGTTGTGACATCCGATAATTTTCCGTTACCAAACTCTGTTAGTTCCATTAGGTCTTGCATACACGTGTCATGAACACACACTAGTTGTCGTTGAACATTGGTGACTTAATAATAATAATCTATGATAAACAATAATAATTTAATTAATAATGTTTATTATTAGTTATGATTCTGTGATTCATGAATTTATAGAATTTTAAATATCTATTTGTAAATTTTATGCGATAACGTGACTACGTGTAATATATACTTCATGTGTTGTGTGACTTGTTGTAAATGTTTATGATTATGATTATTGATTAATAATACTTGTAATTTGTAGTTAAAAGTGTGAAAAAAAATGCTAAAGAGATTAACTTTTACAAATGTTGGTTAAAAGGGGGTTTATATGCAAAAATCTATTTATGTTAAGTTGAAAAATCCAAACCCTATCCCCCTTACACCCCAATTTCGGCCAAAACCCTTTCTCCCCACCCTCACCATTCGAATTTGATCAAGAACAAGCACCAAACATCGATTTTAATTAGTTTCAAGAGTTAGCAAGTGTTAATCATCATCTTTACACGTTTTAAGGTGAGTTTCTAACAAGATTTTCATACTTTTGGTCCATGTTGAACCCTAATTCAAAATTGATGAATAAAAGATGAAATTGATGATTGTTAGATGATAATATGATGTTAGTTAGGCTGTATGAATGTTGGGTTATGTTGATTATGCAAGGAATCCATGAATTGATCATGTAGTTCATACATTGCCTAAATTCATGAAATTCATGTTTTGATGATTGGCATATGTTAGCTGGATTTTTATGATTGCTATGAACTAGATTAGGATGTTATTAATGAATTTGAGATTGAACTTGATAATGGATTTTGGATATGACTTTCCCGAAAGGGAAACTTTATTCATACGAAATGTATGCTTTTGTGATTTGATCATGATTTGATGATTGTATGATGTTAGTTGCATTGCTTTGATGTTAGTCTACTTGTAGTGTGCAAGAAAATTCATGAAATTGGTGTGTTGATCATAACTTATTAAAAGTAGAAACTTTTATGCATGGTGATTGGGAATTTTGATGATTTAGTGATGATTATCTTGTTAAAATGAATGCTATGAACTTGATTAGGTATAAGGTTGATGAATTTATGAATAAATTGGATGTTAGATTGCTTTTGGGTGTTACTTTTCCAAAAGGGAAACTTTATTTATGTAGATCTTTTGATATGGTGTTTGGGAGTGTTCATGATGTTAGGATCATCTTAGAATGCTTATGGATATTGTCTAATGTAGTGAAATATGTACTTGGGTTGTATGGATACTAGATTGATCATTTAGAGAATTTAGGTTCTTGATGATTATACATGATGATGGAATGTGTAAGGAGATTATGGAATCATGTTTGGGATTGAAATTGATCATTGTTGTGTATGTTGGTTGGAATGAATCTTGTTGATGATGTGATACATGTGAATAACTTGTATGATATTCATGTATGTAAAGTTGATATGCTTGATTAAACGAGAATTCTATTAATATGTCACCAACGAGCCAAATGGGTCAACTAGGTTTAATGAGTCTTGTTTTCTAAAACCTTGGGTCAACGTGTTTATTGAGCACCTAGGGTTGTTAATTTTTGTGTATACATGTACTTATGTACTTGTGTGTTCTAGGTAACCTTTGAATGGTTGTCTTTGCACCTATTATCAGTTCTCTTTTGTCATTATCTTTGCACACCAGGTGAGTTCATGCCCCTTTATTTTATAAACATTCTTCTGGGGGAGGTAGCATACTTATACTTAAACACTATTTTATTATTTTAAGTTGAGTATGTTTTAACATAGTGCTTGATACCTTGAAAGTCCTCACACTTTCGGATTGTTAATAATGGTAACTAGAAGGAAATCTTGGGTAGTACTACTGGGTTTGACAAGCCCCACCTGTGCGAATCGAGGTCAAACGTGTGCAATATTGTCCTAAACACAAACATTGTCATGACCTGGTAAGTCGTGACGGGAGGCAACAAACGCAACACAATCAGCTTCGATCGCGAAATCACTATTGTTATTACTTGTGAATATAGACTAGCTATCTATTTCGATGCACTTCTTATGTTATACAAATGTTATTGTTTATGATAAACGCAAACTCTTGAACTCACCAGCCATTGTGTTGAAATTTTAGTATGCTATTCTTAGGTCGTTAACTTAGCTTGCCATAAGGAGCACCACATGTGTCCAACATGCATTCTAAGACTCTACTTTAAAGACATAATTGTTGGTTTTCATCTATGGATTTTACATTATTGGGTTGGCGCGTGTTTTGCCAAATTATGCATTTTTACATTTTGGTTTTGTTTTATTTACTAAACACTTTCGCATGGTTTTAAAGATTGAACTTTGTTTGCTTTGTTTTAAATGTGGCTATAGTGTCGTTCTGAGTAACTAGTGACTGTGATCCTGGTTTGTTCACTCGCCTCGCGGTAAAACTCCGCTCGTGGATTTTGAGAATGTGACAGATTGGTATCATAGCGATAGAGAAGTAGGTTGTATACACACTAGTCTATAACCGAACACAATTAGTTAGTTACTCGTTGCTTATCCTCTTACTGTATACTCATTGGCATACACATCACGTGCATTGCAGCATGGCATCATCATCTCGGGTTTTGGGTAAAAGACCTGCACGTTCTGAATCCCCTCCTACTATACCTCATCTAGTACCCGACTGGCCGCGACATCCTTACCCTCCTAGAGAGATAGACGGGGATCAACTGTTTGCGATACCTGCACGCGATCGTCAACAAGATTGGAGTTACCATCCTGCCTACATTAACCATATGCTTCATAGGGATTGTGTTCCTGAACTCCTGACTACTGTCTGAGAAACCGACACCTACTCTTCCTTTGATACAACATCCTAGTGAGCAGGTGAATGCGGCTTTGGTTGGTGCTTTAGACACAGAGAAATGACCCACTAATGAGCCATAGGGCTTGTCAGATGGTTTGAGAAGACCGAGCCGGTCTTCGCCAAGTGCAACTGTCTAGTGGCGGACTAGGTGAAATACGCCACGGGGACACTTGAGGATGCGACACTCTCATGGTGGAATACACAAGTGTAAATGCTTGGCCAGGCGACGGTAAATGCTCTGCCGTGGAACGAGTTCAAGAAAATGACGAGGGAGGAATATTGTTCTCGTAATGAAGTCCAGTAGGTGGAAGCTGAGTTCTGGCAGTTGAAGATGGAAGGGTCTGAGATTGAAGATTACACTAAGAAGTCTCATGAGTTGGCAACACTCTAACCTGGCATGACTGACCCGCCAAACCGGCAGTTGAGTTGGCGACACTCTGTCCTGGAGATTCAAAGTATGGTGACTGCTGCAATTCTTCCTACTATTAAACAGGTTATTCGACTAGCTCACAAGCTTATTGATCAAGTTGTGGAGCAAGGAAAGTCACCCAAGCGGGACGTTGTGGCAAGCATGCCCGACAACAAACGCAAGTGGGAAAACAATGCTAGAAAGGGCTCATCGTCTAGTAGCCAACCTCAGCAACACCAGCCTCAATAACAGCAGCAGCAGAGAAGGTTTGATAACAATCGCAACTTCAATCAATCATCTTCATCATCTCAAGGACCAAGTTGATACGTGGGAAAAAATCCTAAGTGCAACCGCTGCAACTACCACCACACTGGCAGGTGTGACAGTTTTCGATGCAACGTTGTGAGAAAGTTGGACACGCGACAAAGGATTGCCGTGGGGAGTTGATGAAGAAGCCTCAGCAGCCCCATGAAACACCAAAGGGTTGCTTTGAGTGTGGGAAAGAGGGGCATTACAAGAGAAATTTCCCTCAACTAAAAAGAAATGGGAATGGCAATGGAAATGGTGGCAACAACAATAATGGTGGATATGGTGACAATAGTAGTGGCGACAATGGCGGAGCTAAAAGGAGAGCCTTTGTCATGGGTTCAGGTGAGGCTCCTACTACTATTAATGGTAAATTTCCTGTTAATGGTCGTTTTGCTTCTGTACTGTTTGACACTAGAAACGATTGGAGTTTTATCTCTACTAAGTTTTGTAGCCTCTTAAGTGATATGCCTTCTGTATTGGAATCTAAGTATGTCATAGAATTGGCTGATGGCAAGCAAATTTCTGTTACGCACATCCTTAATAATTGCAAGATAGAACTCGTTGGTCATACCTTCGACACTGATCTCATGCCTATTACTCTTGGAAGTTTCGATGTGGTCGTAGGCATGGACTGGCTGTCCGAGAAGCAAGCAGAAGTGATTTGTAATGAGAAGGTCATCCGCATTCCTCTAATGGACGGGGAAACTCTTTTGGGTAAGGGCGAAAAGAGTGGTGCTGTGATAGGCATCATATCATTCATGAAGGCTCAGAAGTGGTTACGCAAGGGTCACTTAGCCATATTAGCTCTCGTCTCTGACAAGCAACAAGAGGAAAAGAAGATAGAATATATTCGGTGGTTCATGACTTTCTAGAGGTGTTTCTAGAGGATCTTCCTGGACTACCACCTCATCATCAAGTTGAGTTTCAGATCGATTTGACTCCCGGAGCTACTCCGATTGCGCGAGCACCTTACCGGTTGGCATCGAACGAACTGCAGGAACTATCTGTATCTACACAACTCCAGGAGCTGTTGGATAAAGGGTTTATTCGACCAAGCTCAGCACCATGGGGAGCACCTATTCTCTTTGTTAAGAAGAAGGATAGCACTTTCTGAATGTGTATCGACTACAGGGAATTGAACAAAGTCACAGTCAAGAACTGATACCATTTACCTCGTATCGACGACTTGTTTGATTAGATTCAAGGATCAAGCTGTTAATCAAAGGTTGATTTGAGGTCTGGTTATCACCAACTGAGAGTTCGAGAAGAAGACATCTCAAAAACCGCATTCCGTACTTGTTATGGTCACTATGAATTCTTGGTCGGGTTGACTAATGCACCACCAGCGTTCATGGATCTCATGAATCGTGTGTGTAAACCCTATCTGGATCCGTTTGTTATTGTGTTTATGGATGACATCTTGATCTATTTTAAGACCAAGGAAGAACACGAGGAGCACTTACGTTTGATCTTGGAACTACTTAGAAAGGAACAGTTGTACGCCAAGTTTTCTAAGTGTGATTTCTAGATTCGTGAAGTGCAATTCTTGGGTCACATTGTTAACGATAAGGAATACATGTGGATCCTGCAAAGATTGAAGCAATAAAGAACTGGTCAGTTCCTAAGACACCTAGTGAGATAAGACAATTTCCTGGACTGGTGGGATACTATCAACATTTCACTAAGGGATTGTCTAAGATAGCTCAACCTCTCACAGCTTTGACCCATAAAGGAACAACGGATAAATGGGGTGAGAGTCAAGAAGCCGCTTTGCAGTTGTTGAAGCAGAAACTTTGTAGTGCACCAATATTAGCATTACCAAAGGGAAGCGATGATTTCGTGGTTTATTGTGATGCTTCTATCCAAGGACTTGGTTGTGTCCTGATGCAACGTGACAAAGTAATTGCCTATGCCTCAGGACAACTGAAGGTGCCTGAAAAGACACTACTCATGACTTGGAACAAGGTGTAGTGGTCTTTGCCTTGAAGATCTGGAGACATTACTTGTACGGTACCGAATGCACTATTTACACCGATCACAAGAGTTTTCAACATATCTTTGTGCAGAAAGAGCTTAACATGAGGCAGCGACGCTGGGTGGAATTGTTAAACGATTATGATTGTGCTATTAAATATCACCTAGGAAAGGAGAATGTAGTTACTGATGCCTTAAGTAGAAAGGAAACTGCTAAGCCCTGATGATTGTGAGCTTTGCAGCTTACGATTAGCAGTTACTTGCCTGAAAAATCAAGGAAGCTCAGACGGAAGCTTTGAAAGCGGAAAACATTAGATCTAAATCCTTACATGGGATGGACAAACAGTTGGAGATGAAATCCGATGGAATTCGGTATTTCATAGATAAACTTTGGGTACCTTTGTATGGAAATCTAAAAGACTTGGTTATGACTGAAGCACAAAAGTCTAAGTATTCTATACACCCTGGTTCTGACAAAATGTATCATGATTTGAAGGAACATTATTGGTGGCCTAATATGAAAGCAGACGTAGCTACATATGTGAGCAAGTGTTTGACCTGTTGTAAGGTTAAAGTGGAATATCAGAAGCCATCTGGGTTACTACAACAACCTGAGATTCCGTTGTGGAAGTTGGAACAAATTTCTATGGATTTTATTACTAAGTTACCAAGGACTTCGAATGGTTGTGACACGATATAGGTAATCGCGGATCGACTGACTAAGTCAGCTCACTTCTTAGCGATAAAGGAAACCGATAAAGTGGATAAGTTAACTCGAGTTCATCTGAAGGAGGTAGTTTCAAGACATGGCGTGCCTATCTCGATTATTTCTGATTGTGATGCTAGTTCACATTTCATTTCTGGCAGTCATTACAGAAATCTTTGGGTACACGTCAGGATATGAGCACTACCTTCCATCCACAGACCGATGGGCAAAACGAGCGTAGTATACAAACTTTGGAGGACATGTTACGTGCTTGCGTGATTGATTTTGGAAATAATTAGGAAGTTCATCTACCGTTGGTTGAATTCTCGTACAACAATAGTTATCATACTAGGATCAAGGCAGCATCATTTGAGGCGTGGTATGGGTGAAAGTGTAGATCACTAGTTTGTTGGGTGGAAGTTGGTGACAATCAGTTGACTGGGCCTGAGTTGGTACACGAGACTACCGAGTACAAATACGAAACCGTATGGCTGCAGCGCGAGGCTTACAAAAGAGCTATGCGGACAAGCGACGAAAACCCTTGGAACTTCAAGTCAGTGACAAAGTTTTGCTAAAAGTCTCACCATGGACAGGTGTGATTCGGTTTGGCAAAAAGGCAAGCTTAATCCGAGATACGTTGGACCGTTTGAGATTCTGGAAAGAATAGGTCTGGTGGCGTATCGATTGGACCTGCCTGACTCATTAAGTGGTGTTCACAATGTATTTCACATCTCAAATATGAAGAAGTTTTTATCTGACGAGACACTGGTTGTACCACTCGAGGAAGTACAAGTAGACGTGGACCGGTTGAAGTCATGGATCGTGAAGTCAAGACTCTTAAGCAAAGTAAGATACCTATAGTCAAGGTTCGTTAGAACTCAAGACGTAGACCGGAATTCATGTGGGAACACGAGGATCAGATGAAGCTTAAGTATCCTTATCTGTTCGAATCGACAGTGATAGCCAGGGAAGGAACTGTTTTAATTTCGGGACAAAATTTCTTACAACATGGGGATCATGTGACAACTCACTCGATTTCATTATGCCAATGCAGTAAACCAGTGATGTAACACAACCATGTAACGCAATTTTCGGGACGAAAATTCTTTTAACATGGGGATAATGTGACATCCGGTAATTTTCCGTTACCAAACTCCGTTAGTTCCGTTAGGTCTTGATACACATGTCATGAACACACACTAGTTGTCGTTGAACGTTGGTGACTTAATAATAATAATCTATGATAAACAATAATAATCTAATTAATAATTTTATTATTAGTTGTGATTATGTGATTCATGAATTTATAGAATCTTAAATATCTATTTTGTAAATTTTACGCGATAACGTGACTACGTGTAATATATATTTCATGTGTTGTGTGACTTTTTGTAAATTATGATTATGATTATTGATTAATAATATGTAGGACCGGTGAAGGGTATGCACTTACAACACAACAACACAATGAGGAGAGTTGCTTAGAACACTTAACAGATCAAATAGGGAACTGGTTAACTTTAGTGAAAGATGCTAAGAACACAAGTAAGAATGAGATAGAACAAGATGGCAAACAACATAAGTAATTAGTTTTCAAGAATGTTGTATATTGCTTCTCAAGTTCTATTACAAATGTTACAAAGCATACGATTAAAGTTACAAGTACTTGAGATACATATACTACATCCTACAGCCAGCCATACTTTGAAAGCCAGCTGGATACAAGTGACTAGACAACTACAAAATCAAATGTAGAGTCAAAAGGCAGATTTGCCTTTTGACTAGTGACTATGACATGCCATAGCTCTAATCCTAATATATTACAAAAAGGATAAAAGAACATAAAGTAGAAAGCATGGACTCAAGACCTCAATGTACAGTTACCAAAAGCATGGACCTTTCACCAACTCATGTAAGTTGGTGACTTTACAAAGTTGCAGCGGAAGGTCCAGCTTTATGATAAAGGCATATCCTCAAAAGTCTTCGAAAGAAATCTGTCTTCACTCTTTGGCTTCGGAAGACTTTGTCTTTGAAGCTTCGGAAGACTTCACTTTTGGCTTCGGAAGATGTTGGTCTTGGCTTCGGAAGATTTTACACTTAGAATATTTCTAGTGCTTGGTGTAAAACTTTTGAAGTATTTCTACTTCTGTTCTTCAGTGCATGCTGCAGAGAGACTTTGAATGTTTTGGCTGCATCAGACTTATAGGAATCCTTACAAACTCCCCCTAGGCTGATGCTACCAAAACATATAGAAGCTCTTCAGATGTTGACAGTCCTCAGGATGATGATGACCATACCCTTCTTCATCAGATGGTCAGGATCACTCATACTCTCATAATATCTTCTCATCTCAAAGAGATCATGCAGAGGTAAGTTGATTAAGTCTTCCCATGTGTAGACATTCTCAACACCTTGATCTCTGATCACATGCCATCTCTCTGGATTAGTTGTGAAGGTCCAGGATAAGATGGGTCTCTCAGCTGCAAGAGGAGCCACTTGAATTGGAGTTGATTGAGCTGCCTCTTCATGCACTTCCTCAGGTTGATCTGACTTAGCCTGAGGTATAGAGGTGGATGATTCAGGCTTCTTCTTCTTTTTTAACTTTGGTTTGGAAGCCATCCTCTTCTTCCTCTTAGAAGACTTCAACTGAGAAGACTGGTCTGTAGCACCTTGTTGATCAGTCTTGTATTTCTCAGTTGGGTGTTCCTCCCTTACAGGTTCAGAAGGAGAGGGAGTTTGACCCTGCTGTGGATTAGAAGATGAAGCTTGCTGAGGCTCAACAGGAGGTCCAGGTTGTGTTGTCTCAGGTTGTTCAACCTTAACCTCCACTTCAGGTGGGACTTGACTTGGAGGGGAGTGTAAGTCAATCAGCTCCCCACTCTTGATCTTCTGCTTGATTACCCTGATATGCTCATCTATTATGGATAGAGACATAGGGCCAAGTCTCCTTCCGGAGAATCCATACAGCTTCAAGAAGCTCACCATCCTTTGTCTGTCAGCAGACTTCTTCATACTCTTTTGGATGATGGCTCTTGACTTTGCAGCATCTTCCCTCATCTTTTTCTTTGTTGCCTTTTGTTCTTTGAGCACTTGAATTTCAAGATGTTTGAGATATTCAAACTCAATGAACTCAAAGGACAAGGGAAGAAGTGCATATGCCTGGTAGAGACCTGTGGCACTCAGGTAGTTGATCATGTTTTGCCTATCTGTTTCCTTGTCTACCTGAGGTTCTTGTGTAGCTGCCACATCCTCTTGCACAGGGCTTTCTTGAACTGGGGAGAGAGTTGGAACATGCTTGTATAACCTTTTCTGTCTCTTCTCCTCTTTGAATTGGAGAAGTAGCCTTGCATCCTTTGCTTCCTTCATCTCTCTTGACACTTCCATGTCAGCCAGTTCATTTAATTGCTCTAAGGGGAGAGATATAATCTCATCTATGTCATAGTTCCTGGTCTACAGGTAAGAAATCCTGACTACCCTCAACTCATCATCTTGAGTGTTTGGTCTGGGGGCAGCCCTGATTACAGCTTGCATAAAGACTGAAGACCCAGAGGAACTTTCTCCCCTTAGCTTCCTCTTCCTCTCTCTCCTCCTCCTTAATCTCCTCAGAAGTTAGAATCCTTTTCCCTTTGTTACCCACAGACCTTTATGACACAAGGTGGAGAGAGCTTTGGCCTTCATTGCTTGGTGTAGCATCTAAGCTCTAGCCAGAGAGAGGTTGTGAGACACCTTCACCAGCAGGTGTTTCACTGAGGGAATGAATTTCTAAAGCAGTTATTGGTGTGACAGGACTCGCAGGCTCTATCACGAGGCCTTCAGCCAAGGTTTTCCCTTTGAAGCTAATCTCAGGGTATGCCTCAACATCCAGTTGACCAATGACATTACCTGATTGCCTTTTTCTCTTTTTAAGGCTGAACTCTTCAGTAATTCTGTCTTGAATCCTGAGTGCTAACCTGTCAGCTTGTCTTGATTGACTTGGGTTGACAAGTGGCATGTTGATTAGGTCAAGACCTTCATAGTAGTTCAAGGTCTGAAAATTAAATACTTCTTACTGCCCTTAAACTCTGTGAAGAATGAGGGCTCTTCTATCAACATCATACCTCCACCCAATAATGTAGTTTGAAGTTCCTTGAGGTAGGGATGACATAGCCCTTAGAATGCGTTCCTCAAAGAGACTCCTAATGATAGAGTCTATAATGTCCATATTAATGTGAACTTGAGGAAGTTGCTGAGTATGCACAATTGCAAGTGAGCATGGTGAGTCCTCAATGTCCAAACTCCCTGAAGAACTCCTAGGTTCTATGACTGTAATGACGTTCTCCCCCTTTTTGGTAGCATCACCCTCTTGCATAGGTGAGCTAGGAGTTAGGTCAATCACATTCATAGGTTCTTGTCATCCTGGTTGAGCTCCTCTTAAAGGTCTCCCAACTAGTTTTTCCCTGAGATAAGATATCTCAAGTTGCTGATCATTGACCCTATTTTGCAGGGTAGTCACCTGAGATTCAAGGTGACTAACCTTAGAGACTAAATAGGAGCATGTTTTTGACAGTTTTGGCACCTCTAGTCTCAGATTCCCCTCATCTTCATCAGAAGAATCATTGGGGGATGAGATGATTGGACCAAGGTCCTCTCTCTCACCACTAGCTTCAGGTTCTTGGCTGTTGGATTTCCTCTGCACATTGACAGCCTCAATTGAAATGTCAATGGGCTGAGTTGCCATGGTTGAGGTCTTAATGATGTAATCACTTGCAGAAGTGAGAGCCTCTTCCATATGGATATCCTGAACAGGTTCAGAAGTATCCACCTCAGTGATGGGTGACTGATGTGGGCTAGACAAAAGAGACTCAGGAGTACTCATCTCTCTTTGAGTAGGGGAAGAGTAGAGAGACTCATGGTACCCACTGAAACCTAAGTCTTCATCAGTATAGAATGAGAGGTTAGGAATTGGTTGATTTAGGTCTAAAGGCTGGGGATGGTAACTGTCCTCTGAAGGTTGTTCACTTGAGTGTTGAGACTCAGAGTGAAGGCTTAAGTCAGTTGGGCTTGTGAGTTCATCAGGGTGAGCATGAGGAACCTCACCACAGATTTTTGAAGAGATGGGAGTGGTTTGCTCCTAAGGGGAAGTGGGAGCTCTAGTGTCCACTTCCTTCTGTATGGGTAAGTGTATGGGGGCCTGCACAGACTCAATAGCTTGAGTAGGGGTTTGTTTGGATTTTCTTTGGTAGGTGAGGGTGATTTGTGATCTTTTTGGTGGTTAGGAGGTAGAAGGTGTGGGTTCAACACTAGCTTGTGTTGCTAGGTTGTCACCTTGAGCAATGAGTTCTAACATTTTTGGGACAAGGGCTGTTTCTACCCCTGAGAAGCCTACAGTTGGCTTCTTCATAATTTTAAAGATGACGGGCTTCATTTGTCCCAATTTAAGAATATTATATGTTTCCTTTAACTAGGAGCCCAGTTTAAAGTTGAGAATGTGTTGAACATATCTAGGAAACATATAATACTCTAAGGAGTCCAAGTTAGCAAGCAAATTGGTATATACAAACTGAGAGTACTTGAACTTGACCCCTTGAACCATTCCATGTACTATGAAGGAGAGATCCTCAGGAATCTGGTCCCACCCTCTGTGCTTGTTTGACAAGCTGTGGATAACCATTTGAAGCAGGTATTTCCATTGGGATGAGACCTTCCCTTTCTGAAGGTCTTTACAGAGAAATCTCCCTCATAGCCCATCTGCTCAAAGGAATGATACAGCTTCCTTTGGGAAGGACAACTCACCTTCTTCATCATCCAACTACAATTGAGTGTTGATGATGGCCGGAGTGATGAAGATTGTCCTCCCTTGCACTGTGGCAAACAGTGCCTTCTCCCCATCCATAATGACCTCTTGGCAGGTCTTCCAGAATTCAAGCAAATGATCCTCATATAGAGTAGGATCAATGGTTAGGGAGGTGAAGTAGCTGGATAGAGCTAAGAAACGGCAAATCTCTGAGAAACTTTCATCTTTCTCAGAGCTTAACAGAGCAACCTGGTTGTGTTGCCTGTGAAGTTGCATGGAGAAATCTGGGTTGTTTCTTCAGTTTAGGTTGGCCATTTGAGAAGCTTAAGGATGATGAAAGATGAAGAACAAAGGCAGTTTGGGAGAATTTAGGTTTAAGGAATAGTGTAATTTGAAGAAGATAGTGAAAGAGGGGGGAACCGTTGGGCATTTATGTGAAAAGGATTTGAGACAAAGTTAATGAAAGATGATAAAATTTGAAATCCGGATGTCGGTCCCACCTCTGAAAAGTAGTTTACTTTTGCCCAAAAATTAGTTTTCTTGGAAGTCGAGAAATCTTCCAAAGGTTAATTGCTTCGGAAGTTCTGAAGAAAAAGCTTCCGAAGGCAAATTGACTTCGGAAGATATTTCAAAGGTTTTTTTGAGAATTTTGCTTCGAAGAGAATTTACACTCAAAGATTTTTATTCTAAGGAGAACAAATACTTCCGAAGGTAAATTGCGTTCGAAAGAAACTTGTTCTTTGCAAACATACAAGGTACTTAAGTTGATTTTAAGCTTCGGAAGATATTTCAGAAATTTCTTCTGAAGGTAAAATTACTGAAGCAGTTATTTGTTTACTAAGACATAAATTTCTTCCAAAGGTAATTTTTAATCTTCCGAAGAGATCAAAATTTTTAAAAAGCTAAGAAAAGTCTTTTGAAAAGATTTTCTTCCAAATAAAACAAGGGCTTATAAAGGTGATAAAATAGACAACTTAGGACACACAGGTTTTAGAAACAAATATGATTAAGTTTTAAGAAAAGCTATTCAAAGTTAACCATCCCAATAGCTGATACAAGATATTTAAATCTTTGCTCATCAAAAGCTTTGCTAAACAGATCAGCATATTGTTCATTTGTGTTAACTTTGACTAGTTTGATTAATCCCTTTTCAAAGTTATCTCTAATCAAATGATACTTGATATTGATATGCTTTGTCCTTGAGTGCTGCAAAGGATTTTCTATGATGGAGATAGCACTGTTTTTGTCTATGTGGATGGGAGTCTCTTTAAAGTTGAATCCATAGTCCAGCATCTGATTTTGAATCCAAAGCACTTGAGCACAACAGCTTGCAGCAGCAATGTATTCAGCCTTAGTAGTTGATGCAGACACATATGATTATTTCTTACATTGCCAAGAGACTACTCTTCCCCTAAGAAATTGACATCCCCCTGACGTAGACTTTGCAGTCATGTTGCAGCCACCATAGTCACTATCTGTATAAGCATACAGATTAAAGTCAGAATTCTTTGGATACCAAAGGCCAAGTGATGGAGCACCTTTGAGATATCTTAAAATTCTTTTGATAGTGACCAGGTGTGACAACTTGGGGTTGGCTTGATATCGTGCACATATGCAAGTAACAAACATGATATCTGGCCTGCTAGCTGTGAGGTATATAAGAGACCCAATCATTGCCTTATAGAGATGCTCATCAACACACTCCCCCTCAAGATCAGGTCCAAGGGAGTGATTTCTGGCTATGGGTGTCTTAGCAACCTTACAATCAGTCATGTTGAACCTTTTAAGTATGTCTTGTACATACTTTAACTGACTTATGAAGATGCCATTGTCAACTTGCTTCACTTGAATTCCTAGAAAGAAATTGAGTTCCCCCATGGCACTCATTTCAAACCTGTCCTTCATCAGCTTCTCAAAGTCTTTACAGAGCTTTGGATTAGTTGACCCAAAGATAATGTCATCTACATATACTTGAACTAGCATTATGTCATTTCCTGTTCATTTGATGAAGAGAGTTCCATCTATAGTACCCCTTTTGTAGCCATGTTGACATAGATACTGAGATAGAGTCTCATACCACTTCCTTGGTGCTTAGTGCAACCAATATAGAGCTTTATCAAGCTTGCAGACATAATCAGGATGATCAGGGTCTGCAAACCTAGGTGGTTGTCTGACATACACCTCTTCATCAATCACCCCATAAAGAAAAGCACACTTGACATCAAGTTGGTAGACCTTGAAGTTCTTGGATGCAGCAAAAGCTAGGAATATCCTAACAGCTTCAAGTCTTGCTACATGAGCAAAAACATCTGTGTAGTCAATTCCTTCTTCTTGAGTATACACTTGAACAACTAATCTTGCCTTGTTCTTGATGACAAGTTCTCTATCATCCTTCTTATTCCTAAAAAACCCATTTGGTTCCTATGGTAGTCTTCCCTTGAGGAAGAGGACATAGGTTCCAAACTTTTTGTCTTTTGAATTGAAGCAGCTCCTCTTACATAGCTTCAACCTAACTTCCATCCTTTAGAGCCTCATCAATTTTCTTTGGCTTTATTTGGGACAAGAAACAAGAGTGAAGACACACATTTGCTTCATGGGTTTGTCCTCTTGTTCTTACCCCTGAATCAACATCTCCAATGATGTTTGTGGTAGGATGAGACTTGTGAATCCTTAGGTGAGGGATCACAGCAAGTTGCTTAGATAGATCTAAATTTGAGAAATTCTGATCTGGCAAGGAAGACTCACCCTCCACATCAGTACACTTATCAAGATTGACTTGATCCAATGAGTGTGTGACATCATTGATGTTGTCTTCAATGGAGTAGTTACCAGCATCAAGAAATTCCTGATCACTTTCACCACCACCATTATCTCCAATATTTGAAGCTCCTTCCTCTGAGTTTTGTGCCTCTAAGCTGGAATTTGAAGGCACCCCAGAAGTATCAACAGGATTTGTCATTGATGTGCTGGTAGAAGCTTCATTAGCAGGATTAGTTACCACTGGAGCTGAAGATGTGTAACTTGAAGGTCTTCTTAGTTCATATCTTGGATCAGGATCACCTGTAGGTAGTATATATGTGGATCCTAAAACATTCTCACAAGATTTGTTAAAACAGTTAGTAACTAGATCAAGATCAAATAGCTAATCCGGACCAGAACCTTTCACACTAGGAGTGTGCTCATTGAAAGTCACATTGGTTGACTCCTCAACTACTCTAGTTCTGTGATTGTATACTCTATAAGCTTTAGCTTGAGAAGAGTATCCAATAAAGTGTCCATCATCTGATTTCTCAGGAAACTTGGAAATTTGATCTTTGGTATTCAAGATGGTGCAAGGACATCCAAATGACCTGAGAAAACCAATAGTTTTCTCTTGTGCCAAAGTTCATAAGGAGTGTTACCATGTGTCTTAACCACTAAAACTCTGTTTTGCACAAAGCAAGCAGTGTTCACTGCCTCTACCCAGAAGGTGATGGGCAGTTTAGAGTCAGACAACATAGTTCTTGCAGCTTCAATTAGTGTCCTGTTTCTCCTCTCAGCAACACCATTTTGCTGAGGAGTCCTGGGAGCATTATATTGACTTGTAATACCCTTTTCACCACAAAATGTATCAAGGATTTGATTCTTGATGATCACATATTATGGTTTTGACCTTATGATCACATTGATTCTCAATCTTTAAGATGAAATTCTTCTGAATCTCAGGGGTCTCATCCTTAGTTCTAAGAAAGAAGACCCAAGTGAATCTTGTAAAGTCATCTGTGATCACAAAACAGTAAGAGGTCCTTCCTAGACTCATTACACTGGTGGGGCCAAAGAGATCCATATGTAATAAGTGTAGGGGATTAGTGATGGAATTTTTTTCCTTTGGCTTGTGAGAAACCTTGTGTTGCCTCCCCTTCAGGCATGCAACACAGTGGTCATCACTTGTGTAAGGATTCCTTTTAGTCTGATGCAAACCAAAACATCCAATGTCTCTCTACAACACATGCACTAAGTACTGAAGAAGAAATGCTTCGGAAGTTTTACACCTTACACTAGAAAATATTCTAAGTGTAAAATCTTCCGAAGCCAAGACCAATATCTTCCGAAGCCAAACATGAAGTCTTCCGAAGCCTCAGAGACAAAGTCTTCCAAAGCTTCAACCTATGAAGACAGATTTCTTCCGAAGACTTTTAGTAACATGCTTTATCTGATGTACTGTTCCATAAAGCTGGACACCTTTCTGCTGCATCTCTGTAAAGTCACCAACTTACATGAGTTGGTGAAAAGGTCCATGCTTTTGGTAACTGTACATTGAGGTCTTGAGTCTGTAACTTTCTACTTTATGTACTTTATCCTTTTTGTAATAGATAAGGATGTGAGTTATGGCATGTCATAGTCACAAGGTCAAAAGGCAGATATGCCTTTTGATTCTACAATTGATTTTGTTTGTGTCTAGTCAATTATATCCAGCTGGCTTTCAAAGTATAGCCGACTGTAGGTTGTAGTATAAGTATTCCAAGTTCTAGTATCTTTCTTTATGCTTTGTAACACTTGTAAAAGAACTTGAGAAAGCAATATACTGCCTCCTTGAAACCCAAATCTCTTGTTCTGTCTCTTTATCTTTACTTGTGTTCTTTGCATCAACATATTGGTTAATCCAGTTTACTGTTTGATCAAGTTTAGTTATTCTCCTCTTTGTGTTGTTGTGTTGTAATTGTTAAGCCCTTAACCGGTCCTGCAATTGGTATTAGAGCATTTCAGGCTCTTGATATAAGATTTCACCATCTTAAGATCCCTCACACACACAAAAACTAAACTCTCCAAATGGCATCCATCTCAAAGACTGATATGGAGACTGGAACCATGAACAAATCCCCACTGATCACTCTTGATGACTTTGACACCTGGTGTATGAGAATGGAAGGTTTCATCAGGTCTCTAGACTCAAGAATGTGGGAATCTGTTGTGAATGGACCTTTCATACCCAGCACTCCTTCTGCTACTGGTGCTGGTATGATCCCAAAAGATGTGCCAAACTACTCTGATGAAGATAGGAAGAGAGTAGAGATTGATAGAAAGGCCATGACTGCTCTTCAAACTGCCCTTCCAAACTCTGTGTACAGAGGTTTTAAGAAGTGAAAAACAGCTAAACAGCTGTGGGATGCACGAAAACTGATATATGAAGGCTCCTCTGAAGCCAAGGAGAACAAGAAGGATCTCCTGAAGCAGCAGTTTGAAAACTTCACCTTCAAAACAGGTGAAACCATGACTCAGCAATACTTCAGGTATGTTGAGATAGTGGATACCCTAGTGGATGGAGGAGTTCCTCTTGAAAACAGGGACTTTGTAAGGAAGTTCATGTCCTCACTTCCTAGGCAATGGACACACTACTGTGTGGTGATCAAGAGGACTGAAAATCTCAAAACTCTTACTCTGACAGAGTTATATGGGATTCTCAGTGGCTACCAGATGGAGATGAACATGCAAGGTTCATCTGGCAACTCCAACAATCAAACAGGTTCAGCCCTGCATGTGGTTGAAAGGGATAGCATAGAACCCCAACATCATCTCATATGCTACCCTGACAACTCACCAAAGGGTCCTTTCATCACCTTCCTAGAGACACCCAGGGAGAACTACACTCAAGGAAGCCCATTCCAAGAGACAAGCTCTTCTCAAGCCTTTGTGTCTTCTGATGAAAGTTGTGGGAACTCTCTCTTCACTCTTGAAGACCTGGACTGTATCCATCCAGATGACCTGGAGTACATGGAAATAGTTCAGCAGATGGCTCTCCTTACTCATAGAGCCAAGAAGTTCTACAAGAGAACTGGAAGGAGGTTTCCAAGCAATGCAATCAGTGGAAAGTTTGGCTTGGATAAAAGCAAAGTCAAGTGTTACAACTGTAACTTGATGGGCCACTTTGCTAGAGAGTGTAAGGCACCTAAAACAAATGGTGGCCAAGCACAAACCAGACCAAACTACACTGACAAAGCCCCTCAGAATGAGAAGTTAAAGCAACATGCTGCTGTTGCTGTTGAAGAAGGAGGCTTTGACTGGAGCTTTCAGGTGGAAGATGCTTCTCCAAACCAAGCACTAATAGCAGACCATGATGAAGCCAAGGTATTGGAACATCTCTGTACTCCTGAATGCATTGCTAAAGTAAACAGATACAGGTCCTATAACTTAGAAATGAGATCTGATCTTGAGTCCTTAAACATTTTAAAATCTGATTTTAGAAAGTCTGAAAATGATTACAAGTTAAAGATAGAGGACTTGGAGAAAACTATTTCAGTACTAAAACATGAACATATAGATTTTAGGACTCAAATCCAGGATCTCATAACTAAGTTGACTGAGTGCCAGGCTAAGCTTGTGATCAGCAAAGCCAAGGCAGAAAAGAGTGTTCTTGAAGAAGAGACCTTCAAGAACATGATATCATCATCCCTGCACAACAAAGTGTGCTATCAAAATAGACATGGACTAGGATCAAATGAGATAGCTCCTCCACACATAATCTTGTCTGCAAGATCTCCTAGGTGTGGAACTTGTGAAGATGAGCTTCCTCTCCTAGATCCTATAAGTGAAGAGGATGAAGAAGAGATAGTGAAGAATTCCTCTGAGAAGAGTGAAGAGGAGGATTCTACTAAGTGCCACTATCCTTCTGAGGAGAAGAAATCTACTGTGATGACCAAGTCAAAGAGAAGAACTTGATCAGGAAGAGCAAAAGAAAAGCAAGAAGGCTCAAGAGATCAAGGCTACTTTTGATTCTAAGCAGAAACAAGTTGTTTTATCTCTGCAGGGTTTTAAAGTAGTAAAGACTGAAGACCATCAACCAAGACTCCTTAGCTAAAGAGTTCTGGTTCTTGTTCAAATCATCTCAGTACAAAGAAGAAGACTGAGCTGCTGTGTAACCACTGCTGCACAGCCTGTACCAACCATACAAACCCAAGAACAGTTCACAGCCCCAAAAGAACTGTCTCAGCATCTACAAAAGATGAAGATGGAGAAGGGATGTGACCAAAGACAGTCTTGCTCTCATAAGGAGACTCTTTTGAAGAAGAAAATGTTATGTGGTCATGTGTGAAGTACCTCTCACATTGCTAAGGATTGCCCATATAATCCTAAAAGTACTATCCACATGACCAATACAAAGACTTCAAAGAGTTTCAAGAAGATTCAAGCTTCGGAAGGAATGTCTGTTACCTTCGAAAGCTCCAAATCAAAGAAGAAGGTAAATGAAAAATTACCTTCGGAAGAAAATTGGTCTCGGAAGAAAGGAGTTCTTCCGAAGCACTGAAGTCTGCTGCAGTGACTGTAGAATCTTCCGAAGGTTCAGTCATCAAACTTGTGAAGTCCCCAAAGCGTCCAAGGTTTTGAAGGTCAGTCCAAGACTCCAAAGGTGGTGTGGAAGTCTAATAAGACCAAATGACTGAAGCTTCTCCATCAACAACAGCTGAAGATCCCCCTAGTACAACCATAGGATTCTATTACGTTGCATTACCTTCTATTATACGTAGACGCCCAAGACAAGTAAGGCTTGGGTTTCCAAATGTAACTAATCATTTTCTTTGTGCAGGAACAGCTCAAGACAAACAGGAATGTCTGGATAATTGAAAGTGGTTGTTCCAAGCACATGACAGACAATAGGTCTCTACTCCATAACTTTGAAAGAATTGATGGAGGACCAGTTGCTTTTGGAGGAGATGAAGGTGGTTACATTTCAGGAAGGGGCAAGGTCACAACAATGGTAAGCTCAGCATTGAAAAGGTAAACTTTGTTAAGGAGCTTGGGTACAATCTTCTGAGTGTATCCCAATTTTGTGATCAGAGTCATAACATGCTCTTTACTGAGCATGAGTGCATTGTTTTCTCAGCCTGGAGTGGTCATTCCTCATGAGCATATCCTGATCAGAGCCCCTAGGAAAGGGAACATGTACAAGATGGATTTGCAATAAACATCTCCCTCTGAAGAAGTTTCATGCTTTCTATCTAAAGCAAATAGTGATGAGTCTTTCCTATGACATAAAAGAATGTGCCATGTAAACTTTAAGAACATGAATAAGCTAATTAAACATGATCTGGTAACTGGAATGCCAAAGAAAGAGTTTACAAGTGATGATCATTGTGTTGCATGCCTAAAAGGGAAGCAACATAAGGTATCTCACAAGCCTAAGTAAAGGAACTCCATCACTACTCCCCTACACTTATTACATATGGATCTCACCATTTCCGTCCGTGAAGCACCATCTCCGGAGGCACTTCTCGCGCAACCGAGCACCTTCGATGTCCCCTTCACTTGCAACCACGAACTCTTGACAACCTTCATCGTCTCTGACAGCTTTGATCAACAACCGAAACAACCCCAAGCGGTATGTTGTCCTTCCGTTACGCTTCGTTTTTGTATCGATACGGTTTCGTCTCGGTTGCTAGTTTGCGATTATGGATCCCGACTTGGTTTCGGCTGTTGTTTCGGTTAGTCACGAGTAGAGGATCTGCGGTGGTTGTGTGTGGGTGGTTTGTTGTGTGGTTCATTGTTCCATATTTGCGTTTATCTATGTACCGGGAGTGTGGTATATATGCGAGGTTGTATGTGCAGGTTGTGACCGATTGTGTATTATTAACATTATGTGTTATAGGTTTGTGTATACATATGCATATTACCGTAGTGTTTCTGATATCATTGTTATATAGATATATATTATATATATATATATATAGATATATATTATATATATATATATATATATATATATATATCTATATATATTATAGTTATCTATATATATATATATATATGTGTGTGTGTGTGTGTGTGTGTGTGTGTGTTTTGCGTATATATAAATGTGTGTGTGACCTGCAATGAGTGCTTGTAATATGTGATGGATATGTGCATGTGTTTGTCTGTGATTATGGTGCAAGGTAATCATGTGCACATGGTATGTATAATTGTTTATGTGTGATCCATGTTTATATTTGTCTCTGCGAATTATGATGCCATGTATGTAAGCATTGGTTGTGATTATGGTTATGAATATTATGCGAATGGGAATAATAAGCTTTGGGTATATGTGATTTGCATTGTTGTGGGTAGAAATAAAGATTTATGCATGTTATGCAGAAAGGTTTGGGTGTTGTATGATTTACACATGAATCTATATTGTGTCGACGTTTGGGTCACGATTTAACTTTGGTTGGTCAAGCATATGTTGTGCATTTGTATATATGTTTGGGTGGAGCATGTTGTATGTATATTATTAATGTTCTGATGTGGGTATAATTTACATTTATTATAATTTTCCAAAGTGTATATAATCTTGTTAAAGCGCATGGCATATATGGGTGTCTTGAAATGTTAATAGGGATATATATATATATATATATATATATATATATATATATCATACATATTAGACGTATACATGTGAATGTATGTAAACCGATGGGGGATGGGTTCCATGGAGTTTGGTTTTGCATGGTAGTCGTGTGTGTTGATGCATGGGCTCATTGTTTGGGTTACGTTATTGTTATGTGTTGTGTGTATGCATTTAGGCGTGTACGTTGGTGTAGAACACATATAATAATAAGGGTAAGAACTGAATATATAATATTCTTATGCGTGATAATTAGGTTGGTGTATTTGAAGTGAATTGACATTTGAGTGTATTACACGTGATGGGAAACAACCGATAGTCGACACCCTAACTGAGTCGTGAAAAGCAAAACCGTACAACTCTTATATTGTAATTAATAATTGATATTAATTATATATATTAAATGAAATCCAGGTTAATTGGAACCCTAATCTTTGTGCTTTCGGTTATTTGTCGCTGTGCAACCGAGGTGAGTTTACAGCCCCACTTTTACATTATACACTCTTTTGGGGGAGAGAAACATGTTTTCATAAACGATACAATACATTAGATTTCATAATATTGCATATACCTGATACTATGGTGTTATACTACGCCTCTTCGGACCGTTAATATGTTACTAGCGAGGTGATTGTTAGTAGATCTACTGGGTTTGACAAACCCCGCCCGGGCTAGTCGCGCTAGCTTGAGTGGTCGTCAAACAGGTGAATGGTTAGCCTGTTTTACAGTGTTGTGGTAGGGATTCCACAGCCGGGGCATACATTATTATTAATACTGTCAGCTCGGTCGCGACTTCATACACATAGTGATCGCTATAGGCTAGCTACCTATTATATGCTTTGATTACTAAATCTGGGAATTTCATTACTATTACTTACTGTTTTCTGATAAACCTGTGAACTCACCAGTCTTTGTACTGACTTTAGCATGTTTTCTCTCAGGTCATTGATGTGGCACATCTAGGAGCACTGCATCCACTGCATATCATCTCATTTACTTTTTAAACTGATTTAACAGTTTAGTTATATTTACATTTACTTAAATTGGTTTGGCGCGTGTTTGCGCAGTTTAAACAGTTGTTAAATGTTTTTTTTCTGATTTCGCTTCCGCAATACTTAAACAAAATTGGTTTGTTTCATCATTATTAAGCAACTTATATGTTTTGTAATTACCGAGTTGTTTGGTGTAACTGATGCTTATCTGAGATCCTGGTTATGTCACACGCCTGACGGTAAAACCCCGTTAATGGATTTTTGAGGGTGTGACAATGAATCATCTATGCCAGATCTAAATTTCTCAAATTTGGATCTTTCTCAGCAACTTGCTCTGATTTCGCTTCCGCAATACTTAAACAAAATTGGTTTGTTTCATCATTATTAAGCAACTTATATGTTTTGTAATTACCGAGTTGTTTGGTGTAGCTGATGCTTATCTGAGATCCTGGTTATGTCACACGCCTGACGGTAAAACCCCGTTAGTGGATTTTTGAGGGTGTGACAATGAATCATCTATGCCAGATCTAAATTTCTCAAATTTGGATCTTTCTCAGCAACTTGCTGTGATCCCTCAGCTAAGGATCCACAAGTCTCACCCCACCATAAACATCATTGGAGATGTTGTCACAGGGGTAAGAACAAGAGGACAAACCCATGAAGCAAATGTTTGTCTTCACTCTTGTTTCTTATCTCAGATAGAGCCAAAGAAAGTTGATGAAGCTCTAAAGGATGGAAGTTGGGTTGAAGCTATGCAACAAGAGTTACTTCAATTCAAAAGGCCGTAAAATTTGGAACCTTTGTCCTCTTCCTCATGGGAAGACTACCATTGGAACCAAATGGGTTTTTAGGAATAAGAAGGATGATAGAGGAATTATCATCAAGAATAAGGCAAGACTAGTTGTTCAAGGATACACACAAGAAGAAGGGATTGACTACACTGATGTCTTTGCTCCTGTAGCAAGATTAGAAGATGTTAGGATATTCCTGGCATTTGCTGCATCCAAGAACTTCAAGGTCTTTCAACTTGATGTAAAGTGTGCTTTCTTATATGGAGTGATTGATGAAGAGGTTTATGTCAAACAGCCACCTGGTTTTGTAGACCCTGATCATCCTGATTATGTCTGCAAGCTTGACAAAGCTCTTTATGGGCTGCATCAGGCACCCAGGAAATGGTATGAGACTTTGTCTGAGTATCTTTGTAAACATGGATACAGGAGAGGTACTATAGATGGAACTCTCTTCATCAAAGGACAGGGAAATGACTTATTGCTAGTTCAAGTATATGTAGATGACATCATCTTTGGTTCAACTAATCCAAAGCTCTGCAAAGACTTTGAGAAGCTGATGAAAGACAGATTTGAAATGAGTGCAATGGGAGAACTCAATTTCTTTCTGGGAATTCAAGTGAAGCAAGTTGAAGATAGCATCTTCATAAGTCAGTCAAAGTATGTTCAGGACATACTCAAGAGGTTCAACATGACTGATTATAAGATTCCTAAGACACCCATAGCCAGAAACCACTCCCTTGGACCTGATCTTGAGGGGGAGTGTGTAGATGTACATTTATACAGGGCTATGATTGGGTCTCTTATGTATCTTACAGCTAGCAGGCCTGATATCATGTTTGCTACATGTATTTGTGCAAGATATCAAGCCAATCCTAAGATGTCTCACTTAATCACTGTCAAAAGGATTCTAAGATACCTCAAAGGTGCTTCAACACTTGGTTTATGGTACCCCAAGAATCCTGACTTCAATCTGTATGGCTTATATAGATAGTGATTATGGTGGTTGCAACATGACTGCAAGTCTACATCTGGGGGATGTCAATTCCTTGGTGGAAGGGTTGTCTCATGGCAATGCAAGAAACAATCCTGTGTGTCTGCATCAACTCCGAGCTGGATTTCAAAGTTTATCCTCTTTCATTAACTTTGGTTCAAATCCCTTTTCACATAAATACCCAACGGTTCCCCCTCTTCCTCACTATCTTCCTCAATTCCACTATTCCTCAAACCTAATTCTCAAAACCACCTTTGCTTTCTACCTTTCTTCAACCTTAAGCTTCTAAAATGGCCAACCTTAACCGCAGAAACAACCCAGATTTTCTCCCATGCAACTTCACAGGCAACACAATCAGGTTGCTCTGTTAAGCTCTGAGAAAAATGCAAGTTTCTCAGAGATTTGCCAATTCTTAACTCTATCCAACTACTTCACCTCCCTGACCCTTGATCCTACTCTGTATGAGGATCATTTGCTTGAATTCTGGAAGACCTGCCAAGAGGTCATTATGGATGGGAGAAGGCACTGTCTGCCATAGTGCAAGGGAGGACAATCTTCATCACTCCGGCCATCATCAACTATCATTTACAGCTGGATGATGAAGAAGGTGAGTTGTCCTTCCAAAAGGAAGCTGTTAATCATTCCTTTGAGCAGATGGGGTATGAGGGAGATTTCTCTGTAAAGACGTTCAGGAAAGGGAAGGTCTCATCCTAGTGGAAATACCTGCTCCATGTGGTTATCCACAGCTTGTCAAACAAGCATGGAGGGTGGGACCAGATTTCTGAGGATCTCTCCTTTATAGTGCATGGAATGGTTCAAGGGGTCAAGTTCAGGTACTCTCCATTTGTTTACACCAATTTACTTGCAAACTTGGACTCCTTAGAGTATTACATGTTTCCTAGATATGTTCAACACATTCTTAACTGTGAACTGGGCTCACAGTTGAGGGAAACAAGTAATATTCTTAAATTAGGAGAGATGAAGCCCGACATCTTTAAAATCATGAAGAAGCCAACTGTAGGCTTCTCAGGGGTAGAAACAGCCCTAGTCCCCAAAATGTTAGAGCTCATTGCTCAAGGTGACAACCTAGCAACACAAGCTAGTGTTGAACCCACACCTTCTTCTTCCTTACCACTAAAAAGACCACAAATAACCCTCACCTACCAAAGAAAATCCAAACGAACCCCTGCTCAAGCTATTGAGTCTGTGCAGGTCCCCATATACTCACCTTTACAAGAGGAAGTGGACACTAGAGCTCCCACTTCTCCTGAGGAGCAAACTACTCCCATTTCTTCAACTATCAGGGCTGAGGTTCCTCATGCTCACCCTGATGAGCTCACAAGCCCAACAGCCTTAAGGCTTCACTCTGAGTCTCAACACTCAAGTGATGAACAACCTCAGGGGATAGTTACCGATCCCCAGCCTTTAGATTTTTTTCAACCCATTCCCCCTTCCTTCTACACTGATGAAGACTTAGGATTCAGTGAGTACTATGAGTCTCTCTTCTCCTCCACTACTCAAAGAGAGATGAGTACCTTTGATTCTCCTCAGTCTAGCCCACATCAATCACCTGTTACAAAGGTGGACTCTTCTGAACATGTTCAGGATGTCCATATGGAAGATGCTCTCACTTCTGCAAGTGATTACATCATTAAGACCTCAACCATGGCAACTCAGCCCACTGACATCTCAACTGAGATTGCTAGTGAGCAGAGGAAAACTAGAAGCCAAGAACCTCAAGCTGGTGGTGAGAGAGAGGACTTTGGTCCAATCATCTCATCCCCCAATGATTCTTCTAATGAAGAAGAGGGGAATTTGAGATTAAAGGTGCAAAACTGTCAAAAACATGCTCCTATTTAGTCTCTAAGGTTAGTCACCTTGAATCTCAGGTGACTACCTTACAAAACAGGGTCAATGATCAGCAACTTCAGATTTCATATCTTAAGGAAAAACTAGATGGGAGACCTTTAAGAAGAGCTCAACCAGGAACACAAGAACCTGTGGAAGTGATTGACTTATCCCCCAGCTCACCTATGCAAGTGGGTGATGCTACCAAAAAGGGGGAGAAAGTTATTGCAGCCACAGAACCTGGGAGTTCTTCACAGAGAATGGACATAGAGGACTCACCATCCTCACTTGCAGTTGTGCATTCTCAGCAACTTCCTCAAGTTCACATTAATGTGGACTCTATAGACTCTATCATCAGGAGTCTATTTGAGGAAGGTATACCAAGGGTTATGTCATCCCCACCTCAAGGAACTTCAAACTACATTATAAGGTGGAGGTATGATGCTGACAGAAGAGCCCTTATTCTTCACAGAGTTCAAGGGCAACAAGAAGTATTTGATTTTCAAAGCTTGAACTTCTATGAAAGATTGGATCTAGTCAATATGCCACTTGTCAATCCAAGCAACTCAAGACAGGCTGACAGATTGGCTCAAAGAATCCAAGACAGGATCCTTGCAGAGTTCACTTTAAGAAGGAGACTTAGGCAATCAGGCAATGTCATCGGTCAACTGGATGTTAAGGTGGACCCTAAGATTAGTTTCATAAGGGAAACCTTGACTGAAGGCCCAGTGGCAGAACCTGAGACCCCTGTCTCATCATCATCAACTGCTGCAGAGATTCACACTCCTTCAAAGACACCTGCTGGTGAAGGTGTTTCTCAGCCTCTCTCTAGCCAGAGCATGGATGCTACACCAAGCAATAAAGGCCAAGCCTCTATCACCCTGAGTCACAAAGGTCTGTGGGTGACAAAGGGAAAAGGATTATGACTCCTGAGGAAATTGAGGAGGAGAGAGAGAGAGAGAGAAAGGAAGCTAAGGAGGGGGAGAAAGTTCCTCTGGGTCTTCAAGCTTTATGCAAGCTGCAATCAGGGCTGCCCCCAGACCAAATACTCAAGATGATGAGTTGAGGGCAGTCAGGATTACTTATTTACAGACCAGGAACTATGATATTGATGAAATCATCTCTCTTCCCTTAGAAGAACTGAATGAACTGGCTGACATGGAAGTGTCAAGAGAGATGAAAGAAAAAGAGGATGCAAGGCTACTTCTCCAATTCAAAGAGGAGAAGAGACAGAAAAGACTCTACAAGCATGCTCCCACTCTCTCTCTAGTTCAAGAAAGCCCTGTACAAGAAGATATGGCTCCACAAGAACCTCAGGTAGACAAAGAAGAAGATAGGATCAAAATGATCAACAACCTGAGTGCCACAGGCTTCTATCAGGCAGATGCACTTCTTCCCTTATCCTATGACTTTATTGAGTTTGAGTACTTAAAACAACTTGAACTTGAGTTAGTCAAAGAGAGAAAGACAACTAAGAGGAAGCTAAGGGAAGAAGCTGCAAAGTCAAGAGCCATCATCCAAAAGAGTATGAAGAAGTCTGCTGATAGACAAAGGATGATGAGCTTCTTGAAGTATATGGATTCTCCACAATGGATGAGCATATAAGGGTAATCAAGCAGAAGATTAGGAGTGGTGAACTGATTGACTTACACTCTCTTCCAAGTCAAGTCCCACCTGAAGTGGAGGTTAAGTTTGAACAACCTGAGACACCTCAACCTAGACCTCCTGCTGAGTCTCAGCAAACTTCATCTTCTGATCCTAAGCAGGGTCAAACTCCCTCTCCTTCTGAACCTGTGAGGGAGGAACACCCAACTGAGAAAGACAAGGATGATCAACAAGGTGCTGCAGACCAGTCTTCTCAGTTAAAGTCAACTAAGAGGAAGAAGAGAATGGCTTCTAAACCAAAGTCTAAGAAGAAGAAGCCTAAATCATCTACCACTACACCTCAAGCTGAGTCAGATCAACCTGAGGAAGTGCATGATGAGGCAGCCCAATCAACTCCAATGCAAGTGGCTCCTCTGACAGCTGAGACACCCATCTTATCCTGGACTTACTCTACCAATCCAGAAAGATGGCATGTAATCAGAGATCAAGGTGTTAAGAATGTCTATACTTGGCAAGACATAATCAACTTACCTCTGCATGATCTCTTTGAGATGAGAAGATACTATGAAGGTCTGAATGATCCTGACCATCTAATGAAGAAGGGTATGGTCATGATTGTGCTGAAGACTACTAACATCTGAAGATCTTCTAAATGTTTTGGTAGCATCAGCCTAGGGGGAGTTTGTAAGGATTCCTTTAAGTCTGATGCAAACCAAAACATCCAATGTCTCTCTGCAACATATGCACTAAGTACTGAAGAAGAAATGCTTCGAAAGTTTTACACCTTACACTAGAAAATATTCTAAGTGTAAAATCTTCCGAAGCCAAGACCAATATCTTCCGAAGCCTCAGAGACAAAGTATTCTGAAGCTTCAACCTATGAAGACAGATTTCTTTCGAAAACTTTTAGTAACATGCTTTATCTGATGTACTGTTCCATAAAGCTGGACACCTTTCCGCTGCATCTCTGTAAAGTCACCAACTTACATGAGTTGATGAAAATGTCCATGCTTTTGGTAACTGTACATTGAGGTCTTGAGTCTGTAACTTTCTACTTTATTTACTTTATCCTTTTTGTAATAGATAAGGATGTGAGCTATGGCATGTCATAGTCAAAAGGTCAAAAGGCAGATATGCCTTTTGATTCTACAATTGATTTTGTTTGTGTCTAGTCAATTGTATCCAGCTGGCTTTCAAAGTATAGCCGGTTGTAGGTTGTAGTATAAGTATTCCAAGTTCTAGTATCTTTCTTTATGCTTTGTAACACTTGTAAAAGAACTTGAGAAAGCAATATACTGCCTCCTTGAAACCCAAATCTCTTGTTCTGTCCCTTTATCTTTACTTGTGTTCTTTGCACCAACATATTGGTTAATCCAGTTTACTGTTTGATCAAGTTTAGTTATTCTCCTCTTTGTGTTGTTCTGTTGTAATTGTTAAGCCCTTAACCGGTCCTGCAACTTGTAAACTCTTTCTTTGGTATTCCAGTTACCAAATCATTCTTAACTAATTTATCCATGTTTTTAAAGTTTACATGGCACATTCTTTTATGCCAGAGGAAAGATTCATCATTATTTGCTTTAGACAGAAAGCATGAAACTTCTCCTGAGGAGATGTTTCCTGCAAGTCCATCGTGTACATGTTCCCGATGACTCCCTTGTTTAGTACTGCTAACTATTATTGGAGGATTCCGTCCCCTCGGGACCATAAATCTCACTGCACTGACCATAGTAAACTCCTTCTCGTTGTACCGAAATATAATAGACCCACTCCAATCCCGGGAACCCTACCTGAGCTACTAAAATCTTGGAAATTGACGCTTGATGCTCGCAGTTCCCTACTTCGGGTCGGGGTTAGGTACCACAACTCAAAACAAACAAGCTAGAAGGAACAAGTTCATGCAAAGCTGATTCTCGCATCAATCAATGGCATGAAGGATTTGAATCAGGAACAGAAAGACTTTCCTCAACCAATTTGGTTGTGTCAGCCAGTCTAACATTTTTTATGGGCTGGCTTGGCTGGACAACGATGGATTGAAGAGCTATCTCTTATGCAAGGTTTATTGATGAAGGTTACCTATTATTTCAATCAATATGATATAAAGTGACAGCCAAAAACAGGAAAAAAATAAAAAAAAGGAAATAATAATTGATTTCTGGGGCGATTTTTGTAAGATGAATTTCGTGAAGGGTTTGCTAGAACACAAAATCCAAGTTTAACCATTTAAACTTTCAGAAAACGCAGCGGATATGTAGCTTTTAAAACCGATTTTTAAAGCTGAAAATTTCATGTTCTTAGTTATGTTTTAAGATGAAAACAAACCCAAATCAAAAGGATCATTTATGTGAATGAACAAGCTATGAACATAATGAAATGCACATAAAATCACAGCCACAAGAGCTGTGATTACTACCTACCTCTTCCAGCAGCAAGAAACGACCAAAAGGAGATGAGGATGCTGAAAATTTCGGCCAAAACTCCAAGGAAGGAGTCCTCAAGCTTGTATACCCCAAGCCTCCTTGCAAAACACCTTCTTGTTAGGAAGATACACCACCAAGTACAACTCAAACTCTTCTATTTTGCTGCTGAATTCGTGGGTTCAAGAGAGAAAAAGAGAGAGTTTTTCTTGTGTTTGCATGTATTGAGATTGGATGAGAGAGGTTTTTGGTCTCCAAGACTAGTTAAATGAGTATTCTAGTTACAAGACAAAAGGTCCAATGAATATGAAGGGGGGGTGGCCGAAAATGCATATTCAAAAGGGTTTCCCCCCCTTTTTTTTTAATTGAACACACACACTATATATATATGTTATATGGTCTTGTAACTAGACATACAATTAACCATTTAATTGTATGTACAAGTTATATAACTTATACAATTAACCTTTTAACTTATAAGTTATAATCTCTCATTATTATTTGGTGTCATCTAACCAATTTAAATAACACATCAAATAATATTATTGAACAAAATATCCTAATAAGTTGTTCCCTCTCATATGCAAATTATTTAGAAAACCTATTTTCTAAATTGGTGTAAATATTTAATTGTATGATCATATCATCAATTAAATATTAATTGGTGTTTGCTAAGCTTGTTATTGGGTATAACCCGACTTGGATCATAACGTACTAACCACATCAATATTCTAAGTGTCTTGGGCACATAGAATCCTACAATCTCCCACTTGCCCAAGATTCATAGAAGATTGATGCAAGCAGTAAATACCGCCTAACAACGGTTTACTACCCTTAATACGCATGACTTATAGCCATTCAATAACATCATCCCTTTCAAGTACCCTACTTGAAATGATTTAGGTGAATCAATCATCTATCCTTTTGTTACAGATGTCATGTTAAATCCAAGAACACAGAATGATCATTCCTTGTTGATTTAACTTAATCAGGCCTTAGACATCTAACTCTCAACGAATAAGAGGAACAAATTCCATCTTGACTACATACGTATCTCACAAACACCTCGTGTCATACCTGAACATACTCTTATGTGCTGTCCACTATTTCAGGACAGTGAAGAATGAGCTCAAGGTATAAAACTTGGTGAATATCAAAACCCAATATGTATCTCAGGTCTGAGGATACCAAATGATATTCGCCTTTTACTCAAACTTACTTATGATCAATCGATAAGATTCTATGTAGTAAAATTTGAGGTGCGGGTTAGTCCAATATTTGTATCCCACAAATATCTATGAACCTTGGTAGCAACCCATTGCTCTATATTCATCCTTATGAATATCAACCAATCGAAGTTCATAATAATCTTACTTTCACACTTGTTCCCACAAGTATGAGCGACTACGGACATTTTAGAGTAAACATTTTACTCATGGATAAAACATGCTAATTTGGAACATTAATTGAAACATTATAACCAAATAATTTTATTCAAATAATAAAGAGTTCCACATATCCAAATACAAAATGTACAGATCAAATCCAATCACTAGAATATCGAAGTCCCATGGCACAAGTATGACATTCATGCTTTGCCTTTTCAAGAAGCTTCGTGAGAGGATCCGCAATGTTTTTATCCGTGTGAACTTTGCGAATACATATCTTTCCCTTTTCAACTTCATCTCGTATGTAGTTGAATCTCCGCTCAATGTGCCTAGTCTTTTTGATGAGCACGAGGTTCCTTGATTTGAGCAATCGCACCCTCATTGTCACAAAAGATCTCTAGGGGGTCCTGAATGGAAGGGACAACCCCTAGATCGGCAATGAATTTCTTCAACCATGCAGCTTCTTGAGCTGCCAATGAGGCGGCGACGTATTCTGATACTGTAGTTGATAGAGCCACCACATCCTGCTTGGAGCTCTTCCAAGAGACAGCTCCTCCATTCAGAATGAAAATGTATCCCGATTGTGACCGTGAATCGTCACGATCGGTTTGGAAACTCGCATCCGTGTAACCTTTTACAACGAGCTCCTCGTCACCAGATCCATAGATCAGGAACATATCTCTTGTCCTCCTTAGGTACTTAAGTATGTTCTTAACAGCCATCCAATGACTGTTTCCAGGATTTTGCTGGTAACGGCTTGTCATGCTTAAAGCGCATGACACGTCCGGTCGAGTGCATATCATTGCATACATGATGGATCCAATAGCAGATGCATATGGGATTGCCTTCATTTTATCTTGCTCATCCTTTGAGCTTGGACATTGAGTCGTACTCAATATCGTTCCTCTTTGAATAGGTACGGTACCTTTCTTAGAGTTCTCCATCTTGAACCTTTTCAAGATCTTATCAATGTATGCACTTTGATTCAACCCAATCAACCGCCTTGATCTATCCCTATAGATCTTTATTCCTAGAATATAGGCGGCTTCACCAAGATCCTTGATGGAAAAACAACTTCCAAGCCACGTTTTTACACCTTCCAAGGTTGGAATGTCATTTCCAAATAGTAGTATGTCATCAACATACAATACTAGGAAAGTTACTGTGCTCCCACTAGCCTTCTTATACACACAAGCCTCATCAGCGTTTTTGATGAAGCCAAATTTCTTTACTTCCTCATCAAAACGGTGATTCCAGCTTCTCGATGCTTGTTTCAATCCATAGATTGATTTCTTTAACTTGCATACTTTATTAGGATGTTTTGGATCGACAAAACCTTCAGGCTGAACCATATAGACATCTTCCTCAAGATATCCATTTAGGAAAGCGGTTTTGACATCCATTTGCCAAATCTCATAATCATAATGAGCAGCTATGGCAAATAATATCCTTATAGACTTTAGCATCGCAACAGGTGAGAAGGTTTCATCATAATCAACCCCTTGAGTTTGAGTGAAACCCTTTGCTACAAGTCTAGCTTTATAAGTATCCAAGTTTCCATGCATATAAGTTTTCTTCTTGAAAACCCACTTACTTCCAACTACCTTGGAATTAAGAGGTGGTACAACAAGTTCCCAAACTTGATTGTCATACATGGATTGCATCTCAACGTTCATGGCCTCAAGCCATTTGTCACAATCCAAATTGGACACTGCATCATGGTATGTGGTTGGTTCATCTGAATCTACCACATAGCATCCATCCATGAAAAATCCGTATCTTTCAGGTGGATTACTAGTTCTACCACTTCTGCGAACGTTTTGCGTGTATTGATCAACCATTTGATCATCCTCAACATCCTATGTTGAGTGCTAGTTTCAACCAAACGTGCATCGGGTTGTGGTTCTCGATCCTCCTCAAGATCCACTGTTCTACTGCTAGTTCCTTCCATAAGGAACTTTGCTTCTAAGAACTCACCCTTTCTGGCAACAAACACCTTTTGTTCCAGTGGATCATAGAAATAATATCCCATAGAATCTCTAGGATATCCAATAAAGATACACTTGGTGGATCGGACTTCCAATTTGTTTGGGGTGGAAGTCTTAACATAAGCCTCACAACCCCAGACCCTTAAGTATGATAGGGATGGAACCCTTCCATGCCATATCTCAAAAGGTGTCCTTTCCACCTTTTTGGTTGGGGCCATATTTAGAATACGGGCCGCGGAGAGCAAAGCGAAACCCCAAAATGATAGAGGTAATGTGCTTCTAGCCATCATAGATCGGACCATATCCAATAAGGTTCGATTCCTCCTCTCAGACACACCATCATGTTGTGGTGTTCCAGGTGGAGTGAGTTGTGAGACAATCCCACAACTCCTAAGATGATCTTGAAAAACATCACTTAGGTATTCACCTCCTCTATCGGTACGGAGAACTTTAATTGACTTGTTGAGTTGATTTTCAACTTCATTCTTGAAGATTTTGAACATTTCAAAAGCTTCATCTTTGTGCCTTAATAAGTACACATACCCATAGCGACTATAATCTTCGGTAAAGGTAATGAAGTATCTTTCACCATTCCTAGTCATTGGCTTAAAAGGACCACATACATCCGAATGTATGATTCCTAATAAATCATTTGCCCTTTTGTTAGTTCCACTAAAGGGTGCCTTAGTCATCTTTCCTTGTAAACAAGATTCACAAACATCAAATGAATCACATTCATTTGTTTTTAAAAGACCATTCTTTTGAAGTGTTTGTAAACGTTTCTTGTTTATATGGCCAAGACGACAATGCCAAAGATAGGTGTCACTCAAGTCCAACTTGAGTTTCTTGGTGTTAGTTTGGTACAATGAGCTATTTAAAGTATTTTCATGAACCAATTCATAAATACCATTAATGGAATAGCTTTAAAATAGAACATACCATTTAAAGAAACATGAATATCATTTTCAATAAAGGATAATACATATCCAAATTGTTTTAACAGGGCTACAGAGATAATATTCCTAGTCAAACTAGGAGCATACAAAACATTGTTCAAAATCACTTCCAAACCATTTGGAAGTTTCAAGATGTAGTCACCACGGGCTTCAACTTGAACTTTAGCCCCATTGCCCATGTAGAGGCTTACATCCCCTTTCTTGAAGTCACTACTTCTTTTGAACCCCTGCAACAAATTGCAAATGTGAGTTCCACATCCGATATCTAATACCCATGTGTTAGAGGATATCATGTTTAAATCAATATGGATCATGTATATTGTACCTGAGGTCTGCCCGGCATTCCTCTTTGCTTTCAACTCTTGGAGATGGACAGGACAATTCCTTGCCCAATGTCCAATCTCCCCACACTTGAAGCATGGGTCGTTAGTAGCAACCTTTTGCTTTTTCTCTTGTGGTTTGGGTGGTACCCTTACCACCCTTTCCCTTTTCCCCAAGCGGGTCCCTTACCCTTAGCAACCTTTGCTTTGGGTGCGGGACGAGGCCTTTTATTGTTCCCACCTTCATTGATGGTGAGAACGGGTAAAACCCTTTTACCCATGGCCGCCTCGGCCGTTTTAAGCATTGAGTGAAGCTCACCAATGCTCTTGTCCCAAGCATTCATGTTGTAGTTCAACACAAATGTCTCGAACTTCTTGGTAAGGCCATTAAGGATCAAATCCGTGGCCAATTCCTTCGAGACGGGACAATTAAGCCTCTCGAGGCGGTCAATATGACTTTTCATCTTAAGAACATAAGATGAAACAGATTGGTTGTCGTCCATACGACATGCATGGAGTGCTCGAACCGTTTCGAAGCGCTCAACCCTTGCTTGCTGTTGGAACGTTTCCTTCAGCTGGGTTATCATGTCGTAAGCTCCGTGATGTTCATACTCCTTTTGGAGATCCGGAGTCATGCTCGCTAGCATGAGACAAGACACTTGGACGGAGTCCTCAGTGTACTTCAACCAATCGTTGAAGGCCTCCTCATCATCCTCGCTAGGTTGATCGGGGATAGGGTCGTCTAAAACATACGATCTTCTCTCTTGCTTGAGAACGATTCTCAAGTTTCGATACCAATCGATGAAGTTGTTATGATTTAGACGTTCCTTTTGGAGGATCGCTCGTAGAGATTGGTTGGACGCGGATGAGTTATCGGAATTATCATTATTTGAGGCCATCTACAAAATTTAACAAAGTTTTATTTTAGTATTTTCGATATTGTAATTTTAAATAATAATGCCTTTTAAGGTCTTTTCATATTAAAATCTAGAACCCAACATTACATTTAAATTGTGGTTAGGTGACCTTTATCCCACGTTTTAAATTAATAAGGTGGTCAACGTTTGACGATTGCAACCTTTTGCAACTTCTAGAAATATGGGATCGACTTGAAACATCATATGTAAAGTCGGCATGTTAATCCCATCAACACCATTTGGAAACCACATCGTAGGTGATCCATTTGACAATGATTTGCAAATCAAGACACCCTACTTACACCCACGTGTGAGTTTGCCAAAACAAGTGGTTAGGTGACCTTTATCCCACAAATAAGGCATTCTCACCTCAAGTCACAAGTTCCCTCAAAATGGTTAGGTGACCTTTATCCCACTAAGAGTTCCCAAGTGACTCAAGTGTTGTGTAAAAGGACGGTGTTGATCTTGTTTGTAAAAAAAAAATTAGAGGTTTCAAAATTCTAGTTTAGAAAACTATGTACTTGTATTTGCATGCTTTCAAATACAAGGTACCCTATGGTTCTTTGATTAAACCTATTTTAATCTTTAAAATCATAAATCATTTAATAACCTTTATTAACTTTTAGAACCATCAATTTTCAGCTTGTTAAGTTTGTTAATGAGTTTGTTATGAATATCCAAATATCAACCAAACAATCAAACAACAAACAATCACCAAGCATAAAAACATAAACAACCATATGTGCATATGTGCATATGTGCATAACCATAGCATCTAAAGTGGTCCACACTTGTTTTGCCATCACAAGTGTGGTCCATAGGACATTCCTAAGGGTCACAAACAAAGCATATAGAAAACTTCCAAAAGCCTCCCACTTGAAACCGCATCCAAAATGCTCCATGTTTCTTTCATGACCTTCCTTGTGCTTCCAATGTGAATGTCTTCATATTACAAGATTAAAAGTCCTAATACAAGATATCTAGTAAAATGAAAATACACCTAATCTATTTATTAAAACCCCATAATAAATAAATTACATTTGAAACAAAGCACAAACAACAAATAATACAACCAATTGATGAATGAATACAACCATTACAAACACCCAAACAACACAAGGTCCATGGCTAGGTTATGCACTAAAATAAGCATCCTTATATCATCCAAAATATAACTATGATCCCCTTAAAACCAACAAATTTTCATTTTCAGCCAACATAAACTGAAAATTTCGGGTTTAGATGTTGTCCAAACAACACAACATATCAACATATATATATCTTTCAAGATTTAATCTTAAGCATGTAAAATATAATCTTGAAATTTGGGGATCAACAAACAGAAACATAGCAAGCCCCAAATCAGCTTATATATTCATCCTTTAAAACCTATTTAAAGGACAAAACAAGCAAGTCATCATCACATAAACCGGCTCTTGATGCCATTGAAGGGTTTGCTAGAACACAAAATCCAAGTTTAACCATTTAAACTTTCAGAAAACGCAGCGGATATGTAGCTTTTAAAACCGATTTTTAAAGCTAAAATTTCATGTTCTTAGTTATGTTTTAAGATGAACCAAACCCAAATCAAAAAAGATCTTTATGTAAATGAACAAGCTATGAACATAATGAAATGCACATAAAATCACAGCCACTAAGAGCTGTGATTACTACCTCTTCCAGCAGCAGAAACGACCAAAAGGAGATGAGGATGCTGAAAATTTCGGCCAAAACTCCAAGGAAGGAGTCCTCAAGCTTGTATAACCCCCAAGCCTCCTTGCAAAACAACCTTCTTGTTAGGAAGATACACCACCACGTACAACTCAAACACTCTTCTATTTTGCTGCTGAATTCGTGGGTTCAAGAAGAAAAAGAGAGAGTTTTTTCTTGGGTTTGCATGTATTGAGATTGGATGAGAGAGGTTTTTTTGGTCTCCAAGACTAGTTATGTAACACCCGGAAATTTATTATTTTGAAGCGGTGAAGAAAGAAAAGAATAAAGTCAAAGTCGAGGGACCAAACTCGCCAACGAAGAAAAGTTGGGGAAGGTGGTGATATGTGTAGGGAGAGGGCAGCCCACTCTCCCCACACTTCTCATATTTTCAGCTCACAAAGGGGAGAAGAGGAGAAAAAGGAGAAAAGTTGGTGTTTCGGGTGGTTCGGGTGTCCAATCGTCTCCGAGTAACAAGCCAAATCGAAGCTCTTGTCCTTGTGCTCGATTGTGTGAGTTCTAGGACCCCCACTTTTACTTGTTTTCAACTGATTTTGGGGCTGGAAAGTGCTTAAAATCCGTTTTTTTTGTGTGTGTGTGTTGACCCATTTGGGTGTGATGTGTATGAGGTGTTTAGAGTATGTTTTCGGGCTTGGGTGTGCTTGTATGGTGTTAAGGTATGCATTCCTAAGGTCCAGGAGGGTTAATTTAGGCTTAGAATGGGTTTGGATGAGCTTGAAGGCCGAAAATGGCAGATGGGTTCGGGATGAACTCCATTCTGCATCAGCTAGGGCTAGGCGACCGAATGAAGGCCATACGGCCGAATGAGGGCGATTGAAGGTCATTCGCACGATTGGGACTCAGTCGCACGACTGGGAGTCCAGTCGCATGAGGGTTGTACAACTGAGGGTTCAGTCGCATAGATGCTTAGTCGCATGAGTTCATTCGCATGAGGTTAGTCGCATAGGTGCCCAGTCGCAGTAATCCCATTCGCACGAGGTCCATACGCACGATTGGACGTTCATTCGCATAGATGTTCATCCGCATGAGTCCAGTCGCATGATGTTCAGTCGCATGGAGGCCATGCGACTGAAGAGTGTCCATACGCCCGAATAGGGCTGTAGCACTCGAAGGAATGTGTAGTTTGGCTTTTGGCCTTCGGGGAAAGGTGCAGATGTAAGTTTTGACGTAAGGTAACCCGTAAGAACATGTAAGAGGATGATTATGGCCTTAGAGATCATGTAGGCATGATGATGATGATGTTGCATGCTTATCCATGTTATGTATGTATGATGTTTGCCCTTTATGATGATGAATGTGTATGATATGTTCCTTATTATGATGTATGCTTATCTTTCTTGTGGCTTTACATGTCCTGTTAATGAATGAATGAATGAATGAAGTATTATGTAATGTAAAGTGAAAGATAATGAAAGAGGAACATGAAGTAAGAATGCATGCATTAATGAATGATGAATGAACGAATGAAAGGCTTGCAAGCATTATATTGGGGTGAGTGTAAGGCCCCGTTCCCGGGACGCCTACAGTTGGTCATTTATCGCTCATAAACATATAATTTCAGTTACATTAGGAAAACATTGCAGCGGAAACATTCAAAAATGACATCACATTTCATTATAAATACTTTTGCCAAATAATACATCATTATCCGGTTACAAAATTCATGTTTGCATTACATCACAAAAGCTATATAATTGGATGCCATCCCAAAAGAGCTGAGTAGCTTCGCCGTGCCATCCTCAGCAATCATTTACCTGCCAACTGGAAAATGCAATAAAAGTCAGCGTTGCTGAGTGAGTTCTAGTTTTAATAATGAAACATACTTTACTTTCATATAAAACCATTCGTTACTTTAACGTGATCACACATCATACGTACGCATAGATAATATCATTATTATCTTCTTCATTCATTCATTCGTTCATTCGTTCCTTTTTACTTACTTGCGCATCAGACATCATCCATACCAATACCATATGCTACACCCCAATTAGTCACAGCTACCGGGCCGAAGTCAATAAATGAACAGCTAAACGTATGCCACGGTACTGGGGTTAACCAATCAGTCTTAGCTACTGGGCCGAAGTCAATAAATGAGCAGCTAAACGTATGCCACAGCACTAATGATAACCGACGGTCATAGCCACTGGGCCGAAGTCAATAAATGAACAGCTAAACGTATGCCACAGTACTAAGGGTAAGCGGTAGAGGTTCCACATAATGGTCAATCACAAAGAAGACCCGTTATCCGATGCATGCAAGACGTGTCATCTCTTTCCACGTGTCATCTTTACTTCACGTTTACGTAATACTTCATAATCGTCATAATACGAAAGCCATAAGAAAGATAATCATACATCATACTAAGGAACTATCATACACATTCATCATCATCATACAGGGCAACATCATACATTCATAATATGCATAAACATGCAACATCATCATCATCATCATCATGTCCTATATGCACTCTAAGGCCATAAGCATACTCTTACATGCTCTTACGGTTTACTTTACATCCAAACTTACATCTAGACCCTTCCCCGAAGGCCAAAAGTCAAACTACACATTCATTCGAGTGCAACAGCCCTATTCGGGCGTATGGACACTCTTCAGTCGCATGGCCTCCATGCGACTGAACATCATGCGACTGGACCCATGCGGATGGTCATCTATGCGAATGAACATCCAATCGTGCGTATGGACCTTGTGCGAATGGGATTGCTGCGAATGGACACCTATGCGACTAACCTCATGCGTATGGACTCATGCGACTAAGCATCTATGCGACTGAACCCTCAGTCGCACATCCCTCATGCGACTGGACTCCCAGTCGTGCGACTGAACCCCAATCGTGCGAATGACCTTCAATCGCCCTCATTCGGCCGTATGGCCTTCATTCGGTCGCCTAGCCCTAGCTGATGCAGAATGGAGTTCATCCCGAACCCAATCTGCCATTTTCGGCCTCCAAGCTCATCCAAACCCATTCTAAGCCTAAATCAACCCTCCTGGACCTTAGGAATGTATACCTTAACACCATACAAGCACACAAGCCCGAAATCATACTCTAAACACGTCATACACATCACACCCAAATGGGTCAAACATACACACACATAAAACGGGTTTTTGACATCTTCCAGCCCCAAAATCAGTTGAAACAAGTAAAGTGGGGTCCTAGAACTCACACAATCGAGCACAAAGACAAGAGCTTCGATTTGGCTTGCTACTCGACGGATTTGGACACCCGAATCACCCGAAACACCACTTTTCTCCCTTTTCCTTTTTCTCTCTTTCTCTCTCTCTCTCTTCTTGTGAGCTGAAATTGTGAAGTGTGGGGAGAGTGGGCTGCCCTCTCCCTACACATCTCACCACATTACCCACTTTTCTTCGTTGGCGAGTTTGGTCCCTCAACTTTGGACTTTATTTCTTTTCTTTCTTCGTCGGCTTCAAAATAATAATTTCCGGGTGTTACAAGTCCACCCCCCTTAAATAGGTTTCGTCCCCGAAACCTGTCATTCCTCGAACAAACGTGGATAGTTGTCTCATTTCTTCCTCAGTCTCCCACGTCGACTCGGATCCCTTCCTGTGCTTCCACTGTACACGCACAAGAGGAACCACTTTATTCCTTAGCCTTTTCTCTCTTTCGGTCGATGATTGCCACTGGTTGCTCCACATAATTGAGCCGTTCATCTACTCTACTCGATATCTTCCAATGGGACAATCATTTCTTCATCTGCTAAGCACTTCCTTAGATGAGATACATGGAATGTCGGGTGAATTCCACTTAACTCATCTGGCAACTCCAGTCTATAGGCCACCTCTCCTACTCGAGCAATGATTCGGAAAGGGCCTATATACCTTGGACTCAACTTGCCCCGCTTTCGGAAGCGAATGATACCCTTCCAAGGTGAGACCTTCAACATAACCCGGTCACCCACCTGGAACTCAATCGGCCTGCGCCTCTTATCAGCATACGACTTCTATCTGTCTTTGGCTGCCTTCATGAAGGCTTTGATCTTCTCAGCTTCTCAGTCGTAGCCTCGATTACCTCGACGCTTCCCAGTTCCTTCTGACCAATATCACCCCAACAAACGGGTGTTCTGCATCTCCTACCGTATAGCATCTCATATGGAGGCATACCAATGCTGGCATGATAACTGTTGTTGTATGAGAATTCGGCTAACGGTAGGTGGTCATCCCAACTTCCACCAAAATCATCACACATGCCCGAAGCATGTCTTCCAGTGTCTGAATGGTCCTTTCTGACTGACCATCAGTCTGGGGATGATAAGCCGTGCTGATATGTAACCTCGTCCCCATAGCATCGTGGAACTTCTTCCAGAATTTAGATGTAAACCGAGTGTCACGATCCGACACAATAGACACCGGCACACCATGACGAGTCACAATCTCCTTGATGAACAGATCAGCCAACCTCTCTGATGAATATTCTCGCGGATCGGTAGGAAGTGAGCACTCTTCGTCAAACGATCAACTATCACCCATATGGCATCGTACCCTTTCGGAGTACGCGGCAATTTGGTAATGAAATCCATGGTGATGTGCTCCCACTTCCATTCCGGTATATCCAAAGGTTGTATCTTCCCATACGGCTTTTGATGCTCGGCCTTCACCTGTAAGCAAGTAAGGCACCTACTCACATACTCCACCACGTCGCGCTTCATGCCCGGCCACCAATAATCTTTCTTCATATCATGTACATCTTCGTGGCACAGGATGAATGGAGTACCGAGTCTTGTGAGCTTCATCCATTATCTTCCCCCGTAGATCCCCAAAACGGGAATCCACACACGATCAAATCGGTTCTAACACCGAGCGTGTTTTCACCACAATTCTCAAACCAGACCTCTCATCCTTTCAGAGTTAAGATGATCTTCTTTCAGTGCCTCATCTTGAAACTCTTTAACCTGCTTCATTACATCAGAGGTCATGATCAACTGATAGGCTTTCACCCGGATCGGCTCGGGCCTCTCTTTCCGACTAAGAGCATCAGCCACCACGTTGGCCTTGCCCGGATGGTAGTGGATCTCACAATCATAATCCTTTATAAGTTCCAACCACCGCCTCTGCCTCATGTTCAAATCCTTCTGCTCAAGAAGTACTTCAGACTCTTATGGTCAGTGAATATGGTGCACTTCGTTCCGTAGAGGTAGTGCCTCCAAATCTTTAAAGCAAAGACCACAGCTGCTAGCTCCAAGTCGTGAGTAGGATAATTGACCTCATGAACCTTCAACTGTCGGGATGCATAGGCTATAACCTTTCCTCTCTGCATTAACACACACCCCCAACCCCGAGTAAGAAGCATCGGAATAACCACCAGATCTTCACTTCCATCGGGTAATGACAGAACAGGAGCTTGAGTCAGTCTCGCCTTCAATTCTTCAAACGCCTTCTCTTGAGCTTGACCCCATACGAACTTCACATCTTTTCGGGTCAACTTGGTTAGTGGAGAAGCAATCTTAGAGAAGTCTTGGATGAACCTTCTATAGTAACCCGCCAAACCCAAGAAGCTACGAATCTCGGATGGCGTCTTTGGCGACTTCCATTGCATGACCGTCCTCCACTTTTGCCGGGTCCACCATACTCCCACGGGATTCACCACGTGACCCAAGAACTGAACTTCGCGCAACCAGAACGCGCACTTGGAGAATTTTGCATACAACTTCTCCCTCCTCAGCGTCTCTAGAACCTCCCGAATTGTCCGGCGTGCTCTGCTTCGCTCCTCGAGTAAATCAGGATATCATCAATAAACACAATCACTGATTTATCCAACATAGGCTGACACACACGGTTCATCAAATCCATAAAAGCAGCTGGCGCGTTGGTCAAGCCAAGGACATGACAAGAAACTCGTAGTGACCATAGCGCGTACGGAAAGCTGTTTTAGGAATCCTCTTGCTCCTTCACCTCTTCAACTGTGTAACCTATGCGATCTATCCTTGAAAACCAACTGGCACCCTGAAGCTGATCAAACAAATCATCTATCCTCGGCAAGGGGTATCGGTTCTTCACTGTCAACTTGTTCAGCTCGCGGTAGTCGATGCACATCCTCATACTACCGTCCTTCTTCTTTACAAACAGGACCGGAGCACCCCAAGGAGAGATACTCGGTCGAATGAACCCCTTATCAAGCAACTCTTGCAACTGCTCCATCAACTCTTTCATCTCGGTCGGAGCCAACCGATACGGTGCCTTGGCGACAGGTTGGGCACCCGGTATCAGATCAATCTGAAACTCGATCTCTCTGTCAGGTGGCACTCCTGATAAGTCTTCTGGAAACACATCTGGAAAGTCACACACAACCGGTACATCAGCTAGTTGTGGTGTTGGCGTATCCACATCCTTTACATAGGCCAAGTAGGCACTACATCCACGCCTCATACACTTTCCCGCTACCGCCATCGAGATCACCTTTGGGATCGTAGTAACCCGATCACCATACACTGTCACTGAACTACCGTCAGGCGCCAACAACGAATCATCTTCTTGCGACACACAATGTTCGCCTCGAAGTCCGCTAACCAATCCATCCCAAGAACCAAATCAAACCACCTAAGGTCATCACAAACGGTCTAACAGGAACTTATGACCCTCGAGCTCCACATCACAATTCTCTATCATCTCAGAAATCCTGGTAGACTTACCTATGGCAGTTTCTACATCGAAGGGCGCATCAACACATCTACTACTAACAGGCAGCTTAGCACAGAAAGCAGCAGAAATAAAACTCTTACTAGCACCCGAATCAAATAACAGAAGCTAAAGTTTGGTTCACCAGAAACGTACCGGACATGACATCAGGGTCCGTTCTAGCTTCCTCCTGTGTCATGGTGAATGCCCTGGCGCTCGCCCTCGGTCCATCACCTCCCGTCCTCTTTGCCCCTGAACTCTCAGCCCTCGGCTTCTTACAATCTTTGAGCATGTGACCCTCTTCGCCACAGTTAAAGCATCGGACCGCACGACAGTCCTTTGCCATGTGCCCCGCCTTTCCACACCTGAAGCACAAGTTCGATCCAAACCTGCACTCCCCGCTGTGCTCCCGTCCACATTTACCACACCTTCTCGACCCCGCACCTGACTAACCACACGGCGATCATCCACCCGCGCCTTCTTATTACCCGTCGAGGCATTACCCCGACCAAACCTCTTCCCCTGCCAGCCTCGTTCCCACCACCACCGCTTTTCCTGCCACCATCAGTCACCACCACCGTCCTCTCATCATACAATCTTCCCGCCAAATCCACCGCCGACCTAAACGTGCTCGGCCGGGTGGCGATCATGTGCCTGCGAATATCCGCCGGCAAACCCTGTATATACCTCTTGATCTTTCGGGACAGAGGCGTCACTTGATCCGGCACCAGACGTGCCATCTCGTTGAACTTTGTGGTGTACTGTTGGTGAGTCATGGTTCCCGCCTCCAGTTGCAGAAACTCCCTTTCAACCTTATCCATTTCCCGATGAGGACAAAACTCCTCGATCACCATCTTCTTCAATTCGGGCCACCTCATTCGCCCGATCGCCCGATTACCCTCCGCTTGGACAATGTTGTCCCACCAGCATAGTGCCGAGTCCACAAAGGAGTGGGTGGCAAACTTACTTTCTGATCTTCTCGGCACTCGCTGATGTCGAGAACAGCCTCCATTTCTCTCACCCATCGGTGAGCAGCGGCAGCATTGCCATTACCGTCAAAAGTAGGGGGCTTGCATCTCATAAACACCCCGTAGTTACAGCCTCGTGCCACCTCCCGCACAGGCTCCTCTTCCTCTTCCTCCTCATTATCGGAGAAAATTGTTTCAGGCTCCGGTTGCTCCCCCGAGGCCCGGTTTCTCTCCTTCCTTTCCCCTTCCTTCACAGCCTTAATGACTTCAGTCACCACAGACGGTAAGATTGTCTGCATGACCTGGTGTACTTCCTCCACAACAGCCTCCTTTACCGAGGCCCTTAAGTTCGCACTCTCATCCCCAGCTTCTGGATGAGGAGTCTCAGGTTCCGCAGGAACCTCTTTCTCAGCTCTAGGCCTTCCTCTCTTAGGGCGTGGTTCAGCAACAGGGCCATCACGGCCTCCACCCTAGAAGCTCTAGAAGATCTACCACCAGCCATTCTCTAACACACTGAAAGATTCAAACACCAACACGGTCATTCAAGGAAACAACTCAGTTTATGTCAAGTATAGTAAGTCCCTAATTACAGTGGCCAGTTGTGATTAGCCACTTACTGTACTCTTCATACCCCAAGTATTACCTGTCCTGACTACATCAGTATTCAAACCTACATACAACACATAACATATACCATGCGCACATAAAACCGGTTAACTTTAAGAAAATACCTGATGGCACGCAGCTACTCAGTTTGGCATCCCATTCCCCATTCGTCCCATTCTCAGTTTAAGTTAAGGTTTATTTTGAAAATTTACCCATTTCACTTAAACTTTGGCTCTGATACCAACTTGTAAGGCCCCGTTCCCGGGACGCCTACAGTTGGTCATTCATCGCACATAAAACATATAATTACATTACATTAAGAAATCATTGCAAGCGGAAACATTCAAAAATGACATCACGATTCATTATAATTACTTTGCCAAATAATACATCATTATCCGGTTACAAAATTCATGTTTGCATTACATCACAAAAGCTATATAATTGGATGCCATCCCAAAAGAGCCGAGTAGCCCTGCCGTGCCATCCTCAGCAATCATTTACCTGCCAACTGGAAAATGTAATAAAAGTCAGTGTTGCTGAGTGAGTTCTAGTTTTATAAAACATAATATACTTTACTTTCATTGAAAACCGTTCCTTTTATCGTGTGATCATCAACATACGTATACACAGATAATTCATTATTATCTTTCTCATCTCATTCATTATCTTCCGTTCTTTTCGTTCATTCTGTCTTCCGAGTCTTTTGCGACAACATGGTCGCTCACCTCAATGGCAATCTCAATGATTGCACGCTATCCGAGTTTTTGCACCCCTAAGGTTGCCCCCCAATTGCCCCTCACGATAGCAAGCTATCCGAGTCTTTTGCAACAACAAGTTGCTCACCCCAAGGCAACATCACGATAGCACTTTTCTCGAGTCTTTTGCAACGACAAGGTTGCTCACCTCATAGCAACCTAAATGATTGCACTTCATCCGAGTCTTTTGCAACACAAAAGTCGCTCACTGTAACACCCGGAATTTATTATTTTGAAGCCGACGAAGAAGAAAAGAAATAAAGTCCAAAGTTGAGGGACCAAACTCGCCAACGAAGAAAAGTTGGGTAATGTGGTGATATGTGTAGGGAGAGGGCAGCCACATCTCCCACACTTCACACATTTCAGCCACACAAGAAGAGAGAAGAGAGAAGAGGAGAAAAAGGAGAAAAGTGGTTTTTCGGGTGATTCGGGTGTCCAAATCCGTCGAGTAGCAAGCCAAATCGAAGCTCTTGTCTTTGTGCTCGATTGTGTGAGTTCTAGGACCCCACTTTTACTTGTTTTCAACTGATTTTGGGGCTGGAAGATGTCAAAAAACCGTTTTATGTGTGTGTATGTTTGACCCATTTGGGTGTGTGTGTATGACGTGTTTAGAGTATGATTTCGGGCTTGTGTATGCTTGTATGGTATGGTGTAGGTATACATTCCTAAGGTCCAGGAGGGTTGATTTAGGCTTAGAATGGGTTTGGATGAGCTTGGAGGCCGAAATGGCAGATTGGGTTCGGGATGAACTCCATTCTGCATCAGCTAGGGCTAGGCGACCGAATGAAGGCCATACGGCCGAATGAGGGCGATTGAAGGTCATTCGCACGATTGGGGTTCATCGCACGACTGGGAGTCCAGTCGCATGAGGGATGTGCGACTGAGGGTTCAGTCGCATAGAGTGCTTAGTCGCATGAGTCCATACGCATGAGGTTAGTCGCATAGGTGTCCATTCGCAGCAATCCCATTCGCACAAGGTCCATACGCACGATTGGATGTTCATTCGCATAGATGACCATCCGCATGGGTCCAGTCGCATGATGTTCAGTCGCATGGAGGCCATGCGACTGAAGAGTGTCCATACGCCCGAATAGGGCTGTTGCACTCGAATGAATGTGTAGTTTGACTTTTGGCCTTCGGGGAAGGGTCTAGATGTAAGTTTGGATGTAAAGTAACCGTAAGAGCATGTAAGAGTATGCTTATGGCCTTAGAGTGCATATAGGGCATGATGATGATGATGATGATGATGTTGCATGTTTATGCATATTATGAATGTATGATGTTGCCCTGTATGATGATGATGAATGTGTATGATATGTTCCTTAGTATGATGTATGATTATCTTTCTTATGGCTTTACGTATTATGACGAATGATAAAGTATTATGTAACGTAAAGTGGAAAGAGATGACACGTCTTGCATGCATCGGATAACGGGTCCTTCTTTGTGATTGACCATTATGTGGAACCTCTACCGCTTACCCTTAGTACTGTGGCATACGTTTAGCTGTTCATTTATTGACTTCGGCCCAGTGGCTATGACCGTCGGTTATCATTAGTGCTGTGGCATACGTTTAGCTGTCATTTATTGACTTCGGCCCAGTAGCTAAGACTGATTGGTTAACCCAGTACCGTGGCATACGTTTAGCTGTTCATTTATTGACTTCGGCCCGGTAGCTGTGACTAATTGGGGTGTAGCATATGGTATTGGTATGGATGATGTCCGATGCGCAAGTAAGTAAAAAGGAACGAATGAACGAATGAATGAATGAAGAAGATAATAATGATATTATCTATGCGTACGTATGATGTGTGATCACGTTAAAGTAACGAATGGTTTTATATGAAAGTAAAGTATGTTTCATTATTAAAACTAGAACTCACTCAGCAACGCTGACTTTTATTGCATTTTCCAGTTGGCAGGTAAATGATTGCTGAGGATGGCACGGCGAAGCTACTCAGCTCTTTTGGGATGGCATCCAATTATATAGCTTTTGTGATGTAATGCAAACATGAATTTTGTAACCGGATAATGATGTATTATTTGGCAAAAGTATTTATAATGAAATGTGATGTCATTTTTGAATGTTTCCGCTGCAATGTTTTCCTAATGTAACTGAAATTATATGTTTTATGAGCGATGAATGACCAACTGTAGGCGTCCCGGGAACGGGGCCTTACAAGTTGGTATCAGAGCCAAAGTTTAAGTGAAATGGGTAAATTTTCAAAATAAACCTTAACTTAAACTGAGAATGGGACGAATGGGGAATGGGATGCCAAACTGAGTAGCTGCGTGCCATCAGGTATTTTCTTAAAGTTAACCGGTTTATGTGCGCATGGTATATGTTATGTGTTGTATGTAGATTTGAATACTGATGTAGTCAGGACAGGTAATGCTTGGGGTATGAAGAGTAAAGTAAGTGGCTAATCACAACTGGCCACTGTAATTAGGGACTTACTATACTTGACATAAACTGAGTTGTTTCCTTGAATGACCGTGTTGGTGTTTGAATCTTCAGTGTGATAGAGTATGGCTGGTGGTAGATCTTCTAGAGCTTCTAGGGGTGGAGGCCGTGATGGCCCTGTTGCTGAACCACGCCCTAAGAGAGGAAGGCCTAGAGCTGAGAAAGAGGTTCCTGCAGAACCTGAGACTCCTCATCCAGAAGCTGGGGATGAGAGTGCGAACCTGAGGGCCTCGGTAAAGGAGGCTGTTGTTGAGGAAGTACATCAGGTCATGCAGACAATCTTACCGTCTGTGGTGACCGAAGTCATCAAGCTGTGAAGGAAGGGGAACGAAGGAGAGAAACCGGGCCTCGGGGGAGCAACCGGAGCCTGAAACTATTTTCTCCGATAACGAGGAGGAAGAGGAAGAGGAGCCTGTGCGGGAGGTGGCACGAGGCTGCAACTATGGGGTGTTTATGAGATGCAAGCCCCCTACTTTTGACGGTAATGGCAATGCTGCTGCTGCTCACCGATGGGTGAGAGAAATGGAGGCTGTTCTCGACATAAGCGAATGCCGAGAAGATCAGAAGGTAAAGTTTGCCACCCACTCTTTTCTGGACTCGACATTATGCTGGTGGGACAACATTGTCCAAGCTGAGGGTAATCGGGCGATCGGGAGAATGAGGTGGGCCGAACTGAAGAAGATGGTAATGAGGAGTTCTGTCCTCACAGGGAAATGGATAAGATTGAGAGGGAGTTCCTGCAGCTGGAGGCGGGATCCATGACACACCAGCAATATACTACCAAGTTCAATGAGATGGCACGGTTGGTGCCGGATCAGGTGACGCCTCTTTCTCGGAAGATCAAGAGGTACATTCAGGGTTTACCGGTGGATGTCCGCCGGCATATGATCGCCGCCCGGCCAAGTACGTTTAGGTCGGCGGTCGATTTGGCCGGAAGACTTTATGATGAGAGGGGAGTGGTGGTGGTTGAAGCGAATAGGAAGGGTGGTGGTGATCGAAGCTGGAACGGGAAGAGGTTTGGTCGGGGTGAGGCCTCGACGGGTAACAAAAAGGCACGGGTGGATGACCGCCGCGTGGCCACACCGGGAGCAGGGTCGAGGAGATGTGGTAAGTGTGGAAAGGAGCATGCGGGAGAGTGTAGGCTGGGTTTGAATGTGTGCTTCAAGTGCGGGAAGACGGGCATATGGCGAAGGATTGCCTGACGGGCAAATGTTTTAACTGTGGGGAAATTGGTCATATGAGCAGGGATTGCAAGAAGCCTAGGGCCGAGAGTTCAGGGGCGAAGAGGACGGGAGGTGATGGACCGAGGGCGAGCGCCAGGGCATTCACCATGACACAGGAGGAGGCTAGGACGGACCCTGACGTTGTGTCCGGTACGTTTCTGGTGAACCAAACTTTAGCTTCTGTGTTATTTGATTCTGGTGCTAGTAGGAGTTTTATTTCTGCTGCTTTCTGTGCTAAGCTGCCTGTTAGTAGTAGACGTGTTGATGCGCCCTTTGATGTAGAAACTGCCATAGGTAAGTCTACCAGGATTTCTGAGATGATAGAGAACTGTGATGTGGAACTCGAGGGTCATAAGTTTCCTGTTAGACCGTTTGTGATGACCTTAGGTGGTTTTGACTTGGTTCTTGGGATGGATTGGTTAGCAGGACTTGAGGCGAACATTGTGTGTCGCAAGAAGATGATTCGGTTGTTGGCGCCTGATGGTAGTTCAGTGGCGGTATATGGTGATCGGGTTACTACGATTCCGAAGGTGATCTCGATGGCAGTGGCGGGAAAGTGTATGAGGCGTGGATGTAGTGCCTACTTGGCCTATGTAAAGGATGTGGATACGCCAACACCACAACTAGCTGATGTACCGGTTGTGTGTGACTTTCCAGATGTGTTTCCAGAAGACTTATCAGGAGTGCCACCTGACAGAGAGATCGAGTTTCAGATTGATCTGATACCGGGTGCCCAACCTGTCGCCAAGGCACCGTATCGGTTGGCTCCGACCGAGATGAAAGAGTTGATGGAGCAGTTGCAAGAGTTGCTTGATAAGGGGTTCATTCGACCGAGTATCTCTCCTTGGGGTGCTCCGGTCCTGTTTGTAAAGAAGAAGGACGGTAGTATGAGGATGTGCATCGACTACCGCGAGCTGAACAAGTTGACAGTGAAGAACCGATACCCCTTGCCGAGGATAGATGATTTGTTTGATCAGCTTCAGGGTGCCAGTTGGTTTTCAAGGATAGATCTTCGATCTGGTTACCATCAGTTGAAGGTGAAGGAGCAGGATATTCCTAAAACAGCTTTCCGTACGCGCTATGGTCACTACGAGTTTCTTGTCATGTCTTTTGGCTTGACCAACGCGCCAGCTGCTTTTATGGATTTGATGAACCGTGTGTGTCGGCCTATGTTGGATAAATCAGTGATTGTGTTTATTGATGATATCCTGATTTACTCGAGGAGCGAAGCAGAGCACGCCGGTCACATTCGGGAGGTTCTAGAGACGCTGAGGAGGGAGAAGTTGTATGCAAATTCTCCAAGTGCGCGTTCTGGTTGCGCGAAGTTCAGTTCTTGGGTCACGTGGTGAATCCCGATGGGATTATGGTGGACCCGGCAAAGTGGAGGCGGTTATGCAATGGAAGTCGCTAAAGACGCCATCTGAGATTCGTAGTTTCTTGGGTTTGGCGGGTTACTATAGAAGGTTCATCCAAGACTTCTCCAAGATTGCTTCTCCACTAACCAAGTTGACCCGAAAAGATGTGAAGTTCGTATGGGGTCAAGCTCAAGAGAAGGCGTTTGAAGAATTGAAGGCGAGATTAACTCAAGCTCCTGTTCTGTCGTTACCCGATGGAAGCGAAGATATGGTGGTTTACTCCGATGCTTCTTACTCGGGGTTGGGGTGTGTGTTAATGCAGAGAGGAAAGGTTATAGCCTATGCATCCCGACAGTTGAAGGTTCATGAGGTCAATTACCCTACTCATGACTTGGAGCTGGCAGCCGTGGTCTTTGCATTAAAAATTTAGAGGCACTACCTCTACGGGACGAAGTGCACCATATTCACTGACCACAAGAGTCTGAAGTACTTCTTTGAGCAGAAGGATTTGAACATGAGGCAGAGACGGTGGTTGGAACTTATAAAGGATTATGATTGTGAGATCCACTACCATCCGGGCAAGGCCAACGTGGTGGCTGATGCCCTTAGCCGGAAGGAGGCCCGAGCCGATTCGGGTGAAAGCCTATCAGTTGATCATGACCTCCGATGTGATGAAGCAGGTTAAAGAGTTTCAAGATGAGGCACTGAAAGAAGATCATCTTAACTCTGAAAGGATGAGAGGTCTGGTTGGAGAATTGGGTGAAAACACGCTCGGTGTTAGAACTCGATTTGATCGTGTGTGGATTCCTCGTTTTGGGGATCTACGGGGGAAGATAATGGATGAAGCTCACAAGACTCGGTACTCCATTCATCCTGGTGCCACGAAGATGTACCATGATATGAAGAAAGATTATTGGTGGCCGGGTATGAAGCGCGACGTGGTGGAGTATGTGAGTAAGTGCCTTACTTGCTTACAGGTGAAGGCCGAGCATCAAAAGCCGTATGGGAAGATACAACCTCTGGATATACCGGAATGGAAGTGGGAGCACATCACCATGGATTTCATTACAAAGCTGCCGCGTACCCCGAAAGGGTATGATGCCATATGGGTGATAGTTGACCGTTTGACGAAGAGTGCTCACTTCCTACCGATCCGCGAGACATATTCATCCGAGAGGTTGGCTGATCTGTTCATCAAGGAGATTGTGACTCGTCATGGTGTGCCGGTGTCTATTGTGTCGGATCGCGACACCCGGTTTACATCTAAATTCTGGAAGAAGTTCCACGATGCTATGGGGACGAGGTTACATATCAGCACGGCTTATCATCCCCAGACTGATGGTCAGTCAGAAAGGACCATTCAGACACTGGAAGACATGCTTCGGGCATGTGTGATTGATTTTGGTGGAAGTTGGGATGACCACCTACCGTTAGCCGAATTCTCATACAACAACAGTTATCATGCCAGCATTGGTATGCCTCCATATGAGATGCTATACGGTAGGAGATGTAGAACGCCCGTTTGTTGGGGTGATATTGGTCAGAAGGAATTGGGAAGCGTCGAGGTAATCGAGACTACGACTGAGAAGCTTGAGAAGATTAAAGCCTTCATGAAGGCAGCCAAAGATAGACAGAAGTCGTATGCTGATAAACGACGCAGGCCGATTGAGTTCCAGGTGGGTGATCGGGTTATGTTGAAGGTCTCACCTTGGAAGGGTATCATTCGCTTCCGAAAGCGGGGCAAGTTGAGCCCAAGGTATATAGGCCCTTTTCGAATCATTGCTCGAGTAGGAGAGGTGGCCTATAGACTGGAGTTGCCAGATGAGTTAAGTGGAATTCACCCGACATTCCATGTATCTCATCTAAGGAAGTGCTTAGCAGATGAAGATATGATTGTTCCATTGGAGGATATCGAAGTAGATGAACGGCTCAATTATGTGGAGCAACCAGTGGCAATCATCGACCGAAAGGAGAAAAGGCTAAGGAATAAAGTGGTTCCTCTTGTGCGTGTACAGTGGAAGCACAGGAAGGGATCCGAGTCAACGTGGGAGACTGAGGAAGAAATGAGACAGCATTATCCACGTTTGTTCGAGGAATGACAGGTTTCGGGGACGAAACCTATTTAAGGGGGGTGGACTTGTAACACCCGGAAATTTATTATTTTGAAGCCGGTGAAGAAAGAAAAGAAATAAAGTCCAAAGTCGAGGGACCAAACTCGCCAACGAAGAAAAGTTGGGGAAGGTGGTGATATGTGTAGGGAGAGGGCAGCCCACTCTCCCCACACTTCTCATATTTTCAGCTCACAAAGGGGAGAAGAGGAGAAAAAGGAGAAAAAGTGGTGTTTCGGGTGGTTCGGGTGTCCAAATCCGTCGAGTAGCAAGCCAAATCGAAGCTCTTGTCCTTGTGCTCGATTGTGTGAGTTCTAGGACCCCACTTTTACTTGTTTTCAACTGATTTTGGGGCTGGAAAGTGCTTAAAACCCGTTTTTGTGTGTGTGTGTGTTTGACCCATTTGGGTGTGATGTGTATGAGGTGTTTAGAGTATGTTTTCGGGCTTGGGTGTGCTTGTATGGTGTTAAGGTATGCATTCCTAAGGTCCAGGAGGGTTAATTTAGGCTTAGAATGGGTTTGGATGAGCTTGGAGGCCGAAAATGGCAGATTGGGTTCGGGATGAACTCCATTCTGCATCAGCTAGGGCTAGGCGACCGAATGAAGGCCATACGGCCGAATGAGGGCGATTGAAGGTCATTCGCACGATTGGGACTCAGTCGCACGACTGGGAGTCCAGTCGCATGAGGGTTGTACGACTGAGGGTTCAGTCGCATAGATGCTTAGTCGCATGAGTTCATTCGCATGAGTTCATTCGCATGAGGTTAGTCGCATAGGTGCCCAGTCGCAGTAATCCCATTCGCACGAGGTCCATACGCACGATTGGACGTTCATTCGCATAGATGTTCATCCGCATGAGTCCAGTCGCATGATGTTCAGTCGCATGGAGGCCATGCGACTGAAGAGTGTCCATACGCCCGAATAGGGCTGTAGCACTCGAAGGAATGTGTAGTTTGGCTTTTGGCCTTCGGGGAAAGGTGCAGATGTAAGTTTTGACGTAAGGTAACCCGTAAGAACATGTAAGAGGATGATTATGGCCTTAGAGATCATGTAGGGCATGATGATGATGTTGTTGCATGCTTATCCATGTTATGTATGTATGATGTTGCCCTGTATGATGATGAATGTGTATGATATGTTCCTTATTATGATGTATGCTTATCTTTCTTGTGGCTTTACATGTCCTGTTAATGAATGAATGAATGAATGAAGTATTATGTAATGTAAAGCGAAAGATAATGAAAGAGGAACATGAAGTAAGAATGCATGCATTAATGAATGATGAATGAACGAATGAAAGGCTTGCAAGCATATATATTGGGGTGAGCGACTTTGTGTTGCAAAAGACTCGGATGAAGTGCAATCATTTAGGTTGCCTATGAGGTGAGCAACCTTGTCGTTGCAAAAGACTCGAGAAAAGTGCTATCGTGATGTTGCCTTGGGGTGAGCAACCTTGTTGTTGCAAAAGACTCGGATAGCTTGCTATCGTGATGGGCAATTGGGGTGAGCAACCTTAGGGGTGCAAAAGACTCGGATAGCGTGCAATCATTGAGATTGCCATTGAGGTGAGCGACCATGTTGTCGCAAAAGACTCGGAAGACAGAATGAACGAAAAGAACGGAAGATAATGAATGAGATGAAAGATAATAATGATATTATCTGTGTATACGTATGTTGAATGATCACACGATAAAAGGAACGGTTTTCAATGAAAGTAAAGTATATTTATGTTATAAAACTAGAACTCACTCAGCAACGCTGACTTTTATTACATTTTCCAGTTGGCAGGTAAATGATTGCTGAGGATGGCACGGCAGGGCTACTCGGCTCTTTTGGGATGGCATCCAATTATATAGCTTTTGTGATGTAATGCAAACATGAATTTTGTAACCGGATAATGATGTATTATTTGGCAAAAGTAATTATAATGAATCGTGATGTCATTTTTGAATGTTTCCGCTGCAATGATTTCTTAATGTAATGTAATTATATGTTTTATGTGCGATGAATGACCAACTGTAGGCGTCCCGGGAACGGGGCCTTACAAGTTAAATGAGTATTCTAGTTACAAGACAAAAGGTCCAATGAATATGAAGGGGGGGGGGTGGCCGAAAATGCATATTCAAAAGGGTTTCCCCCCCTTTTTTTTAATTGAACACACACATATATGTTAAATGGTCTTGTAACTAGACATACAATTAACCATTTAATTGTATGTACAAGTTATATAACTTATACAATTAACCTTTTAACTTATAAGTTATAATCTCTCATTATTATTTGGTGTCATCTAACCAATTTAAATAACACATCAAATAATATTATTGAACAAAATATCCTAATAAGTTGTTCCCTCTCATATGCAAATTATTTAGAAAACCTATTTTCTAAATTGGTGTAAATATTTAATTGTATGATCATATCATCAATTAAATATTAATTGGTGTTTGCTAAGCTTGTTATTGGGTATAACCCGACTTGGATCATAACGTACTAACCACATCAATATTCTAAGTGTCTTGGGCACATAGAATCCTACATTTCGAGACTCCCCAAGAAAGAAAAAATAAAATAAAAATCTGCTAACTCCCATTTCTTATTGAATTAACCGATCAACTTGTCATCGGACATTGATTTTGAATGCGAGAATTTTCGCAAAAAATTAGATATTTTTTACTTTATTATTATATTATGAGAATGAATCCTACTACTTCTAGTTCTGGGGTTGGCCTTGACTATGGAATCTGATTTCCTAGCGACTATGTTCCCCTTTTTTCCTGCAGTCTTTCCAACCGTTGGGGAAAGCCTACTAATGAGGTACACTTGGGGTCAGAAAGCAAGGAACTCCTTTGATATTGCAGGATGTGCTCATGAGGAATGACCACCCCGGTCCTAAGAACAATGCACTCATGCTTAGCGAAGAGCATGTTATGACTCTGATCACAAAATTAGGATACACTCAGAAGATTGTACCCAAGCTCCTTAACAAACTTTACCTTCTCAATGCTGAGCTTACCATTTGTGACCTTTCCCATTCCTGTAATGTAACCTCCTGCATCTCCTCTAAAAATCAATTCTTTCAAACTTTTGGAGTAGTGACCTATTGCTTGTCATGTGCCTGGAACAGCCACTGTCAATGATCCATATATTTCTGTTTGTCTTGAGTTGTTCCTACACAAAAAAGATGGTTAGTTACATTTGGAAACCCAAGCCTCATTGGTCTTGGGCTCATCAAAAGAAGTTGAAGACAATGCAATAGTAAGTGATCCTATAGTCATGCTAGAAGGATCATTTGCTGATGTTGATGGAGAACTTTCAGCCACTTGGTCTTTCTTTGACTTCCACACCACCTTTTGAAGCTTAGACTTGACCTTCAATACTTCGGAAGTTTTGATGACTTCGGAAGTTTTGATGACTGGACCTTCGGAAGATCTTGCTCTCACTGCAGCAGGCTTCAGTGCTTCAAAAGTATTCCTTTCTTCCGAGACCAAATTTTCTTCCGAAGGCAAGTTTCCACTTGTCTTCTTCTTCATTTTGGAGCTTCCGAAGGAAACAGATTTTCCTTCCGAAGCTTGCTTCTTCTTTTCCAGACTCTTAGAAGTTTCTTTCTTGGACATGTGGAGAGTACTCTTTGGATTGTAAACGCAATCCTTAGCAAGATGATAAGTACTCCCACACATAACACAGTCCATTTTCTTCCTTCTAGGAGTTTTCCTTTGTGAACAAGGCTGAACTTGATCACTTTCCTTCTCCATTTTCATCTTTGCAGATGTTATGGAAATTCTTGTGGGGATAGAACTACCTTTGGAGCTGGATGGTTCAGGTTGTACAGCAGTGGTGCACAACTGATTAGCCTTCTTCTTGATGATGGGATGATTTGGACATTAACCAAAATTCTTGTTGATGGAGTTCAAGTTGATGTCTTCAGCCTTCACCACTTCAAATCCTGCAGAGATGAGGACTTGTTTTTGTGTAAAATTGAAGGTGGCCTTGATCTCTTGAGCCTTTTTGGACTTTCTTTTGGCCTTCCTGATCAAGTTCTTTCTTCTTGACTTTGTCATCCCAACAGTTTTGCTCTCCTCAGAGGGATGGTGACCCTTCTTAGAATGCTCTTCTTCACTCTTCTCAGAGCCATTCTCCACCATCTTCTCTTCATGCTCTTCAGTCACAGGATCTATGAGGGGAAGCTCATCTTCACAAGTTCCACACCTAGGAGATCATACAAACAAGATTGTGTGTGGAGGAGCTATCTCACAAGATCCTAGTCCCTGCTTATTTTGACAACAAACTTTTGCATGCAAGGATGAGGATATTATGTTCTTGAAGGTCTCTTCTTCAAGAGCACATTTTTTTGCCTTGGCTTTGTTGATCACAAGCTCAGCCTGGCATTCTGTTAACTTAGTAATAAGGTCTTTGATTTGAGTCCTGTAGTTTGAATGCTCATGTTTAAGAGTTGAAATGGTTTTCTCTAAGTCCTCTATCTTTAGTTTATAATCATTTTCAGCTCTTTTAAAATCAGCTTTTAAGATATTTAAGGACTCAAGATCAGATCTTATTTCCAAGTTATAGGACCTATATCTATTAACTTTATCAATGCATTTAGGAGTACAAAGATGTTCCAATACCTTGGCTTCATCATGGTCTGCCATGAGTGCTTGGTTTGGAGATGCATCTTCTACCTGAAAGCTCCAGTCAAAGTCTCCTTCTTCAACAACAACTGCAGCTTGTTGCTTTGGCTTCTCATTCTGGGGGGCTTTCTTAGTGTAGTTTGGTCTGGTTTGTGCTTGACCACCATTTGTCCTTGGTGCCTTACACTCTCTTGCAAAGTGTCCCATCTGGTTACAGTTGTAACACTTTACTTTGCTTTTATCCAGCCCAAACTTTCCACTGGCTGCATTGCTTGGAAACTTTCTCCCTGACCTCTTGTAGAACTTCTTAGCTCTGCGAGTGAGAAGAGCCATCTGTTGGACTATCTTCATGTACTCCAGATCATCTGGATGGATACAGTCCAAATCTTCAAGGGTGAAGAGAAAGTTGCCTGAGGTTTCATCAGCAGAGACAAAGGCATGAAAAGAACTTGTCTCTTGGAAAGGACTTCCTTGAGTGTAGCTTTCCCTTGGAGTCTCTAGGAAGGTGATGAAAGGGCCCTTTTGTGAGTTGTTAGGGTAGCATATAAGATGATGTTGTGGTTCGATGCTTTTCCTTTCAACTACATGGAGGGCTGAACTCAGTTGATTGCTGGAGTTACCAGATGAGTTTTGCATGTTCATCTCCATTTGGTAACCACTAAGAATACCATATAACTTTGTAAGAGCAAGAGTCTTAAGGTTCTCAGTCCTCTTGATAACAACACAGTAATGTGTCCATTGGCTAGGAAGAGAGGACATAAACTTCCTTACAATGTCCCTGTTCTCAAGAGTTACTCCAACATCCATTAGAGTATCCACAATCTCAACATACCTGAAGTATTGTTGAGTCATGGTTTCACCTACCTTAAAGGTGAAGTTTTCAAACTGCTGCTTCAGGAGGTCCTTCTTGTTCTCCTTTGCTTCAGTAGACCCCTCATACATTAGCTTCAGTGGTTCCCATAGTTGCTTGGCAGTTTTACACTTCTTGAAGCCTCTGTAGATGGAGTTTGGAAGAGCAGTTTGAAGGGCTTTCATGGCTTTCTGATCAATCTCTGTTCTCTTCCTGTCTTCTTTAGAGTAATCAGCCACAGCCTTAGGAATCATACCACCACCAGTAGCAGAAGTGGTGCTTGGTATGTAAGGTCCTTGAACAACAAAGTCCCACATCCCAGAGTCTTGAGACTTGATGAAGCCTTCCATTCTTTGACACCAAGTATCAAAGTCTTCAGGAGTGATCAGTGGAGACTTTGTCATAGTTCTAGTTTCCATATCAGCTTTGGTAATAGCTTCCATTTAAGTTGTTAAGTATTTTCTGTGTGTGAGGGTTTTTAAGATGGTGAGATCTTATATCAAGAGCTCGAGAAGCTCTGATACCAAATGCAGGACTAGTGAAGGGTATGCACTTATAACACAACAACACAATGAGGAGAGTTGCTTAGAACACTTAATAGATCAAATAAGGAACTGGTTAACTTTAGTGAAAGATGCTAAGAACACAAGTAAGAATGAGACAGAACAAGATGGCAAAAAACACAAGTAATTGGTTTTCAAGAATGTTGTATATTGCTTCTTAAATTCTATTACAAATGTTACAAAGCATACGATTAAAGTTTCAAGTACTTGAGATACATATACTACATCCTACAGTCGGCCATACTTTGAAAGCTAGCTGGATACAATTGACTAGACAACTACAAATCAAATGTAGAGTCATAAGGCAGATTTGCCTTTTGACTAGTGACTATGACATGCCATAGCTCACATCCTAATATATTACAAAAAGGATAAAAGTATATAAAGTAGAAAGCATGGACTCAAGACCTCAATGTACAGTTACCAAAAGCATGGACCTTTCACCACCACTCATGTAAGTTGGTGACTTTACAGAGTTGTAGCAGAAAGGTGGTCCAGCTTTATGGTAAAGTACATCAGATAAAAGCATATCTCAAAAGTCTTCGTAAGAAATCTGTCTTCACTCTTTGGCTTTGGAAGAAATCTGACTTCACTTTTGGCTTCGGAAGATGTTGGTCTTGGCTTTGGAAGATTTTACACTTAGAATATTTCTAGTGGTTGGTGTAAAACTTCCGAAGCATTTCTACTTTTGTTCTTCAGTGCATTCTGCAGAGAGACTTTGAATGTTTTGGCTGCATCAGTCTTATAGGAATCCTTACATAATACTTGTAATTTGTAGTTAAAATTGTTAAAAAAATGCTAAAGAGATTAACTTTTACAAAAGTTGGTTAAAAGGGGGTTTATATTAAAAATCTATTTATGTTAAGTTAAAAAATCCAAACCATAACCCCTTACACAACCCCAATTCGGCCAAACCCATTTCTCCCCACCCAACCCGTCTCCCCCATTTCACCAATTCAAATTTGACCAAGAAAACGTCGATTTTGATTAGTTTCAAGAGTTAGCAAGTGTTAATCATCATCTTTACACGTTTTAAGGTGAGTTTCTAACAAGATTTTCATACTTTTGATCCATGTTGAACCCTAATTCGAAATTGATGTAAAAAAGATAAAATTGATGATTGTTAGATGATAATATGATGTTAGTTAGGTTGTATGAATGTTGGGTTATGTTGATTATGCAAGAAATCCATGAATTGATCATGTAGTTCATACATTGCCTAAGGAAGAAACTTTTTCTTTATGGAATTCATGTTTTGATGATTGGCATATGTTAGATGGATTGTTATGATTGCTATGAACTAGATTAGGGATGTTAATAATAAATTTGAGATTGAAGTTGATGAAAATATGGATTTTGGATATGACTTTCCCGAAAGGGAAACTTTATTCATATGAAATGTATGCTTTTGTGATTTGATCATGATTTCATGATTGTATGATGTTAGTTGCATTGCTTTGATGTTATTCTACTTGGATTGTGCAAGAAAATTCATGAAATTGGTGTGTTGATCATAAGTTACTAAAAGTAGAAACTTTTATGCATGGTGATTGGGAATTTTGATGATTTAGTAATGATTATCATGTTAGAATGAATACTGTGAACTTGATTAGGTATAAGATTGATGAATTTATGAATAAATTGGATGTTAGATTGCTTTTGGGTGTTACTTTCCCAAAAGAGAAACTTTATTTATGTAGATCTATTGATATGGTGATTTGGGCATGTTCATGATGTTAGGATCATGTTAGAATGCTTATGGATGATGTCAAATGTAATGGAATTTGTACTTGGCTTGTATGGATACTATATTTATCATTTAGAGAATTTAGGTTCTTAATGATTATACATGATGATGGAATGAGTAAGGAGATTATGGAATCATGTTTGGGATTGAAATTGATCATTGTTGTGTATGTTGGTTGGAATGAATATTGTTGATGATGTTATCCACGTGAATAACTTGTATGATATTCATGTATGTTAATTTGATATGCTTGATTAAACAAGAATTCTATTAATCTGTCACCAACAGGCCAAACGGGTCAACTAGGTTTAATGAGTCTTGTTTTCTAAAACCTTGGGTCAACGTGTTTATTGAGCACCTAGGGTTGTTAAGTTTTCTATGTACACATACTTATGTACTTGTGTGTTTTGGGTAACCTTTGAAGGGTTGTCTTTGCACCTATCATCAGTTCTTTTTTGTCATTATCTTTGCACACCATGTGAGTTCATGCCCCTCTATTTTATAAACATTCTTCTGGGGGAAATAGCATACTTGTACTCAAACGCTATTTTATTATTTTAAGTTATGTATGTTGTAACATAGTGCTTGATACCTTGAAAGTCCTCACACTTTCGGATTGTTAATAATGGTAACTAGCGGTAAATCTTGGGTAGTACTACTGGGTTTGACAAGCCCCACTTGTGTGACTCGAGGTCAAACGGGTGCAATATTGTCCTAAACACAAACGTCGTCACGACCTGGTAAGTCGTGACGGAAGGCAACAAACGCAACACAGTCATCTTCGATCGCGAAATCACTATTGTTATTACTTTTGAATATAGACTAGCTATCTATTTCAATACAATTCTTATGTTATACAAATGTTATTGTTTATGATAAACGCAAACTTTTGAACTCACCAACCATAGTGTTAACATTTTATTATGCTATTCTCATGTCGTTAACTTAGCTTGCCATTAGGAGCATAACACGGGTCCAACATGCATTCTAAGACTATTTTCAAAGACATAATTGTTGGTTTTCATCTATGGGTTTTACATTATTCGGTTGGCGCGTGTTTTGCCAAATTATGCATTTTTATATTTTGGGTTTGTTATTTTTACTAAACGCTTCCGCATGTTTTAAAGTTTGAACTTTGTTTGGTTTGTTTTAAATATGGCATATAGTGTTGTTCTGAGTAACTAGTGACTGTGATCCTGGTTTGTTCACACACCTCGCGGTAAAACTCCGCACAAGGATTTTGAGGATGTGACATCAGTTGATTGGCCCTGATTTGGTAAAAGAGACTACCGAGAAGATAGTACAGATACAGAATCGAATGGTGCAGCGCGAGACAGACAAAAGAGCTATGCAGACAAGCGACGGAAACCTCTGGATTTTCAGGTCGGTGACAAAGTGTTACTAAAAGTCTCATCGTGGAAATGTGTGATTCGGTTTGGCAAAAGAGGCAAGCTTAATCCGAGATAAGTTGGACGATTTGAGATTCTTGAAAGAATAGGTTCAGTGGCATATTGATTAGACCTACCTGATTCACTAAGTGGCGTTCACAATGTATTTCACGTCTCAAATCTGAAAAAGTGTTTATCTGATGACACTTCGGTTGTACCACTCGAGGAAGTACAAGTAGATGATCAATTTCGCTTTGTGGAAGAGCTGGTTGAGGTTGGATCATGAGGTCAAGACTCTTAAGCAAAGTAAGATACCTATAGTCAAAGTTCGTTGGAACTCAAGACGCGGACCGGAATTCACGTGGGAACGCGAGGATCAGATGAAGCTTAAGTATCCTCACTTGTTCGAAACGACAACAACAGTCGGGGAAGGTACTGATTACATTTCGGGACGAAATTTCTTTCAACATGGGGATGATGTGACAACTCACTCGATTTTGTTATGCCAGTGCAGTAAATCAGGGATGTAACACAACCATGTAACTCAATTTTCGCGATGAAAATTCTTTCAACATGGGGATAATGTGACATTCGGTAATTTTTCGTTACCAAACTCCGTTAGTTCCGTTAAGTCTTGCATACATGTGTCATGATCACACACTAGTTGTCGTTGAACGTTGGTGACTTAATAACAATTATCTATGATAAACTGATAATAGTTTAATTAATAATGTGGATTATTAATTTGTGGTTATGCAGTTTATGAATTTTAAATAATATCTGTAAATTTTACTTGATAACGTGACTACGTGTAACATTTATTTCATGTGTTTTGTAGTTAGTTTAAAATACATATTTGATTATTATTTTTTATTAATAATGCTTGTATTTTGTAGTTATAACTATTTCAAAAAGTGTTAAAAGATTAGTTTTTATAAAATGTAAACAAGGAGGGTTACTTTGTAATTACCCTAAAACTAAATATTACTAAAATTAAGCAAACCCTAGCCCCCATAACCCCCAAAATTCGGCCAAAGCCTTCCCTCCCCTCATCCTCATGATTTTTGATCCAAAAGCCTCAATCCATTTGATTTTGGCTTGGTTTCAAGTATTCTAACGTTTTAGCAAGTGCCATTCTTGATTTCTACGCGACTAAAGGTTAGCTTATGATTGTTTTTCATGATTTTTTGATTCTTGAGGAACCCTAATTCGATATTGATGAAGAAACATTGAAATTGATGATTGTTTGATAATGATATGGTGTTAATTATGTTGTATGAATGTTTGGCTATGATGATTATGCGAGAAATCCATGATTTGATCATGTAGTCCATACATTGCCTAAAGTGGAAACTTTTTCTCTTGGAAATCATGATTTGATGATTGTATGATGTTAGTTGTATTGCTTTGATGTAATTTTACTTAGATTGTCCAAGAAAATCATGAAATCTAGTGGTTGTTCATACCTAGATGATAGTTATGTGTAGATGATAGTTATGGACCTGATTAGGAATAATGTTGATGAATTCATGAACGAATATGGTGTTAGATTGTTTATTGGGTTTTACTTTCCCAAAAGGGAAACTTAAATTATGTAGATATTTTGATATGGTGAATCGGGTATGTTCATGATGTTAGGATCATGTTAAAATACTTGTTGATGATGTCTAAGGTGGTAGAATATGTTAATTGAGTTGTATGGATGCTTGATTTATCATTTAGAGAAGTTAGGTCCTTGGTGACTATACACGATGATGGATTATGTGAGTGATTAGGGAATTATGTCTGGAGATTGTAATTGATCATTGTGGTGTATGTTGATTATTATGAATTTTGTTGATAAATATGATTATGATTGTCATACACGCGTGCGAATCTGAGGCCCTACTGAGTAGGATTGGCAAGGTTTAGGATATGAAGTCGTGAGTGGCTTCACATGGCATGTAGTGCATGATTAAACTCCATGTATGATTTATTAGTGGTGATGTATTTATAATTGTGTTGAGCATGTTGATTGTTTGAGATTCGCATAAGTTGTATGACAATCTAGTGTAGTATGTTGACCTTGGTAGAACTTTGGTTGATGATGTGATACACGTGAATACTTGTATGATAATCATGTATGATAAGTTGATATGTTTGATTAAACGATATTTCAATTAATATGTCACCAACGGTTCAATCGGGTCAACTAGGTTAAATGTGTCTTGATTTTCTAAACCTTGGGTCAGTGTGTTTATTGAGCACCTAGAGTTATTAAGTTTTCTGTGTACACGTACTTATTTTGTACTTGCGTGTTATAGGTAACCTTTGAAGGGTTGTCTTTCCATCCATCATCAATTCCCTTTTATCATTGTCTTTGCACATCAGGTGAGTTCATGCCCCACACTTTTTACACACTCTCTTTTTGGGGAGATAGCATCCTCATTTATAAACGCTTTTCTATTATTATAAGTTGTGTATAGTTTAACATAGTGTGTTATACCTTGAAAGTCCTCACACTTTCGGATCGTTAATAATGGTAACTAGCAGGGAAATCTTGGGTAGTACTACTGGGTTTGACAAGCCCCACTTGTGCGACTCGAGGTCAAACAGGTGCAATATTGTCCTAAACACAAACAGCGTCACAACCTGGGAAGTCATGACGGGAGGCAACAAACGCAACATAGTCTGCTTCGATCGCGAAATCACTATGGTTATTACTTGTGAATATAGACTAGCAATCTATTTCAATGCACATCTTATGTTATGCAATTAATATTGTTTATGTTAAACCAAACTCTTGAACTCACCAACCACTGTGTTGACACTTTTAGTATGCTATTCTCAGGTCGTTAAGTCGAGTTGCCAATAGGAGCACGTCACTAGCCCTTCATGCATTCAAAGACTTCATTTTAAGTCATAACACTTGGATTTTATTTATGAGTTTTAAATATTGGGTTGGCGCGTGTTTTGCCAAAAATCGCATTTATATAGGGTTTGTCTTACTTACATAACGCTTCCGCATATTTTTAAAGTTTGGTTTTTAGTTGGTTTATGTTAAATGTGGCATATAGTGTCCTTCTGAGTAACTAGTGACTGTGATCCTGGTTGTTCACTCGCCTCGTGGTAAAACCCCGCATGTGGAACTTGACGGTGTGACAGATTGGTATCAGAGCCATTGGTTATAGGGAACTAGGTTGGATACACACTAGTCTATAACCGCACACAGTTAGTTAGTTACTCGTTGCTTTTCCTCATATTGTATACTCATTGGCATCCACATCACATACACTATGGTATGGCATCATCATCGTCTTCATCCCCTATTTGACACGCACCGGGAAAGAAACCCGTGGTTCCTATTATTCATTCGTCGTCAATGAGTTATGGTTCTAGACCTTCCGTATTTATATCTGATGTGTAGTTTCCGGATGAGCCAAATATTGAGCGGGACATAACTAATCTTAACAATTGGGGACTGGTATCGCACTACACTGATTAGAAGCTGGAAAACGAATATGTTCCATGTACGATCCCTACCCTGACTAGAGACGCCATATTATACCCCTACCTTGCACACCTCATAGGGCAATTGTTGCTTTAGTGGCCTCACATCATGTGGATATAGTTCATATACATGAGCTGTAAAACTAGCTCGAGCCTTAGTAGGCCTGGAGGAAGGAGCCTGAGGAGGAACCAAAGGAACACTTGACGGTGTAGCGCTCTCGTGGTGGAATGCTCAAGTCTAGATGCAGGGCCAAGAGATGGCTAATGCTTTTCCATAGGGTGAGTTCAAAGCAATGATGATGAAGGAATATTGTCCTTGTAATGAAGTTCAGAAACTAGAAGCTGAGAACTGGAAATTAAAGATGGAAGGATCTGACATTGAGGCTTACACCACTAGGTCTCATGAGCTAGCTACATTCTGTCCTAGCATGGTTTCCCGCCGAGCCGATGAATTGAGCTATACTAACGTGGTTTGGTGCCGGAGATTCAAAGTATGGTGACCGCTGCAAATCTCCCTACTATTCAATAGGTCATTCGATTGGCTCATAAACTCAATGATCAGGCGGTGGAGCAAGGGAAGCTACCCAAGCGGGGTGCTGTGGCAAGCACACCTGACAACAAACGCAAGTGGGAAAACAGTGCCAGCAAGGGTTCGTTTTCTAGTAGCCAACCTCAGCAACATCAGCCCCAACAATAACAACAACAAAGGAGGTTTGATAACAACTGCAACTTCAATCAATCATCTGCCCCAACTCAAGGACCGAGTAGTTATGCAAGGAAAAACCCCAAGTGCAGTCGATGCAACTACCACCACACTAGCAGATGTGGTGGTTTTTGATGCCAGTGTTGTAGGAAGGTTGGACACGCGGCGAAGGATTGCCGTTGGGAGTTGATGAAGAAGCCTCAGCATCCTCAGCAGCCCCATGAAACATGAAAGGGTTGCTTTGAGTGTGGAAAAGAGGGGCATTACAAGAGAAATTGCCTTCAATTTAAAAGAAATGGTAATGGAAACGGAAATGGTGGCAATAACAACAATGGTGGCAAAGGTGACAATAATGGTGGCAATAATGGTGGAGCTAAAGGGAGAGCCTTTGTCATGGGTTCAGGTGTGGCCCTAAACGATCCTACTACTGTTACTGTTAAAGTTCCTGTTAATGGTCGTTTTGCTTATGTACTGTTTGACACTAGAGCCGATAGGAGTTTTATCTCTACTAAGTTATGTAGTCTCCTAAGTGATATGCCTTTTGCGTTGGAATCTAAGTATACCGTAGAATTGATGGTAAGCAAATCTCTGTTACGCACATCCTTAAGGTTGCAAGATAGAACTTGCTGGTCATACCTTTGAAATTGATCTTATGCCTGTTACTCTTGGAAGTTTCGATGTGGTCGTAGGCATGGATTGGCTGTCCGAGAAGCAGGCAGAGGTGATTTGTCATGAGAAGGTCATTCGTATTCCTCTGATAGACGGGGAACTCTTTCGGTTAAGGGTGAGAAGAGTGGTGTTGTGATAGGCACCATATCATTCATGACGAATCAAAAGTGGCTACGCAAGGGTCACTTAGCCATATTAGCCCTCGTCTCTGACAAACAACAAGAGGAAAGGAAGATAGAGGATATTCCGGTGGTTTGTGACTTTCCAGAGGTGTTTCCAGAGGATCTGCCCGGACTACCACCTCATTGACGAATCGATTTTCAGATCAATTTGACTCCCGAGCAGCTCCAATTGCGTGAGCACTTTATCGGTTAGCATCGAATGAACTGCAAGAACAATCTACACAGAGCTATTGTATAAAGGGTTTATTCGACCGAGCTCATCACCGTGGGGAGCACCTGTCCTCTTTGTTAAGAAGAAGGATGGCACTTTTTGAATGTGTATCGACTACAGAGAATTGAACAAAGTCATAGTCAAGAACCGATACCTTTTACCTCGTATCGATGACTTGTTTGATCAGCTTCAGGGGTCAAGCTATTATTCGAAGATTGATTTGAGGTCCAGATATCATCAACTGAGAGTCCGAGAGGAAGACATCTCTAAAACCTCCATACTCGTTATGGTCACTATGAATTCTTGGTCATGCCATTTGGGTTCACTAATGCACCAGCAGTATTCATGGATCCCATGAATCGTGTGTGCAAACCCTACCTCGGTCAGCTTGATATCGTGTTTAGCGATGACATATTGATCTTTTCTAGGACCAAGGAGCAACGTGAGGAGCACCTACGTTTAATCTGGGAATTACTTAGCAATGAGGAGCACCTAAGTTTTCTAAATATGATTTATGGATTCATGAGGTGCACTTCTTGGGTCATATTGTTAACGAGAAAGGAATACATGTGGATCCTGCAAAGATTGAGGCTATAAAGAACTGGTCGGTACCCAAGACACCTAGTGAGATAAGGAAATTTCTTGGACTGGCAGGGTACTATCGACGTTTCATTGAGGGATTTTCTAAAATCGCTCAACCTCTCACAGCCTTGACCCATAAAGGAACAACCTATAAATAGGGTGAGAGTCAAAAAGTTGCTTTTCAGTTGTTGAAACAGAAACTCTGCAGCGCACTAATATTAGTATTACCAAAGGGAAGCGATGATTTTGTGGCATATTGTGATACTTCTATCAAGGACTTGGTTGTGTTCTGATGCAACGTGACAAAGTAATAGCCTATGCCTCAAGACAACTGAAGGTGCACGAAAAGAATTACACTACTCATGACTTGGAACTAGGTGCAGTGATCTTTGCCTTGAAGATCTGGAGACATTACTTGTACAGTACGAAATGCACTATTTACACCGATCACAAGAGTCTTTAGGATATCTTTGAGCAAAAAAAGCTGAACATGAGACAACAAAGTTGGGTGGAATTGCTAAACGATTACGATTGTGCTATCAAATATCACCCAAGTAACGCGAATGTAGTTGCTGATGCATTGAGTAGAAAGGAGACCGCTAAGCCCCGACGAGTGCATGCTCTGCAACTGCTGATTAGCACTCAATTGCCCGATCAAATCAAGGAAGCTCAGACAGAAGCCTTGAAAACCGAAAACATTGGATCTAAATCCTTATGTGGGATTGACAAGCAGTTGGAAGTGAAGTCCGATGGAATCTGGTATTTCATGGATAGACTTTGGGTACCTTTGTATGGGAATCTGAGAGACTTGATTATGAGTGAAGCATATAAGTCTAAGTATTCTATACATCCTGGTAGCGACAAAATGTATCATGACTTGAAGGCGCACTATTGGTGGCCTAATATGAAGGCAGAATTAGCAACGTACGTGAGCAAGTGTTTGACATGTTCTAAGGTTAAAGTGGAATATCAAAAGCCATCTGGGTTACTGCAACAACCTGAGATCCCCTTGTGGAAGAGGTAATAAGTTTCTATGGATTTCATTACTAAGTTACCCAGGACTCCTAGTGGTTATGACACAATACGAGTGATCGTGGATAGACTGCAACAACCCTAAGTCAGCTCACTTCTTGGCGATCAAAGAAACTGATAAAATGGACAAGTTAACAAGAATTTACCTGAAGGAGGTAGTTTCGAGACATGGCATGCCGATCTCGATTATTCCTGATCGTGATGCTCGTTTCACATCTCATTTCTGGTAGTCGTTACAGAAATCTTTGGGTACGCGTTTGGATATGAGCTATCCGCTGACTGATGGGCAAAGCGAGCGTACTATTAAAAGTTTGGAAAACATGTTACGAGCTTGCGTGATTGATTTTGAAAATAATTGGGAAATTCACCTACTATTGGTTGAACTTTTGTAAAACAATAGATATCATACTAGCATCAAGGCAGCACCATTTGAGGCGTTGTATGGGCGAAAGTGCAGATCACCACTTTGTTGGGCGGAAGTTGGTAATAGTCCATTGACTGGCCCTGATTTGGTACACGAGACTACTAAGAAGATAGTACAGATACAGAACCGAATGGTTGCAGCGCGAGACAGACAAAAGAGCTATGCAAACAAAAGTATCTATGATAAACGGATAATATTTTTAATTAATAACGTGAATTATTAATTTGTGGTTGTGCGATTTATGAATTTAAAATATTATTTGTAAATTTTACTTGATAACGTGACTGCGTGTAATATTTATTTCATGTGTTTTCTAGTTAGTTGAAAATAGATATATGATTATTATTGTTGATTAATAATGCTTGTATTTTTTAGTTAAAACTATTTCCAAAAGTGTTGAAAGATTAGTTTTTATAAATGTAAACAAGGAGGGTTACTTTGTAATTACCCTAAAACTAAATATTACCAAAATTAAGCAAACCCTAGAGCCCATAACCCCCGAAATTCGTCCAAAGCCTTCCTTCCCCTCATCCTCACGATTTTTTTATCAAAAACCCTCAATCCATTCGATTTTGGCTTGGTTTCAAGTATTCCAACATTTTAGCAAGTGCCATTCTTGATTTCTACACGATAAAAGGTTAGTTTATGATTGTTTTTCATGATTTTTTATTCTTAATGAACCCTAATTAGAAATTAATGAAGGAAAGTTGAAATTGATGATTGTTTGATAATGATATGTTGTTAATTATGTTGTATGAATGTTTGGCTATGATGATTATGCGAAAAAATCCATGATTTGGTCATGTAGTTTAAACATTGCCTAAAGTGGAAACTTTTTCTCTTGGAATTCATGATTTGATGATTGTATGATGTTAGTTGTATTGCTTTGATAATAGTTTACATGGATTGTGCAAGAAAATCATGAAATTTAGTGGTTGTCCATACCTAGATTATAGTTATGTCTATATGATAGTTATGGACTTGATTAGTATAATGTTGATGAATTCAAGAATGAATATGGTGTTAGATTGACTTTTGGGTGTTACTTTCCCATAAAGGAAAAATTAATTAAGTAGATCTTTTGATATGGTGAATTAGGTATGTTCATGATGTTAGAATCATGTTAAAATACTTGTTGATGATGTCTAAGGTGGTAGAATGTGTTAATTGAGTTGTATGGATCCTTGATTTATCATTTAGAGAAATTAGGTCATTGGTGACTACATTGTGACGGATTTTGGTGAGTGATTAGGGAATCATGTTTGGAGATTGTAATTGATCATTGTGGTGTATGTTGATTATTATGAATTCTGTTGATAAATGTGATTATGATTGTCATACACGCGTGCTAATGTGAGGCCCCTACTTAGTAGGATTGGCAGGGTTTAGGATAGGAAGTCGTGATGGCTTCACATGGCATGTAGTGCATGATTAGACTCCATGTATGATTTATTAGTGGTGATGTATTTGTAATTGTGTTGAGCATGTTGATTGTTTGAGATTCGCATAAGTTGTATGATAATCTAGTGTAGTATGATGACCTTGGTAGAACTTTGGTTGATGATGTGATACACGTGAATAACTTGTATGATAATCATGTATGATAAGTTGATATGTTTGATTAAATGATATTTCAATTAATATGTCACCAACATGTCAAACGGGTCAACTAGGTTAAATATGTCTTGTTTTTCGAAACCTTGGGTCAATGTGTTTATTAAGCACCTAGAGTTGTTAAGTTTTATGTGTACACGTACTTATTATGTTCTTGTGTGTTCTAGGTAACCTTTGAAGGATTGTCTTTCCATCCATCATTAGATCTCTTTTATCATTGTCTTTGCACATCAGGTGAGTTCATGCCCCACACTTTTTACACACTCTCTTTTAAGGGAGATAGCATCCTCGTTTATAAACGCCTTTCTATTATTATAAGTTGTGTATAGTTTAACATAGTGTATTATACCTTGAAAATCCTCACACTTTCAATCGTTGATAATGGTAACTAGCGGGGAAATCTTGGGTAGCACTACTGGGTTTGACAAGCCCCACCTGTGCGACTCGAGGTCAAACGGGTGCAATATTTTCCTAAACACAAGCATCGTCACGACCTGGTAAGTCGTGACGGGAGGCAACAAACGCAACACAGTCAGCTTCAATCGCAAAATCACTATGGTTTTTACTTGTGAATATAGACTATCTATTTCAATGCACATCTTATGTTATGCAATTAATATTGTTTATGTTAAACCAAACTCTTGAACTCACCAACCATTGTGTTGACACTTTTAGTATGCTATTCTCAGGTTGTTAACTCGAGTTGCTAATAGGAGCACGTCACAAGCCCTTCATGCATTCTAAAACTTCATTTTATGTCATAACACTTGGATTTTATTTATGAGTTTTAAATATTGGGTTGTCGCGTGTTTTGACAAAAATCGCATTTATATACTTTGGGTTTGTCTTACTTACATAATGCTTTCGCATATTTTTAAAGTTTGGTTTTTGGTTGGTTTTATGTTAAATTTGGCATATAGTGTTGTTTTGAGTAACTAGTGAATGTGATCCTGGTTTGTTTACTCGCCTTGCGGTAAAACCCCGCATGTGGAATTTGAGGGTGTGCTAACAACCTTAGCCATAATCTCAGTTCATTAGAACACTAATCAACCCAATTAAACACCTAAGTCATTTTCTAAACCTACTTAATGACTAAAAAAGTCATTAGCACCACAATTTGACACCTAGCCAATCCTTACACCAATCACCATCTTAAATCGCCACCTTGCATGATCTTGACACTAACCTTCCCTTCATACCGCTACCTAGCCGGCCCTCTCATTAACCACCCCTTAATCCGCCACCTTAGCATCTAAGATGGACACCTAAGGACTCTAGAATCCCTACCTCAACACCCCTAGTATAGACCTAATGATTGCAAAATTCCCCTTGAAACTCTCGGCTGCATGGCGCTCAAACCACAACCATCACCATCCTTGACCGCCACCTCTCTTGATTCTCTCTCAGTTAACATACAACCGTTACCACCATCTCCTGCACCAAGCCAATCCTCACTTTCAAGAACAACATAGCCAAGCTAACCCTCACTAGTTCATCATCATCAATCTCCAAGTTCAAGAACTATTCCACCAAGTGGATCATCCAAGGCTAGTCAAGCAATTCTCTTAGTTTCTTGCATCAACACTCAATGTTTGATTTCTAAAACTACTAGATAAGAAGTGTATGTGTGTGTTTAAACTAAACACATACAAACCAACCCTTTAAAAATCATCAAGATCATTTTCAAAAACTTATAAACAAATAATGTTATTCAAAAATCAGTAAGGAAAGGATTCAAAAATAGAAAGTTTGAAGATTTTATAAATCGAAGATTTAAACAAAATACAAGAATTAAAGGGTTAAAACATAGATATTCTTGATGAATTGGATTAAATAATTAAATGACTGTAATTATGGGAATAAACTAGGATATTGTTAGAAAATATTAGAATTAGCATTCTGTAATTTTTGATGTAATAATAATAGGCAGATTATTTTGTATAATCTATTCAACGAAATAAAAGAAACTTTTATTTCAATAGCTCCAAACTTGGTAAAAATATGGAAAAATTATATGATGAGCCTTATATTTTATAGGAATTGCTAAATAAATTTCATTATTTAATTCATAGATATGACTAAGTTTACAATTTAGAATATTCTGTAATTAGAAAATAAGAAGAAATAGCAAAAGGTGAGTTAAATAATAAAAAAATTACATAAATTATGATACTCTAAATAAAATAGTATGTATGAATTTCAGAATTTTTAGAGATGTTTAATTACTAATGCTAATTTTTGCAAAAGTGGTAAAAATCATAGTAAATTTCCTATTATGATTTAAAAACCTAAAATTTTATGGGATAATATAGAATTTAGAAAATTGATTCTGGTAAATTTAAGTAAAATTAGAAAATCCGTAGATATTTCTGCTGTTTTATTTGAATTTTGTAAAAATTCTAGAAAATTATTTGTAAATAACTATTAGTTGAAATTCTTGCATCTTAATCTAGATTTTTAGATGTTTCTGCTATCAAAATTTGGTGATATATGGATAGTTGTAACTACTGTTTTAAAATTATTATTTGATTTATGAAATAAGTGCTAAAATATTTAAAGAAATAAGATTTATTCCTAACATATAATTATTTTATAGGGTTTTTGCTAGAATAAAGGTGAGATTCATAGCCCTATTTTTACATTTTTAAGTTTTAAGGAAAACATACTGTTTTATGATTGATTCTATTATAAGTAAGACTTTTTGAGATTACTATCATTGTGCCATAAGCTACAACCATAAATTCGAATGAGGAACCGTCTAGTAATATAGGTAGCGCTACTTAGGAAAATATTTCCTGCACCAACAAGATAAGTGTTGTGATGCTATATTATTTGATTTTGTGATTTGTAATTGTGATAGTTATAAATCACCTAGCTTATAAGTAGGTTTGGTTGTAGTTTATTTATATTGCATCAATGTATTTTGTTTAGTAACTAAACCTATGTTCTCACCAACATTATGTTGACTGTTTTGAGTATGCTTTTTCAGGTAATCAGAATGACTAACAGTATTATGTTTTCGTTTGATGTGTACAAAGGATGGGGTGAGGTGATGGGAAGAACGTGTGTCAAATTAACTGTGAACAAGTATATCTTAGTATAACTGTGGATGCGCATTTCCGCTACTATTGAAGAATGTAGCAGTTAACAAGACACTTTTGTACTAGGGTTATGTTAAATTTTGTAAAAGTCTTATATAGACAAGTTTTGTATAAAAGAGAATGTAACCCATACTCATATATACCTATATCAATCTATGAAATGATATGTTATACTATTTATCATATTACTTGTTGCATTTACTTGGTAATCAATAAGTTCTGAGCTAAAAGGTCACACCCAAGCATTTCACGCTTCTGCCGGGATGTGACATTCAGCTTTCTAGACTACATGGTTGCCCAAACCTATACTCGCATAATTTGAGTGATATATAAGAAAATCTAATTTACTTCATCGTGGACCTTGGTTTGAGTTCTTATTCATTGTTCACACATTAAGTTTCATTTATAAGGTTTGATTACTTACGTTTCATAAGGGTAGTTTAAATTTGGATTCTTATTGAAAGAATACGAATAGTTTATTGGTCCTATGAAACATCCATCATTGACTCGATGCTCAACAAGATATATGATGATCAAGAGTAAGTATTTTGATTCATTGTAGTGGATTTTGTACGCTAGAGTGTTTGAAGATGGTGGTAGAGTGTTTTGGATGAGTTTCGCAAGCAGTTAATCGATTTTAAAGGTGATTAGTATGGTCTTGTGTATGGATTTGATTTCGGTTTAAACTGTACCTATATTGTTTCATTTATTAATTATATTTTCATTTCAGTAAACCGTATGCTTGGATTTGATTAAATTAGTTCAAGAGTGTGTTGAGAAACAAAAATACGTAGGAATGTAGGTTTTATGGAATGAAGAAATTATCCGTGCTAGAAGTATTTGTAGGATTCGATGTGCCCAAGACACTTAGAATATTGATGTGGTTAGTACGTTATGATCCAAGTCGGGTTATACCCAATAACAAGCTTAGCAAACACCAAATAATATTTATTTGATGATATGATCATGCAATAAAATATTAACACAATTTAGAAAATGGGTTTTCTAAATAAGTTGCATATGACATGGAACAATTTATTAGGATATATTGTTCAATGATATTATTTGTAATGTTATTTAGATGACATTACAAATTAATAATGGCTATATATGTTATACAATTAATGGGTTAGTTGTATACATTTTCTAAGAGGGACAAATTATAAGACCATTTAACATGTAATGTGTCTAAAATAAAAAAGGGGGAAAACCCATTTCAAACCCCTTTTGGCCGCCCCCCTTCTTGTGTTCCTATTGGACCACTTTATTGATTAGATACAAACAATTAAGGGGTCTTATGACTTGCCTCTTGGACCAGCCATTTGAAGAATACACATGCAACTAAACTCCAAGAAAAACTCTCTCTTCCATCTTCTCCAAACTCACGGTTTTGAAGGTGATATAGCAGCTTCTTCTTGAAGTTTTGGTGACCAAAATCCTAGCAACTAAGGTGTTTGCTTGAAGGCTTGTGGGTATAGACGTTTGAGGACTTCTAGCTTAAAGTCTTGGCCATTAATCAGCCCTCATTCAGCACTTTCTTGGACGTTTTTGAAGCTTACAACAGCCCTCTCCTTGGTCGTTTCTTGCTGCTCAAAGAGGTAGAATCATAGCTCATTGTGGCTGTGATTTTATGTAGTTTTAGTACATTTTCATAGCTTGATCATTCACATATTATGATCCTTTTCTTTGGGTTTGTTTTTCATCTAAAAAGGTCACTAAGGAACATTATTTTCAGCTTATAAAATGGGTTTTATTAAGTTGTAACTCCGCTGCGTTTTCAGAAAGTTTAAGTGGTTAAACATTGATTTTATGTTCTAGCAAACCCAACAATGGCATCAAGAGCCGGTTATGTGGATGACTTGCTTGATTTATCTTTTGAAATTGGTTTTAAAAGATGATATTAGACATGTTATAGGCTGATTTTGGGCTGTTATAGTTTATATGAATGATTCCCCAAACTTTCAAGGTCATATCACACATGCTAGTGATTAGACCTTGAAAGAAACATATTATGAATGTTGGTTGTTTGGACAATGATTAAAACCCAAAATTTCAGTTTATGTTGGCTGAAATTTGGGGTTTTAAATGGGGTCTTCATTATATGAATAGATGATATGATCATTGGTTGTTTAGTGCATAACCTAGCTTGTGGCCTTGTGTTGTTTGGATGATTCTAGTGGTTGTTTTATTCATTCAATTTGGTTGTAATATTTGTGTTTATTCATTTGGGTTGTAATTATTCATTCATTTGGTTATGTAATAATAGATTAGGTTCATTTCCTTTACTAGAAAAATGTATTAGGATACAATTTTGTAAAAGGAAGATGTACAAGATCAAGACCCAAAGATGGACACAAAGACACAAGAAACATGGAGCATTTGGATGCGGTTTCTAGTGGGAGGTTCTTGGAACTTTTATGATATGTTTGACCCTTAGAAAGACCATAGACAACACTTGTGATGGCAAACAAGTGTTGTCAACATAAGGGCTATGGTTATGCACATATGGTTGTTTATGTTTTATGCTTGGTTGATTGTTTGTTGTCTTGATTGTTTGGTTGATATTTGGATACTCAAAGCAAACTAATTAACAAACTTAACAAAGCTGAAAATTGATGGTTCTTAAAGGTTAATAAAAGGTTATTAAAATTATTTAATGATTTTAAGGATTAAAATAGGTTTTAATCAAAGAACCATAAGGTACCTTGTATTTGAAAGCATGCAAATACAAGTACATAGAGTTTTCTAAACTTGTATTTTGAAACCTCTAAAAATTTTTTTTCCAAACAAGATCAACACCCGTCCTTTTACACAACACTTGAGTCACTTGGGAACTCTTAATGGGATAAAGGTCACCTAACCATTTTGAGGGAACTTGTGACTTGAGGTGAGAATGCCTTATTTGTGGGATAAAGGTCACCTAACCACTTGTTTTGGCAAACTCACACGTGGGTGTAAGTAGGGTGTCTTGATTTGCAAATCATGTCAAATGGATCACCTACGATGTGGTTTCCAAATGGTGTTGATGGGATTAACATGCCGACTTTACATATGATGTTTTAAGTCGATCCCATATTTCTAGAAGTTGCAAATGGTTGCAATCGTCAAACGTTGACCACCTTATTAATTTAAAACGTGAGATAAAGGTCACCTAACCACGATTTAAATGTAATGTTGGGTTCTAGATTTTAATATGAAAAGACCTTAAAAGGCATTAAATATTAAAATTAGCAATATCGAAAATACTAAAATTGATCTTTGTTAAATTTTGTAGATGGCCACCAATAATGAAAATCACGATAACTCGTCCGCGTCAAACCAATCACTACGAGCGATCCTCCAAAAGGAACGTCTAAATCATAACAACTTTATTGATTGGTATCGAAACTTGAGAATTGTTCTCAAGCAAGAGAGAAGATCATATGTTTTAGACGACCCTATCCCCGATCAACCTAACGAGGATGATGAGGAGGCCTTTAACGATTGGCTGAAATACACTGAGGACTCCGTCCAAGTGTCTTGTCTCATGCTAGCGAGCATGACTCCGGATCTCCAAAAGGAGTACGAACATCACGGAGCTTACGACATGATAACCCAGCTGAAGGAAACGTTCCAACAGCAAGCAAGGGTTGAGCGGTTCGAAACGGTTCGAGCGCTCCATGCATGTCGTATGGACGACAACCAATCTGTTTCATCTTATGTACTTAAGATGAAAAGTCATATTGACCGCCTCGAGAGGCTAAACTGCCCCGTCTCGAAGGAGTTGGCCACGGATTTGATCCTAAATGGCCTAACCAAGAAGTTCGAGACATTCGTGTTGAACTACAACATGAATGCATGGGACAAAAGCATTGGTGAACTTCACTCAATGCTCAAAACGGCCGAGGCGGCCATGGGTAAAAGGGTTTTACCCGTTCTCACCATCAATGAAGGTGGAACAACAAAAGGCCTCATCCCGCACCCAAGGCAAAGGTTGCCAAGGGTAAGGGACATGTGTGGGGAAAGGGGAAAGGGTGGTAAGGGTACCACCCAAACCACAAGAGAAGAAGCAAAAGGTTGCTACAAATGACCCATGCTTCAAGTGTGGGGAGATAGGACATTGGGCAAGGAATTGTCCTGTCCATCTCCAAGAGTTGAAAGCAAAGAGGGATGTCGGGCAGACCTCAGGTACAATATACATGATACATATTGATCTTAATGTTACATCTTCAAACACATGGGTATTGGATACCGGATGTGGAACTCATATTGCAATTTGTTGCAGGGGTTCACAAGAAGTAGGGACTCCAAGAAAGGGGATGTTAGCCTCTTCATGGGCAATGGAACTAAAGTCTTAGTTGAAGCTCGTGGGGACTACATCCTAAGACTTCCAAGTGGCTTGGAAGTTATTTTGAAGAATGTTTTGTATGCTCCTAGTTTGACTAGGAACATTATTTCTGTATCTCAATTAAGACATTATGATTATGTATTATCCTTTATTGAAAATGATATTCATGTTTCTTTAAATGGTATGTTCTATTTTAAAGCTATACCAATTAATGGTATTTATGAATTGGTTCATGAAAATACTTTAAATAGTTCATTGTACCAAACAAACACCAAGAAACTCAAGTTGGACTTGAGTGATACCTATCTTTGGCATTGTCGTCTTGGTCATATAAACAAGAAACGTTTACAAACACTTCAAAAGAATGGTCTTTTAAAAACAAATGAATGTGATTCATTTGATGTTTGTGAATCTTGTTTACAAGGTAAGATGACTAAGGCACCCTTTAGTGGAACTACCGAAAGGGCAAAAGATTTATTAGGAATCATACATTCGGTGTATGTGGTCCTTTTAAGCCAATGACTAGGAATGGTGAAAGATACTTCATTACCTTTACCGACGATTATAGTCGCTATGGGTATGTGTACTTATTAAGGCACAAAGATGAAGCTTTTGAAATGTTCAAAATCTTCAAGAATGAAGTTGAAAATCAACTCAACAAGTCAATTAAAGTTCTCCGTACCGATAGAGGAGGTGAATACCTAAGTGATGTTTTTCAAGATCATCTTAGGAGTTGTGAAAATCAACTCAACAAGACACTTAGAATATTGATGTGGTTAGTACGTTATGATCCAAGTCGGGTTATACCCAATAACAAGCTTAGCAAACACCAAATAATATTTATTGATGATATGATCATGCAATAAAATATTAACACCAATTTAGAAAATGGGTTTTCTAAATAAGTTGCATATGACATGGAACAATTTATTAGGATATATTGTTCAATGATATTATTTGTAATGTTATTTAGATGACATTACAAATTAATAATGGCTATATATGTTATACAATTAATGGGTTAGTTGTATACATTTTCTAAGAGGGACAAATTATAAGACCATTTAACATGTAATGTGTCTAAAATAAAAAGGGGGAAAACCCATTTCAAACCCCTTTTGGCCGCCCCCCTTCTTGTGTTCCTATTGGACCACTTTATTGATTAGATACAAACAATTAAGGGGTCTTATGACTTGCCTCTTGGACCAGCCATTTGAAGAATACACATGCAACTAAACTCCAAGAAAAACTCTCTCTTCCATCTTCTCCAAACTCACGGTTTTGAAGGTGATATAGCAGCTTCTTCTTGAAGTTTTGGTGACCAAAATCCTAGCAACTAAGGTGTTTGCTTGAAGGCTTGTGGGTATAGACGTTTGAGGACTTCTAGCTTGAAGTCTTGGCCATTAATCAGCCCTCATTCAGCACTTTCTTGGACGTTTTTGAAGCTTACAACAGCCCTCTCCTTGGTCGTTTCTTGCTGCTCAAAGAGGTAGAATCATAGCTCATTGTGGCTGTGATTTTATGTAGTTTTAGTACATTTTCATAGCTTGATCATTCACATATTATGATCCTTTTCTTTGGGTTGTTTTTTCATCTAAAAAGGTCACTAAGGAACATTATTTTCAGCTTATAAAATGGGTTTTATTAAGTTGTAACTCCGCTGCGTTTTTCAGAAAGTTTAAGTGGTTAAACATTGATTTTATGTTCTAGCAAACCCAACAGTATTGCTATTTAAAGTTTTTGTATACTTACTTTGTTTCCCGTGTATTATCTAAAGACTTCGAGACTACTTGGTTGCACAAACCTATACTCACATAATTTGAGTGATACATAAGAAAATCTAATTTACTTGATCGTGGACCTTGCTATGAGTTCTTATTCATTGTTCACACATTTAGTATCATCTATAAGGTTTGATTACTTATGTTACATAAGGGTAATTTAAATTTGGATTCCTATGAGTGCATACGAATGGTTTATTAGCCTATGAAACATCAATCGTTGGCTCGGTGCTCAACAAGAAATATGAAGATCGAGAGTAAGTATTTGGATTCACTGTAGTGGATTTTGTATGCTAGTGTTTGAAGATGGTGGTAGAGTGTTTTGGATGAGATTGGGAAGCACTAGATCGATCTTTAGGGGTAATTAGTATGGTCTTGTGTTTGGATTTGATTTCGGTTTAACTGTACCTACATTGTTTCATTTATTAATTATAAGTGTCATTTTTGTTATTCGTATGCTTGGATTTGTTTAAATTAGTTCAAGAGTGTGTTGAGAATCGAAAATACATTGGACGGTAGGTTGTTACAGGACGAAGAAGTTATCCGTGCTAGAAGTATTGCTATTTAACGTTTTTGTATACTTACTTTGTTTCCCTTGTATTATGTTAAGTTTTCGAGACTACTTGGTTGCACAAACCTATACTCGCATAATTTGAGTGATAAATAAGAAAATCTAATTTACTTGATCGTGTACCTTGGTTTGAGTTCTTTTTCATTGTTCACACATTTAGTTTCATTTATAATGTTTGATTACTTACGTTTCATAAAGGTAATTTAAATTTGGATTCTTATTGAGTGAATACGAATAGTTTATTGGTCCTATGAAACATCTATAGTTTACTCGATGCTCAACAAGATATATGATGATCGAGAGAAAGTATTTAGATTCATTGTACTGGATTTTGTACGCTAGAGTTTTTGAAGATGGTGGTATACTGTTTTGGATAAGGTTATGAAGAACTAGATCCATTTTAAGGGTGATTAGTATCGTCTTGTGTTTAAAGATGGTGGTATACTTATGATTGATGCTATTATAAGTAAGACTTTTTGAGATTACTGTCATTATGCCATAACTACAACCATTAATTCGAATGAGGAACCTTCTAGCAATATAGGTAGCGCTACTTAGGAAAATATTTCCTGCACCAACAAGATGAGTGTTGTGATGCTATATTATTTGATGTTATGATTTGTATTTGTTACAGTTATAAATACCTAGCTTATAAGTAGGTTTGGTTGTAGTTTTATTTATATTGCAACAATGTATTTTGTTTAGTAACTAACCCTATGTTCTCACCAACATTATGTTGACTGTTTTGAGTATGCTTTTTCAGGTAATCAGAATGACTAACAGTATTATGTTTTTGTTTGATGTGTATAATGGATCGGGTGAGGTGATGGGAAGAACGTGTGTCAAATTAACTGTGAACAAGTATGATCTTAGTATAACTGTGGATGCGGATTTCAACTACTACTGAAGAATGTATCAGTTAACAAGACACTTTTGTACTAGGGTTATGTTAGTTTTGTAGAAGTCTTATATTGACAAGTTTTGTATAGAAGAGAATGTAACCCATACTCATATCTACCTATATCAATCTATGAAATGATATGTTATATTATTTATCATATTACATGTTGCATTTACTTGGTAATCAATGTGTTCTGAGCTAAAAAGTCACACCCAAGCATTTTACGCTTCCGCCAGGATGTGACATTCAGCTTTCTTTCTAGACTACTTTTTTGCATAAACCTATACTCGCATAATTTGAGTGACATATAAGAAAATCTAATTTACTTCATCGTGGACCTTTGTTTGAGTTTTTATTCATTGTTCACTCATTTAGTTTCATTTGTAAGGTATGGTTACTTACGTTTCATAAGGGTAATTTAAATTTGGATTTTTATTGAGTGAATACGAATAGCTTGTTGGTCCTATGAAACATCTATTGTTGACTCGGTGCTCAACAAGATACATGATGATCAAGAGTAAGCATTTGAATTCATTGTGGTTGATTTTTTACGCTAGAGTGTTTGAAGATGGTGATAGAGTGTTTTGGATGAGTTTCGGAAGCATAGGATCGAATTTAAAGGTGATTAGTATGGTCTTGTGTATGGATTTGATTTCGGTTTAAACTGTACCTATATTGTTTCATTTATTAATTATAATTGTCATTTCAGTGATCCGTATGTTTGGATTTGATTAAATTAGTTCAAGAGTGTGTTGAGAAAGACTGTAGGTTTTACGAGATGAAGAAATTATTTGTGCTAGAAGTATTGCTATTTAATGTTTTTGTATACTTACTTTGTTTCCCATGTATTATGTAAAGACATCAAGACTACTTGGTTGCACAAACCTATACTCACATAATTTGAGTGATACATAAGAAAATCTAATTTACTTGATCGTGGACCTTGCTTTGAGTTCTTATTCATTGTTCACAACATTATTATCATCTATAAGGTTTGATAACTTACGTTTCATATGGGTAATTTAAATTTGGATTCCTATGAGTGCATACGAATGGTTTATTGGCCTTTGAAACATCTATCGCCGGCTCGGTGCTCAACAAGAAATAAGAGGATCGAGAGTAAGTATTTGGATTCACTGTAGTGGATTTTGTATGCTAAAGTGTTTGAAGATGGTGGTAGAGTGTTTTGGATGAGTTTGGGAAGCACTAGATTGATTTTAAGGGTAATTATGGTCTTGTGTTTGTATTTGATTTCAGTTTAAACAGTACCTACTGTAACACCCGGTTATTTATTTATTTTGAAGCCGACGAGTGAAGAAAAAAGAAATAAAGTCCAAAGTCGAGGGACCAAACTCGCCACCGAGAGAAAGTTGAGTAGGTGGTGCTATTTGAAGGAAGAGGGCAGCCATAACCCTCTCCCCATAGCCACATTTCAGCCAAAGGAGAAAGAGAGGAGAGAAGAGAGAAAAAGAGAGAAAGGTTGGTTCGTGTAGATTCGAACGGCCAAATCTTGTGTAGCGCTCCAATTGAAGCTCTTCTCGTTGTGGTTTCATTTGTGTGAGTTCTAGGACCCCCCCTCTTTTACTTGTTTTCAAATATTTTATGGGCTGGTAAGCATAGAAATCCCGTTTTTGTATGTGTGTGTGTTTGACCCATTTAGGTGTGTTTGCGTGTGATGCGTTTGGAGTTTGTTTCCAGGCTTGTGTGTGCTTGAATGGTGTTGTGGTATGCATTCCTAAGGTTTAGGATGGTTGATTTAGGCATAGAATGGGTTTGGATGAGCTTGGAGGTTGAAAATGGCAGATTGGGTTCGGGATGAACTCCTTTCTGCATCAGCTAGGGCTAGGCGACCGACAAGAGGCTATACAGCCGACTAGGGTGCGATTGAGGATCATTCGCACGATTGAGGGTTCATTCGCACAATTGAGGGTTCATTCGCACGATTAAGGATTCATTCGTAGGACTGGGGGCCAGTCGCATGGGGAGTCATACGACTGAGGTCCCAGTCGCATAGGTACTCATTCGCATTAGTCCCATCCGCATAAGGTCATTCGCATGGGTGTTCATTCGCCTGGGTGTCCATCCGCCTGAGGTCCATTCGCACGACTGGGTGTCCATCCGCATAGATTTTCATCCGCATGGGCCCAATCGCATGATGCCTGGAGGCCATGCGACTGAAGGGTGTCCATACGCCCAAGTAGGGCTGTTGTACCCGGGGAAAAGTGTAGTATAATTACTGACTTTCGGGGGAAGTGCAGATGTAGGTTTTGACATGGAAATTCCCTGTAAGTTCATGTAAGATGACTGTTGAGGCGAGCCGTAGAGGTATTGTTGAGCATGATGATGATGATGATGTTGCATATTTATGTATGATGTATGTTATGTATGCATGATGTTGCCTTGTATGATGTTGATGATTGTGTTTGTTGATGTTCCTGATTATGAGGAATGTTTATCTTTCTTGTGGCTTTACGTGTTATGTTAATGAATGAATAGGAAGTATTATGTAACGTAAAGTGAAAGATGATAAAAAGGGGAACATGAAAGAATGCATGCATAAATAAACGAAAGTAATGAAAGTCTTGCAAGCATTTGATAACGGGACACGCCAATTATAGTGGTTTAGCCCACGGTGTGCGAGTTCGCTACCCCGGGAGGATGCACATTGGGGTCCGTCTTTGTGACCGACCATTTGTATAGAAACTCTACCGCTTACTGTCACACCCCCGCTAAAAGCGGAAACACGGGGATGTAACGAGACCGGGATCGTCATAACACATGGTAAGCGATAGAGATGCAATATAAATAAATGATGACAAGCGTGTCATGACGACACCCGACGACAAGGGGACTTGTGTCGTGTTTAGTCAATGTTCACGACAACATAGCCATAAGCAACATGATAATGATAACACATATTCACATAAGATGAAATTGTAAATGTTAATTCCCACAACCCGGGAACAAGTTTCAAAAGATGATAATTGTTTACAAGCGTTAACATTGTTCAAAGATTGTTTAACAAACATGTTTAAGTCCCAAAATGCATCCTAGGGTCTCCACTAAGGCAGCACACCTAGATTCCTGGACTTGCATGATCACCTGAAAAGATATGCTTAAAACGGTCAACATAATTGTTGGTGAGCTCGCAGGTTTATGTAATAAAAATGTAAGTGATGCTGTATAATGTAAGCGTATGGAATACCGTGAATACAGTTATATACACAAGTAAATATCACATGACATGAGCTTTGCAACCAAACCTAGCGACGTACACAAAGAAATTGTCGGCATATATTCACCCAAGGGCCCGTTCCTGGCCACTGATGGTACCAACTAGTATACCATCGAACGAGGGTGGGGGTGTCAACCCAGTAGTACTACCAATACCTAACCGTCGGTTCCCACACTGGAATTAAATAGTTGCAAAGATAGAACCACACAGCAGACTCAAGCATGTATCAAATAGTACTTGCAACACAGTATCACGTTGATTCCTTGTATGTAAAATGTATGTAAGTTGTACAGCGTTGAAAATGAGTAAGCATACTTTTCCCCCAAGTTGTAAATGATTGAAATATTGTATAAGCGTAAAAGGGGCCACGAAACTCACTTGTTAGGTGGTAAGTATATATGATCGATGTAATCCCAAATGTTGAATGCAAATAAACAGTCAAACACCTATTGACAGTTATTGTAAGGCATTAATGATATTGTATATATATAAGCGCGCAATAATGATGGGTCTGTTCGGGTCGTATCGGCTGGGTCGCGTATAACACACACAAACTGACACACGTACTAGATCTTATGTAGATCCAAGTACAAGACATTGTCGCCATTAATGATGATGTTTAAGTAAAAGTCTCGTTGTTATTGAAGAAGCATTGAATAAGTGTCAATAGTTATAAGTCAATTGATCGTTGTAAAGCGTTGGTTTAAATTTGTTTAAAATAGTATGTGTGCCCTTTTCGCGTTGACTTTAATCTTTGTGGCCGAACAATGGCATTATTGTGTTAATGTTACCTCAACATCACACGTCATACTCACACCACGCACAAGGGAAACAACACAACAATTTCAGTCGCATAACAAGGCCAGACGCACGACTCAACCTCCATTCGTACGAATCAACCCTCAATCGTGCGAATCAGCTTCATTCGTACGATTGAGCCTTCATTCGTATGACTGGCCTTCAGTCGTACCATACAACACCCAATCGCACGACTCAACTTCCATACGCACGAATCAACCTTCAATCGTGCGAATTAGCTACTTTCGTACGATTAAACCTTCATTCGTGCGATTGGACTCCAGTCGTGCGAATCACGCACATTCGCACACATTCAGTCGGTCACCTGACTCAATCGCACACAATCACTCAATCGCATGACTCAATCGCATACACTCATTCGCACGCATGACTCAATCGCATACAGACACTCAGTCGCACAACTCAGTCGCACGACATGCCTAGTCGCACAACTCAGTCGCGCGATTGACTCAAACGCATGATTCAGTCGCACGACCCACTCAGTCGCACGGCTCAATCGCAAGGATGACCCAGTCGCCTGATCTGCAGAATCGCGACTGTGGTCGGGTGGAGTAGCCCCCGAGCTGCTCTAAACATGGGTTTTACACCACAAGGACTTCCAGAAACACTCAACAAACATACACAAACATGAAACACAAGCGAAAAGACCTCACACGCACCCATACGACCTTGTGTGTTCGGGTTGAACCCGAACACCCGAAACCCTAGTTTTGGACAGCCGTGAAAAGGCTAGAAAACTGACAACCAAAGACAACTACCTGCTAGAAAGGGGTAGTCTAAGCTGTAGACGGTGTCAAGACGAAGAAAACAAGACCTCTCGGGTTGGATTTGGTGCAAGAATGGTGATTTTGTGTGTGAAGAGGATGAAGATGAAGAAGATGGTGAATGTGAAGGCTTAGGGCTGGTAAGAGGGTATTTATACCCAGCCCAAGTTTGCAAAATTACAAGTTTAGTCCCTGCACTTAACCCCCGAGTTTTCCCAAGTTTTGTTCGGTTGAAAAACGACTTTATTGGATGTTTTACATTAATTGTAAAAGTATATTTAATGTTGTCATGACTTAAGAAATGGTTATGTTAAAAATATTTGAATATATATAAAAATGATATATTTGACGTTTTCAAAAATGAAAGTTTTCAAAGTCTTTTAAAGGTTAACATAAGGTTATAACGAATGCACAACACAGCGATAATAATGCACACATGATATCCACATAAAGAGTCAAATAAAGATGAGGAATGACCGATCAAAAATAGATAACGGACATTCACGTTAATTGACGGACCTTAAGGTGACGGATGTCACAGTATCCCCCAATTGAGAGAATTTCGTCCCGAAATTCAGCTGGAGTTAGGTCCAAGAGTGTCATCCTCGAAGAGATGTGGATATTTGAGTTTCATCTGATCTTCACGTTCCCATGTAAACTCCGGCCCTCGCTTTGAATTCCACCTTACGCGAACAATAGGTACCCTACTGCGCTTCAGTTGCTTGACCTTTCGATCCATGATCTCAATGGGTTCTTCAACAAAATGAAGCTTGTCATCAATCTTGATTTCCTCGATTGGCACGTGAAGGGATTCATCAGCCAAACACTTCTTGAGGTTTGACACGTGAAAAGTATCATGCACACCGCTAAGCTCTTGTGGCAACCTCACTCGGTAAGCCACTGGACCGATCCTTTCAGTGATCTCAAATGGTCCAACGTATCTTGGGGCTAACTTCCCTTTCTTTACGAATCGAACGACTCCTTTCCAAGGGGAAACTTTGAGTAATACACGATCCCCAACATTGAATTCTAGAGGCTTCCGACGATTGTCGGCATAGCTCTTTTGGCGATCTCGCGCGGCTTTAAGTCGATCTTTGATTTGGAAAATCTTGTCTGTTGTTTCTTGGCTGATCTCGGGGCCTGTTAGTTGACTTTCACCAATTTCGGCCCAACAGACGGGAGATCTGCATTTCCTTCCATACAACGCTTCAAATGGAGCACATCCAATGCTTGTATGGTAGCTGTTGTTGTAGGAGAACTCAATCAACGGCAGATGAGCATCCCAACTACCACCAAAATCGATTACACACGCTCTCAACATGTCTTCTAGCGTCTGTATAGTTCGTTCACTTTGGCCATCTGTCTGAGGATGATAGGCTGTACTCATGTCTAACCGAGTGCCCATCGCTTTCTGTAGTGTCTGCCAAAAACGTGAAGTGAATCGGCTATCACGGTCGGATATGATTGACACCGGCACCCCGTGTCATGTCACGACCTCTTTGATGTACAATCTCGCCAACTTATCCATCTTGTAGTCTTCTCGGATAGGCAAGAAATGTGCTGACTTTGTCATTCGATCAACAATGACCCATATCGAGTCATGACAGCTGCTTGTTCTAGGGAGTTTGGTAATGAAATCCATAGCTATGTTCTCCCATTTCCACTCGGGAATTTCAGGTTGCTGTAATAATCCCGATGGCTTCTGATGTTCGGCTTTGACTTTCGAACACGTCAAGCATTGGCCGACGTATAAGGCAATGTCTTTCTTCATGCCTGGCCACCAGTATAGATCCTTAAGATCATGATACATCTTGTCTGCACCAGGATGAATAGAATATCGCGTCTTGTGGGCTTCATCCATAACTAAGGTTCGAACACCTCCCCATTTGGGTACCCATATGCGATCCATGAAGTACTGAATACCGTCATCCTTGCGAATCATCTGTTTATCCAACCCCCGGAACTCTTCTCTCGCAAGGTTTTCTTCTTTCAATGCCTCACTTTGTGCAATTTGAATCTGAGCTTTCAAGTTGGTTTGAATGGTCAATCCCAACGCTCGTGCACGTAGTGGTTTCACGCGTTCTTTGTGGCTCAAAGCATCAGCCACCACGTTAGCTTTCCCCGGATGATACCGGATTTCACAATCGTAGTCACTGAGAAGCTCTACCCAACGTCGTTGGCGCATGTTAAGTTCCTTCTGATCCAAAATATGTTGAAGGCTCTTATGATTAGTGAAGATGATGCATTTGGTGCCATACAGGTAATGCCTCCAAAAAATTAAGTGCAAATACTACGGCGCCCAACTCAAGATCGTGAGTGGTGTAGTTCTTTTCGTGCACTTTAAGCTGTCGCGAAGCGTAGGCAATCACCTTATCCTTCTGCATTAGTACACATCCCAATCCCTGATGTGACGCATCGCAGTATACCACAAAATCATCTGTTCCGTCTGGGAGAGACAATATAGGTGCGTTTCACAACTTCTCTTTCAACGTTTGGAACGCTTGCTCTTGTGCATATCCCCAGTCAAACTTCTTGTCTTTCTGAGTAAGCAGGGTTAACGGTTGCGCAATCTTTGAGAAATTCGCGATGAAGCGACGATAATAACCGGCCAATCCTAAGAATTGCCGTATCTCTGATGGCGTCTGGGGCGTATCCCACTTCTTCACCGCTTCGATTTTGCCGGGATCTACATGAATCCCGTTCTCATTAACCACATGACCCAAAAACTTCACTTCTCGCAACCAAAATTCACATTTTGAGAATTTGGCGAAAAGTTTCTCTTCTCGTAGCAGCTCCATAATTGCCCGAAGATGTTCTACATGATCCTCTTTTGATCGGGAGTAGATAAGTATATCGTCTATGAACACGATCACGAACTTATCCAAGTAAGGTTTGCACACCCGATTCATTAGGTCCATGGAACACAGCTGGTGCGTTAGTCAACCCGAACGGCATGACCAAGAACTCATAGTGCCCATAACGAGTCCTGAAAGCAGTCTTCGGTATGTCGTCCTCGAAAACTCTCAGCTGATGATAACCAGAACGTAGATCGATCTTTGAAAAATACGAAGCTCCTTGCAGCTGGTCAAATAAATCGTCGATCCTGGGGAGAGGATATCGGTTCTTTACCGTCAACTTGTTCAGTTCACGGTAATCGATGCACATACGGAACGATCCATCCTTCTTCTTGACAAATAGTACCGGTGCTCCCCACGGTGAATGACTCGGTCGAATAAAACCCTTCTCCAGTAGTTCCTGTAACTGACTAGACAACTCTTGCATCTCGGATGGCGCTAGTCGATATGAAGTCTTTGCTACCGGTGTAGCTCCAGGAACCAACTCTATACGGAATTCCACCTGTCGTGAAGGAGGTAAACCAGACAAGTCATCTGGAAATACTTCTGGGTAATCCCGTACCACTGGAATATCCACCAGTTTCCTTTCTTCGTCTTTCTTTTCAACCACATGAGCCATAAAAGCGTAGCACTGCTTTCGTAAACTCTGGCGTGCTTTCATGCAGGAAATAAGCTTCAAGTTCTTACCCGGTCGTTCTCCCTGAACCTTGAGTACTTCCCCGTTTGGCATAGGGATATGTACTACCTTGTCTCGGCAGACAATCTCTGCTCCGTTCTGCGACAACCAATCCATACCCACAATCACATCGAAGCTTCCTAACTCGAAGGGTATCAAATCTATATCGAAGGCATGATCCTCCAGCGTTAACGAGCACTTCCTAATAATCTCATCGGCCTGAACAACCCTACCATTGGCCATTTCTACAGAGTAGCTAGTTTCTAGCCTACTAGGACTCAAATCAAGCAATTGCACAAACTCGGAAGATATAAAACTATTGTCTGCTCCAGTATCAAATAATATAGATGCGAAGTGATGATTGAGTAAGTGCGTACCCGTGACAACATTCGGGTCCTGACGAGCATCATTGGCTCCAATGACGAATGCACGTCCCCGAGCTGCATTCCCCTGAGTAGTCGGGCCTTGATTCCCAGCTATAGCCATCACCTGCTGCTGGTTGTTGCCCTGTTGACCCGGTGCCCGATTCAGCCTGGGGCACATGTTTCTGTAATGATCGGGGCTCCCACACTCAAAGCAAGCCCTTGCATTCCCGGCGGGGTTAACCGCGTTGACGGGTGCTACCAGATTCGGCGCAGTTCTGCAATCTCTTGCCAAATGACCCGGGCGCCTACAGTTAGCGCACACCCGGCACTGCGTCCCTGGGGGATGATGATAGTTGCACCTGTCACATTTGGGGTGCGGCCCCACATACTCCCTCTTGGCCTGAGACACGGCCACAAAATTCCTGGTCGTCTTGACCCTCTTCTCAAACTTCCCGGCACTCGACCGGCTCGATTCCCCAACATCTTTCCTCTTCTCAGCTCCTCTGCCCAAAACCCCAGTTCTAACCATCTCATCGGTCAAAGCGCCAGCTTTCAGAATTGCGCTTTGAATAGTAGGAGGAGCGACTGTTGTAACCATAGCTCTAATTTGAGGCGCGAGTCCCCAAATGTACCTTTCAATCCTCTTTGATTCCGGCGTCACTAGATGCGGAACCAATCTTGCAAGCTCATGAAAACGATCAGTATAAGCTGCATGCCCTGCCCCCACCATAGCATGATTCCAGAATTCATGCTCTAGCTTCTGCATCTCGTTGAGAGGGCAGTATTCCTCAGTGATCAAGGCTTTGAATTCATCCCATGACATCTGCATCGCAGATTCTCTTCCTCGAGCTTAAACCTGGGTGTTCCACCAGGTTAGGGCCTTACCTTGTAGTGAACAAGTGGCATACTTGATCCTTTGACTGTCGAGGCACTCACTAATGTCGATCACTGCCTCCATCTTTTCCAACCACCTGGTTAGGGCTATCGCCCCACCTTTCCCATCGAATTCTCTCGGTTTACAAGCCACAAACTCCTTGTACGAACATCCCCGACGAGCATTAACCACCCCAGTCTCAATACCGGCAGTACCACCATTCCCGGTTTCCTGGTTGCTCTCGTTTCCGGTCGGGTTTCCGTTTCCCGTCTCAGTTTCGATCCCACCTTGGGCTCCATCATCGTTGCCACCATCCCCGTGAGGGTGGTGTTGTTGGAGTGCGTCGCTCACTTGGGCCACGATAGTAGGAATCAATGCGGCCAATTGCTGAGCGATCAGGGCTGCCATGTCGGCGTTCCCTGTTCCTTGACTGTTACTGGCAGGAGCATCATTTGTTCTGGGTGCTCTGCCTCTGCCTCGGCCTCTGCCCCTTGGGGCTTCACTCCCGCCACTATTGCTGCGGGTAACTCTTCGAGGCGGCATGTTCTATCCATAGAAAAGTAAACACATAAGCTTATATCAATCGGAAGTGTATATCCATAACACTCATCAAGTCCATGTATTTCATGTCAATAACATACTTATTGTCATCACACATCACATGCAATTCGTGCAGTTCTCACACCATGATTTGGTAATGTTTCAATGATAATCCATCATAATAGTTGTAAGTCCATGCATACAATCACGTTTAGTCTAGCGGAGGTTGTCTATTTTCCTTCCTCTTTCGAGGTTTCAGACAAAGCCTCCTCAGGGTTAATCTCAATGTCCAAGGTCAAGCGCAATAGCATGATCTGTGAAGATCTCTTCGGGTTTAATACCCGGATCTGATTTACTAACTCGGCGCGCAGAGGGAACGGAAGATCCAATAGAAGCATCCCATAAAGGGGTGAGCACAAGGGCTCTCTCATAGGGCGGAAAGATCATATGACAAATAGATGAACAAATCAAGCAGCGAGGAACACATACACGAGATATAATATGCATACAGAGTCCTAGCATGCAAATCTACATGAAGGTTCCTAGGTTATAGTCTAGGTCAAGCGTATTGCCTAATTCTCTAAAACCAATGGCTCTGATACCAATCTGTCACACCCCCGCTAAAAGCGGAAACACGGGGATGTAACGAGACCGGGATCGTCATAACACATGGTAAGCGATAGAGATGCAATATAAATAAATGATGACAAGCGTGTCATGATGACACCCGACGACAAGGGGACTTGTGTCGTGTTTAGTCAATGTTCACGACAACATAGCCATAAGCAACATGATAATGATAACACATATTCACATAAGATGAAATTGTAAATGTTAATTCCCACAACCCGGGAACAAGTTTCAAAAGATGATAATTGTTTACAAGCGTTAACATTGTTCAAAGATTGTTTAACAAAACATGTTAAGTCCCAAAAATGCATCCTAGGGTCTCCACTAAGGCAGCACACCTAGATTCCTGGACTTGCATGATCACCTGAAAAGATATGCTTAAAACGGTCAACATAATTGTTGGTGAGCTCGCAGGTTTATGTAATAAAAATGTAAGTGATGCTGTATAATGTAAGCGTATGGAATACCGTGAATACAGTTATATACACAAGTAAATATCACATGACATGAGCTTTGCAACCAAACCTAGCGACGTACACAAAGAAATTGTCGGCATATATTCACCCAAGGGCCCGTTCCTGGCCACTGATGGTACCAACTAGTATACCATCGAACGAGGGTGGGGGTGTCAACCCAGTAGTACTACCAATACCTAACCGTCGGTTCCCACACTGGAATTAAATAGTTGCAAAGATAGAACCACACAGCAGACCCAAGCATGTATCAAATAGTACTTGCAACACAGTATCACGTTGATTCCTTGTATGTAAAATGTATGTAAGTTGTACAGCGTTGAAAATGAGTAAGCATACTTTTCCCCCAAGTTGTAAATGATTGAAATATTGTATAAGCGTAAAAGAGGCCACGAAACTCACTTGTTAGGTGGTAAGTATATATGATCGATGTAATCCCAAATGTTGAATGCAAATAAACAGTCAAACACCTATTGACAGTTATTGTAAGGCATTAATGATATTGTATATATATAAGCACGCAATAATGATGGGTCGGTTCGGGTCGTATCGGCTGGGTCGCGTATAACACACACAAACTGACACGCGTACTAGATCTTATGTAGATCCAAGTACAAGACATTGTCGCCATTAATGATGATGTTTAAGTAAAAGTCTCGTTGTTATTGAAGAAGCATTGAATAAGTGTCAATAGTTATAAGTCAATTGATCGTTGTAAAGCGTTGGTTTAAATTTGTTTAAAATAGTATGTGTGCCCTTTTCGCGTTGACTTTAATCTTTGTGGCCGAACAATGGCATTATTGTGTTAATGTTACCTCAACATCACACGTCATACTCACACCACGCACAAGGGAAACAAACACAACAATTTCAGTCGCATAACAAGGCCAGACGCACGACTCAACCTCCATTCGTAAGAATCAACCCTCAATCGTGCGAATCAGCTTCATTCGTACGATTGAGCCTTCATTCGTATGACTGGCCTTCAGTCGTACCACACAACACCCAATCGCACGACTCAACTTCCATACGCACGAATCAACCTTCAATCGTGCGAATTAGCTACTTTCGTACGATTGAACCTTCATTCGTGCGATTGGACTCCAGTCGTGCGAATCACGCACATTCGCACACATTCAGTCGGTCACCTGACTCAATCGCACACAATCACTCAATCGCATGACTCAATCGCATACACTCATTCACACGCATGACTCAATCGCATACAGACACTCAGTCGCACAACTCAGTCGCACGACATGCCTAGTCGCACAACTCAGTCGCGCGATTGACTCAAACGCATGATTCAGTCGCACGATCCACTCAGTCGCACGGCTCAATCGCAAGGATGACCCAGTCGCCTGATTTGCAGAATCGCGACTGTGGTCGGGTGGAGCAGCCCCCGAGCTGCTCTAAACACGGGTTTTACACCACAAGGACTTCCAGAAACACTCAACAAACATACACAAACATGAAACACAAGCGAAAAGACCTCACACGCACCCATACGACCTTGTGTGTTCGGGTTGAACCCGAACACCCGAAACCCTAGTTTTGGACAGCCGTGAAAAGGCTAGAAAACGGACAACCAAAGACAACTACCTGCTAGAAAGGGGTAGTCTAAGCTGTAGACGGTGTCAAGACGAAGAAAACAAGACCTCTCGGGTTGGATTTGGTGCAAGAATGGTGATTTTGTGTGTGAAGAGGATGAAGATGAAGAAGATGGTGAATGTGAAGGCTTAGGGCTGGTAAGAGGGTATTTATACCCAGCCCAAGTTTGCAAAATTACAAGTTTAGTCCCTGCACTTAACCCCCGAGTTTTCCCAAGTTTTGTTCGGTTGAAAAACGACTTTATTGGATGTTTTACATTAATTGTAAAAGTATATTTAATGTTGTCATGACTTAAGAAATGGTTATGTTAAAAATATTTGATATATATATAAAATGATATATTTGACGTTTTCAAAGATGAAAGTTTCAAAAGTCTTTTTAAGGTTAACATAAGGTTATAACGAATGCACACACACAGCGATAATAATGCACACATGATATCCACATAAAGAGTCAAATAAAGATGAGGAATGACCGATCAAAAATAGATAACGGACATTCACGTTAATTGACGGACCTTAAGGTGACGGATGTCACACTTACCCCGGTACTGCCGCACATGTTTAGCTGTCCATTTATAGACTTCGGTCCAGTAGCCATATAGTTGGGGTGTAGCACATGGTATTGGTACAGAAGATATCAAATACGCAAGTGAAGATGTATGAGAATGAATGAAGAAGAAGATATAATGATATTATCTATGTGTACGTATGACGTGTGATCATGCAAAAGTAACGAACGGTTTTAATGAAAGTAAAGTATGTTTTATTATAAAACTAGAACTCACTCAGCAACGTTGACTTTTTATGTGTTTCCAGTTGGCAGGTAACGTTGCTGAGGATGGCGCTGCGAGGCTACTCAGCTTTTTATGATGACATCCATTTATATGGGGCTTTTGTGATGTAATGCAACAATATATTTGTAACTGGTTAACGATGTATTTTGGCAAAAGCTTTTATAATGAAATGAAATGTCATTTTGATAATTCCGCTGCGATGTTTTATGAATTAAATGTAATTATATGTTTTCTGTGCGATGAGACCACTGTAGGCGTCCCGGAACGGGGCCTTACAAGTTGGTATCAGAGCCAGGTTTAAGTGAAATGGGTAATTTTCAAAATAAACCTTAACTTAAACTGAGAATTGGACGGAAAGGGAATGGGATGCCAATCTGAGTAGCTGCGTGCCATCAGGTATTTTCTTAATGATAACCGGTATTACGTGCGCATGTTATGTGGTTTATATGTTGTATATAGATTTAGATACTGATGTAGTCAGGATAGGTAATGCTCGTGGTATCAAGAGTAAAGTAAGTGGCTAATAGCAACTGGCCACTGTAATTAGGGACTTACTATACTTGACATAAACTGAGCTGTTGCCTTAAATGACCGTGTTGTTCTTTGAATCTTTCAGTGTGATAGAGAATGGCCGGTGGTAGATCTTCTAAAGCTTCTAGGGGTGGAGGCCGTGGTGGGCCTGAGGCTGAATCACGACCCAAAAGAGGAAGGCCTAGAGTTGAAAAGGTGGTTCCTGAAGAACCTAAGAACCCTCATCTGGAAGCTGGGGATGAGAGTGCTAACTTGAGGGCCTCGGTAAAGGAGGCTGTTGTTGAAGAAGTGCATCAGGTCATGCAGACAATCTTACTGTCTGTGGTGACCGAGTCATCAAGGCTGTAAGGGAAGGAGAGAGAAAGGAGAGGAATAGGGCCTCGGGGGGACGGGAGCAACCGGAGCCTGAAACGATTTTCTCTGATAATGAAGAAGAGGAGGAAGATGGGCTTGTGCAAGCCCCCTACTTTCGATGGAAACAGCACTGCTACTGCTGCTGACCGGTGGGTGAGGGAAATGGAGGCTGTTCTTGATATCAGCGAGTGCCGAGAGGACCAGAAAGTGAAGTTTGCTATCCACTCGTTTGTGGACTCGGCTCTTTGTTGGTGGGACAACATTGCCCAAGCCGAAGGTAACCGGGCGATACGAAGGATGAGGTGGGAGGAGTTGAAGAAGATGGTGGTTGAGGAGTTCTGTCCTCATAGAGAAACGGATAAGATTGAGAGAGTTCCTGCAGCTGGAGGCGGGAACCATGACACACCAGCAGTACACCACAAGGTTCAACGAAATGGCACGGTTGGTGCCGGATCTGGTGACGCCTCTGTCTACAAAGATCAAGAGGTACGTTCAGGGTTTGCCGGTGGATGTTCGCAGGCATATGATCGCCGCCCGGCCAGGCACGTTTACGTCGACGGTTGATTTGGCAGGGAGACTATATGATGAGCGGGAGGTGGTGGTGACTGAAGCGAACAAGAAGGGTGGTGGTGATCGGAACTGGAACGGGAAAAGGTTTGGTCAGGGTGATGCCTCGATGGGTAACAAAAAGGCACGGGTGGATGACCGCCGTGTGGCCACATCAGGAGCGGGATCGAAGAGGTGTGACAAATGTGGAAAGGAGCATGCGGGAGAATGTAGGCTGGGTTTGAATGTGTGCTTCAAGTGTGGGAAGGTAAGGCATATGGCAAGGGATTGCCGTGCAGGCAGATGTTACAATTGTGGGGAAAGGGGACATATGAGCAAAGACTGTAAGAAGCCGAGGGCTGAGGGTTTTGGGGTGAAGAAGCCCGGGAGTGAAGGACCGACGGCGAGCGCCAGGGCATTCACCATGACACAGGAGGAGGCTAGGACGAACCCTAATGTTGTGTCCGGTATGTTTCTAGTGAACCAAACTTTAGCTTCTGTGTTATTCGATTCTGGTGCTAGTTAAAGTTTTATTTCTGCTGCTTTCTGTGCTAAGCTGCCTGTTAGTAGTAGACGTGTTGATGCGCCCTTTGATGTAGAAACTGCCATAGGTAAGTCTACCAGAATTTCTGAGATGATAGAGGGTTGTGACGTGGAGTTAGAAGGTCACAAATTTCCGGTTAGACCATTCGTGATGACCTTAGGTGGTTTTGATGTGGTTCTCGGGATGGATTGGTTAGCGGATTATGAGGCGAACATTGTGTGTCGCAAGAAGATGATATGTTTGACGGCGCCCGACGGTAGTTCAGTGAAGGTTTATGGTGATCGGGTTACTAAGATTACGTAGGTGATTTCGATGGCGGTGTCGGGAAAGTGTATAAGGGGTGGATGTAGTGCCAACTTGGCCTATGTAAAGGATGTGGATACGCCAACACCACAACTAGCCGATGTACCGGTTGTGTGTGACTTTCCAGACGTGTTCCCAGAGGACTTACCAGGAGTGCCACCTCCGTGAGATCGAGTTCGAGATTGATCTGATACCGGGTGCCAAACCTGTTGCCAAGGCACCGTATCGGTTGGCTCTGACAGAGATGAAAGAGTTGATGGAGCAGTTGCAAGAGCTGCTTGATAAGCGGTTCATTAGACCGAGTATCTCTCCTTGGGGTCCTCCGGTCTTGTTTGTGAAGAAGAAAGACGGTAGTATGAGGATGTGTATCGACTACCGTGACTAAATAAGCTGACGATAAAAAACCGATACCCCTTACCGAGAATCAATGATTTGTTTGATCAGCTTCAAGGTGCCAGTTGGTTTTCAAGGATAGATCTTCGATCGGGCTACCATCAGTTGGAGGTGAAGAAGCAAGATATCCCTAAAACAGCTTTCCGCACGCGGTATGGTCACTACGAGTTCCTTGTCATGTCTTTTGGTTTGACCAATGCGCCAGCTGCTTTTATGGATCTAATGAATCGAGTGTGTCGGCCGATGTTGGATAAATCAGTGATCGTGTTTATTGATGATATCCTGATTTACTCGAGGAGCGAGACAGAGCACGCCGGTCATATTCGGGAGGTTTTGGAGATGTTGAGAAGGGAGAAGCTGTACGCCAAGTTCTCTAAGTGCGCGTTCTGGTTGCGCGAAGTTCAGTTCTTGGGTCATGTGGTGAATCCTGACGGGATTATGGTGGACCCGGCAAAGGTGGAAGCGGTGATGCAATGGAAGTCTCCAAAGACGCCATCCGAGATTCGTAGTTTCTTGGGTTTGGCGGGTTATTACCAAAGATTCATTCAAGACTTCTCTAAGATCGCCTCTCCACTAATTAAGTTGACCCGGAAAGATGTGAAGTTCGTATGGGGTCAAGCTCAAGAGAAGGCGTTCGAGGAACTGAAGGCGAGATTGACTCAAGCTCGTGTTTTGTCATTACCCGATGGAAGTGAAGATCTGGTGGTTTACTCTGATGCTTCCTACTTGGGCTTGGGTTGTGTATTAATGTAGAGAGGAAAGGTTATAGCCTATGCATCCCGATAGTTAAAGGTTTATGAGGTCAATTATCCTACTCATGACTTGGAGCTAGCAACCGTGGTCTTTGCACTAAAGATTTGGATGCACTATCTTTACGGGACGAAGTGCACCATATTCACTGAACACAAGAGCTTGAAGTACTTCTATGAGCAGAAGGACCTGAACATGAGGTAGAGACGATGGTTGGAGCTCATAAAGGACTATGATTGCGAGATCCATTACCATTCGGGCAAAGCCAACGTGGTGGCGGATGCCCTTAGCCGAAAGGAGAGACCCGAGCCGATTCGGGTGAAAGCTTATCAGCTGATCATGACCTCTGATGTGATGAAGCAACTCAAAGAGTTTCAAGATGAGGCATTAAAAGAAGATCATCTTAACTCTGAAAGAATGAGAGGTCTGATCGCGGAGTTGGGTGAAAACACACTTGGTGGTAGAACCCGATTCGGACGTGTGTGGATTCCTTGTTTTGGGGATCTACGCGTGAAGATCATGGATGAAGCTCACAAGACTCGATATTCCATTCATCCCGATGCTACAAAGATGTACCAAGACATGAAGAAAGATTATTGGTGGCCGGGTATGAAGCGTGACGTAGTGGAGTATGTGAGTAAGTGCCTTACTTGTTTGCAAGTGAAGTCCGAACATCAGAAGCTGTATGGGAAGATCCAACCTTTGGATATACCGGAATGGAAGTGGGAACACATCACCATGGATTTCATTACAAAGTTACCACGTACCCCGAAAGGGTATGATGCCATATGGGTGATAGTTGACCGTTTCACGAAGAGTGCTCACTTTCTACCGATCCGCAAGACATGTTCATCTGAGAGGTTGGCTGATCTGTTCATCAAGGAAATTGTAACTCGTCATGGTGTGCCGATGTCTATTGTGTCTGATCGTGACACCCGGTTTACATCCAAATTCTGGAAGAAGTTCCACGACGCTATGGGGACGAGGTTACATGTAAGCACAACTTATCATCCCCAGACTGATGGTCAGTCAAAAAGGACCATTCAGACATTGGAGGACATGCTTCGGGCATGTGTTATCGATTTTGGAGGAAGCTGGGATGACAACCTACCGTTAGCTGAATTCTTGTACAACAACAGTTATAATGCCAGCATTGGTATGCCCCTAAATGAGATGCTATACGGTAGGAGATGCAGAACACCCGTTTTGTGGGGTGGATATTAGAAGTTAGAAGGTCGAGGTTAGGGAGGTCGGTAATCGAGGCTGAAAAGAGCTTGAAAAGATGAAAGTCATCCATAGAGAGGCAGATAAATGAAGTCGTATGCTGATAAACGACGCAGACCGATTGAATTTCAGGTGGGTGACCGGGTTATGTTGAAGGTCTCACCTTGGAAGGGTATCATCCGCTTTCGAAAGCGGGGTAAGTTGAGCCCGATGTACATAGGCCCTTTCCGAATCATTGCTCGAGTAGAGAGGTGGCCTATAGACTGGAGTTACCGGATGAGTTAAGTGGAATTCACCCGACATTCCATGTATCTCATCTAAAGAAGTGCTTGGCAGATGAAGATATGATTGTTCCACTGGAAGATATCGAAGTAGACGAACGGCTCAATTATGTGGAGAAACCAGTGGCAATCATCGATCGAAAAGAGAAGAGGTTGAGGAATAAAACGGTTCCTCTTGTGCGTCTACAGTGGAAGCACAAGAAAGGATCCGAGTCAACGTGGGAGACTAAAGAAGAGATGAGGCAGCATTACCCACGTTTGTTTGAGGAATAACAGGTTTCGGGGACGAAACCTATTTAAGGGGGGGGGGACTTGTAACAGCCGGTTATTTATTTATTTTTAAGCCGACGAGTGAAGAAAAAAGAAATAAAGTCCAAAGTCGAGGCACCAAACTCGCCACCGAGAGAAAGTTGAGTAGGTGGTGTTTGAAGGGAGAGGGCAGCTATAACCCTCTCCCCATACCCACATTTTAGCCAAAGGAGAAAGAGAGGAGAGAAAGAAGAGAGAAAAAGGGAGAAAGGTTGGTTCGTGTAGAATCGAGCAGGCAAAATCGTCGTGTAGCAAGTCCAATCGAAGCTCTTCTCGTTGTGGTCGTTTGTGTGAGTTCTAGGACCCCTCTTTTACTTGTTTTCAAACGAATTTGGGGCTGGAAAGCATAGAAAACCCTTTTTTTGTATGTGTGTGTGTTTGACCCATTTGGGTGTGTTTGCGTGTGTTGCGTTTGGAGTTTGTTTCCGGGCTTGTGTGTGCTTGAATGGTGTTGTGGTATGCATTCCTAAGGTTTAGGATGGTTGATTTAGGCTTAGAATGGGTTTGGATGAGCTTGGAGGTCGAAAATGGCAGATTGGGTTCGGGATTAACTCCTTTCTGCATCAACTAGGGCTAGGCGACCGACTGGAGGCCGTACGACCGACTGGGGTGCGACTGAGGAATCATTCGCACGATTGGGGGTTCATTCACACGACTAAGGGTTCATTCGTACGAATGGGGGCCAGTCGCATAGGAGTCATACGACTGAGGTCCCAGTCGCATAGGTACTCATTCGCATTAGTTCCATCCGCATAAGGTCATTCGCATGGGTGTTCATTCGCCTGGGTGTCCATCCGCATGAGGTCCATTCGCATGACTGGGTGTCCATCCGCATAGATGTTCATCCGCATGGGCCCAATCGCATGATGTTCAGTCGCTTGGAGGCCATGCGACTGAAGGGTGTCCATACGCCCAAGTAGGGCTGTTGTACCCAGGAAAAGTGTAGTTTAATTACTTACTTTGGGGGAAAGTGCAGATGTAGGTTTTGACATGGAAATTCCCGTAAGTTCATGTAAGATGACTGTTGAGGCCTTAGAGGGTATGTTGAGCATGATGATGATGATGTTGCATATTTATGTATGATGTATGTTATGTATGCATGATGTTGCCTTGTATGATGTTGATGATTGTGTTTGTTGATGTTCCTGATTATGATGAATGTTTATCTTTCTTGTGGCTTTACGTGTTACGTTAATGAATGAATTGGAAGTATTATGTAACGTAAAGTGAAAGATGATAAAAAGGGGAACATGAAAGAATGCATGCATAAATAAACGAAATAAACGAAAGTAATGAAAGTCTTGCAAGCATTTGATAACGGGACATGCCAATTATAAAGTGTTAGCCCAATGGTGTGCGGGTTCGTTACCCCGGGAGGATGCACATTGGGGTCCGTCTTTTGTGACCGACCATTTGTATAGAACCTCTACTTGGTTGCACAAACCTATACTCGCATAATTTAAGTGATATATAAGAAAATCCATTTTACTTGATCGTTGACCTTGGTTTGAGTCCTTATTCATTGTTCACACATTTACTTTAATCTAAAAGGTTTGATTACTTACGTTTCATAATGGTAATTTAAATTTGGATTCTTATTGAGTGAATACTAATAGACTATTGGTCCTATGAAACATCTATCGTTGACTCGGTGCTCAACAAGAAATATGAGGATCGAGAGTAAGCATTTGAATTCATTGTAGTTGATTTTTTACGCTAGAGTGTTTGAAGATGGTGATAGAGTGTTTTGGATGAGTTTCAGAAGCATAGGATCGATTTTAAGGGTGATTAGTATGGTCTTGTGTATGGATTTGATTTCGGTTTAAACTGTACCTATATTGTTTCATTTATTAATTATAATTGTCATTTCAGTAATCTGTATACTTGGATTTGATTAAATTAGTTAAGTTTTACGGGATGAAGAAATTATCCGTGATAGAAGTATTGCTATTTATTGTTTTTTATAATTACTTTTTTTCCATGTATTATGTAAAGACTTTGAGACTACTTGGTTGCACAAACCTATACTCACATAATTTGAGTGATACATAAGAAAATCTAATTTAGTTGATCGTGGACCTTACTTTGAGTTCTTATTCATTGTTCACACATTTATTATCATCTATAGGGTTTGATTACTTACATTTCATATGGGTAATTTAAATTTGGATTCCTATGAGTGCATACGAATGGTTTATTGGCCTATGAAACATCTATCGTTGGCTCGGTGCTCAATAAGAAATAAGAGGATCGAGAGTAAGTATTTGGATTTACTATAGTGGATTTTGTATGCTAAAGTGTTTGAAGATGGGGGTAGAGTGTTTTGGATGAGTTTGTGAAGCACTAGATTAATTTTAAGGGTAATTAGTATGGTCTTGTGTTTGGATTTGATTTCAGTTTAAACTGTACTTACATTGTTTCATATATTGATTATATGTGTCATTTTAGTTATCGTATGCTTGGATTTGTTTAAATTAGATCAAAAGTGTGTTGAGAAACAAAAATACATAGGACGGTAGGTTGTTACAGGACGAAGAAGTTATTCGTGCTAGAAGTATTGCTATTTAACGTTTTTGTATACTTACTTTGTTTCCCTTGTATTATGTTAAGCTTTCGAGACTACTTGGTTGCACAAACCTATACTCGCATAATTTGAGTGATAGATAAGAAAATCTAATTTACTTGATCGTCGACCTTGGTTTGAGTTCATATTCATTGTTCACACATTTAGTTTCATTTATAATGTGTGATTACTTACGTTTCATAAGGGTAATTTAAATTTGGATTCTTATTGAGTGAATACTAATAGTTTATTGGTCCTATGAAACATCTATCGTTGACTCGATGCTCAACAAGATATATGATGATCGAGAGTAAGTATTTGGATTCATTGTAGTGGATTTTGTACGCAAGAGTGTTTGAAAATGGTGGTATAGTGTTTTGGATGAGGTTATAAAGAACTAGATCCATTTTAAGAGTGATTTGTATCGTCTTGTGTTTGGATTTGATTTCGGTTTAAACTGTACCTACAATTTTTCATTTATTAATTATAAGTGTCATTTTAGTTATTCGTATGCTTGGATATGTTTAAATTAGTTCAAGAGTGTGTTGAGAAACGAAAATACATAGGACTGTAGGTTGTCACGAGACGAAGAAATTATCTGTGCTAAAAGTATTGCAATTTAACATTTTTGTATACTTACTTTGTTTACCATGTATTATGTTAAAACTTCGAGACTACTTGGTTGCACAAATCTATACTCGCATAATTTGAGTGATATATAAGAAAATCCATTTTACTTGATCGTGAACCTTGGTTTGAGTCCTTATTCATTGTTCACACATTTACTTTAATCTAAAAGGTTTGATTACTTACGTTTCATAATGGTAATTTAAATTTGGATTCTAATTGGGTGAATACGAATAGTTTATTGGTCCTATGAAACATCTATCGTTGACTTGGTGTTCAACAAGAAATATGAGGATTGAGAGTAAGCATTTGAATTCATTGTAGTTGATTTTTACGCTAGAGTGTTCGAAGATGGTGGTAGAATGTTTTGGATGAGTTTGGGAAGCACTAAATCGATGTAAGGGTGATTAGTATGGTGTGGTGTTTGGATTTGGTTTCGGTATAAACTGTACCAATATGGCTTCATTTATTAATTATAAGTGTCATTTTAGTTACTCGTATGCTTGGATTTGTTTAAATTAGTTCAAGGGTGTGTTGAGAAACAAAAATACATAGGACTATAGGTTGTTACTAGACGAAGGAATTATCCATGATAGAAGTATTGATATTTAATGTATTTGTATACTTACTTTGTTTCCCATGTATTATGTTAAGCTTTCGAGACTACTTGGTCGCACAAACCTATACTCGCATAACTTGAGTGATATATAAGAAAATCTAATTTACTTGATCGTCGACCTTGGTTTGAGTTCTTATTCATTGTTCACACATTTAGTTAGATCTATAATGTTTGATTACTTACGTTTCATAAGGGTAATATAAATTCGGATTCTTTTGAGTGAATACGAATAGTTTATTGGTCCTATGAAACATCTATTGTTGACTCGATGCTCGACAAGAAATATGATGATCGAGAGTAAGTATTTGGATTCATTGTAGTGGATTTTGTACCTAAGAGTGTTTGAAGATGGTGGTATAGTGTTTTGGATGAGGTTATGAAGAAGTAGATCCATTTTAAGGGTAATTAGTATCATCTTGTGTTTGGATTTGATTTCAGTTTAAACTGTACCTACATTGTTTAATTTATTAATTATAAGTGTCATTTATTGTCTAGGAAGAGAGGACATACACTTCCTTACAATTTCCCTGTTCTCAAGAGTTACTCCAACATCCATTAGAGTATCCACAATCATAACATACCTAAAGTATTGTTGAGTCATGGTTTCACCTGCCTTGAAGGTGAAGTTTTCAAACTGCTGCTTCAGGAGATCCTTCTTGTACTCTTTTGCTTCAGTAGACCCCTCATACATTAGCTTTAGTGCTTATAGTGCTTGCCCCATAGTTTGCTTTTGCAGTTCTTTCACTTCTTCTCTGTAGATGGAGTTTGGGCATTGAAGGGCTGTCATAGCTTTCTGATCAATCTCTATTCTATTTCTATCTGCTTCAGAGTAATCAGCCACAACCTTAGGAATCATACCACCACCGGTAGCAGAAGTGGTGCTTGGTATGTAAGGTCCTTCAACAACAGAGTCCCACATCCTGGAGTCTTGAGACTTGATGAAGCCTTCCATTCCTTGACACCAAGTATCAAAGTCTTCAAGAGTGATCAGTGGAGACTTTGTCATAGTTCCAGTTTCCATATCAGCTTTGGTTATACCTGCCATTTGAGTTGTTAAGTATTTTGTGTGTGTGAGGGATCTTAAGATGGTGAGATCTTATATCAAGAGCCTGAAATGCTTTGATACCAAATGCAGGACCGGTGAAGGGTATGCACTTACAACACAACAACACAATGAGGAGAGTTGCTTAGAACACTTAACAGATCAAATAGGTAACTGGTTAACTTGTTAATGAAAGATGCTAAGAACACAAGTAAATATGAGACAGAACAAGATTGCAAACAACACAAGTAATTGGTTTTCAAGAATGTTGTATATTGCTTCTCAAGTTCTATTACAAATGTTACAAAAGCATAAAGGAAAGTTACAAGTACTTGAGATACATATACTACATCCTACAGCCGGCCATTCTTTGAAAGCCAGCTGGATACAATTGACTAGACAACTACAAAATCAAATTTAGAGTCAAAAGGCAGATCTGCCTTTTGACTAGTGACTATGACATGCCATAGCTCACATCCTAATATATTACAAAAAGGATAAAAGCACATAAAGTGGAAAGCATGGACTTAAGACCTCAATGTACAATTACCAAAAGCATGGACCTTTCACCAACTTATGTAAGTTGGTGACTTTACAGAGTAGCAGCGAAAAGGTGGTCCAGCTTTATGGTAAAGTACATCAGATAAAGGCATATCTCTAAAAGTCTTCGGAAGAAATCTGTCTTCACTCTTTGACTTTTGAAGACTTTGTCTTTGAAGCTTCGAAAGACTTCACTTTTGGCTTCGGAAGATGTTGGTCTTGGCTTCGGAACATTTTACACTTAGGATATTTCTAGTGCATGGTGTAAAACTTCCGAAGCATTTCTACTTCTGTTCTTTAATGCATGCATGCAGAGAGAGTTTGGATGTTTTGGCTGCATCAGACTTATAGGAATCCTTACAAAGGTCAACTGAGGTCGGATGGTCAGATGATGAATTAGGAGGAACTTGAGGTAATGGATCTGGAGATATAATGTTTGTTTGGACATTGGAGAAGGACGCCTCATCATCAAAAAAACTGGAAGATTGAAGGAGTTGAAAACAATATTTGGTTCAAAGAACCATGCAGGTTCTGTTTTGCAATATGAAGAATTAGATTCCTGCCAATCAACATAAAATGACTCCTGCACAATACGTGTTCTGTTGTTATACACACGATAAGCTTTTTGAGAGGATGAATAACCAACGAAGTAACACTCATCTAACACAGCTCCAAATTTCGTCTCTTGTGCATGAGTGTTCAGCAAGGTACAGGAGCATCCGAATGGACGAAAGAAATCAATTAATGGCTTCCTTTTATGAAACAGTTCATAAAGAGTCTTCATTTTATCCGTCACAATCATACCCGATTGAGGACATATGATGCACAAATCACCGCTTCAGCCCAGAAAATAATTGGCAAAGAAGATTCGATCAACATGGTACGAGCGGCTTCTATAAGGGTGCGATTCTTTCTTTGAGCAACACCGTTTTGTTGAGGTGTTCTGGCAGCACTGAATTGTCTCAAAATTCATTTGCTTGCACATAAGGAGTCAAAGATGTGATTTCTGAATTCCGTATTGTTGTCACTTCGAATAGCAATTACCTTCCTCTTGCTTATCATTTCAATTGATAGAATTAACTTCTGCAACTCTTCGGCAGCTTCTCTTTTATGAGCTAAAAATCTCACCCATGAATACCTGGAGAAATCATCTGTAACAACAAGGCAAAAAGATTTCTTAGCAATTGACTTTACACTGATTGGGCCAAACATATCATTATGCAACAACTCGAGGGGATTTGAAATGCTATTTTCAAGTTTTGGTTTATGAGGTTTCTTATGTTGTTTTTCTTCGGCACGGGCCATACATTTCTCAACAATAGAAAAGTCTTTTAATGGTAATACCCTAACAAGATTGTTTTTAACCAATTTGATAATATTTTTGAAATTAACATGACCCAATCTGTGATGCCACAAAAATGATTCAGATGGTGAAGCTTTGGATAGAAGGCAAGCGACAGTGGAAGTTGAATATTTCGATCCCATATCAAGAAGATAGGTATGATTCTTTCTCGGAGCTCGCATGAGCACCCTCTCGTCAGAATAGAAAAACCGGATTTTAGAAATAAACATTCATTTGAGAGAAATAAAACTGGAATGTCTTTATCACAGATCTGAGAGACGCTCAAAAGACTGAATGCAAGCTCTGGCATGAAGTTGACTTTCTCCAAAGTGAGGGAACCATTTGAAACTTCGCCTTGACCAATCATCTTACCACCCTTTTTGTCACTGGCAAAAGCCACATACCCTCCATTGATTATACGATAATTGGTCATAAATCCTTTAACCCTGTCATATGTCTAGAGCATCCACTATCAACATGCCAAAAGTTGTTTACAGGTTTAGTGGATGACTCCTGCAAAAATAGAGTGATCAATTTAATCAGTTGAAATAGGAACCCAAGTATGGAAAACCTTAGGTTTATGGACACAAGATTTTTTTGCAAAAGAAACTATTATTAATGTGAGTTAATCTACTGCCAAAAGAATTCTTATGCACATGTCTGTGATGGAGCTCTGGACAGTTTTTAACTACATGACAATCTTTACCGCATCTAAAGCAATGGGATTTTAATCTAGGTCTATAATGCAACAAATTAGGGATTCTATCTATGCATGATTCCTCGTCACACTCAGATAAGCTAGAATCATTATCATTGTAGGTCTCATAGATTTCTCTGGTTCTGATTTTGTCTTTTAAAGAATGATTCTTTACAAATATTGATGCATCATCATTTGAAGTACATGTGGTACTTGTACCACTTGTGCTTGCACTAGAAGATGACATTACCTTTCATTAGATTGTGAAATGTTAATTGGGGTAAACGATGAAATGAGATGAGAAAAGAATTTTTCAAAGCAGTTACTTTTTGTTTTATGTAACAACCGACCTCAAGGTCGTTATTCTAACCCTAATCTACTTGCATCATTACCCGTCTTATGAGTACTAATAATAAAACAATCTAACTCTATTAGTGAATTTGGAATCATCTTTTGCTATTTGTTCCATTTTATGATTTCATGTGATTTTAGTGACTTTTAGTTAATTTAAGTTTTACCTATTAAAACTTGGTGTCCCGGGAATGTTAACTAGCCACCCTTGCAAAACTAAATCTCAAGTGAAACAATTAAAATGTGTACATACACACCCATAATTCGATCAAAGACATGCATGTGCATGCACAACACTTAACAATTAACTAAACCTTACCACCTAAAATACAACACTACACAACAAATTAATACTACATAATATTAAATTTGTATTTAAAATTAAATAAAAAATGCCCACTAGAGGCCAATCTCGGCCACCCCTCTCCCCAATCCACACCTCTCTTCCCCACTAAACACCACCACCACCACCCTACCACCCCACTACCATTACATGCAACCCACCCACACCCCTCAATTCTCTCCCTCTCTCTCTCTTCTCTCTCTCTCGAATTCTCAGCAAGAAACACACACACACACACACTCGCAAACTCTCTCTAATCCCATCCTCATTCTCGAAGAACAACACCATTCCATCCTCGGCCAAGCTCAAGAACCGCAAAGGTGAAGTTGTGGGTGCTATTGAGTACACGGTTCTCACTAGTTCGGCCTTCTCCAGCCTTTCTCAAGATTCTCCAGCCTTGTCCAAGGAGTTTCGAGCCATCCAAGACCATCTACACCCTCCAAAACGTGAACAATATCGAGTGTAAGCTTCATGTCACCCGAAAATGGTCATTTCATGTGTTTTCTTCACTTCTCTTTTAAAAGACCTCCTCTCTTTGTTGTCACAGAAACCTGACACCATTATCATGTTCTTGAGGAGCTTTCAACTTCACAAAAGGTATCTCACACGTTATATTGGTCATTCTTGAGGTGGAAACCGATTTCCACCATGAAAACCCTCTTTTTGGGTATTTTGCACCATCTAACTTGTAAATCTTGTAACCCTTGAAAGCAAAACTTGTAATCTGCTTGCTAATGATTTAATGGACTCCTAATAACCTGTTTTGAAAGTTACAAAAGGTTATATAACTCGAACATGTGGTTATTGCACGGGCTACACCTTGAAAAACCTTCTTTCAACGTGAAATAACACTATTTAAGCACTTGTTTGAAAACCCTCTCAACCAAGGTTCATAACCTGCACATGAACGACTTTGTAACACCCTAATAATCTGATATTAAAGTTAAATAAGGTTTTGGTAATGTTTAAACGCATGTTATAAGGATTTACACATGTGTTATGGTCAGTTATGGCTAAATCACTAAGTTGATGGTTCATTGTTGTGTTGGATGACCTAGCCGTGAGTTTGGGACATGATTTCAGAAAGTTTTGATGAATATTAAGTGTGTGATAAATGGTTAATCTCTTGAAATTAAAGACATGTTAAGACTAGACCCACTTTAGTCATTTTCGGGACCCGAAACATGGTAAAACAACTTTAAAATAAAAAAACGTGGATTTTATCCATCTTGAAAAGTATTCAAGGCTTAATAATGGTTAATAAAGTGTTCTGGAGTCAATGGGTAATTAAATGGTCAAAAGGATAAATTAAATGGCGTTGTAACTAGAAACGGGTACTAACCGGGTGACGTTTTTGAGAAAAATCCAAGAAAAAGGAGTTTAAATCTAAGATTTATAAAAACCATGTCATTTCAGAAATTTAAGTGTTAAAAGACCTAAAGGATTTGAAATATTGGTCAAATAAGCTTTTAAATGGTCAAATTCGATTGAAACGCGTTTTAACGGGTTAAATGTAAAAACGAGGCTTTCAACTATTGGAGGCAAAATTTCACAATTAAAGGACTTGAAACTTATAAAAAATGTCCTTAAGATGATACCTACTGGTCCAAGACTCAAATTTAGGAAAATCCTTAATTAAATGTTAAAACTCTCCGGTTTTACCGCAACCGGGAACGTTAAACGCGTAGGTTTTAAACCGGATCCATATTCTGGAAATTTGGAACACTTACTCAATAATAAGTCAATTTTTACTTTAAGAACCTAATTTTTGGTCATAATTGTCATAAAGTGTAAAAAACCAAACTTGAGGGTAGAAACTGTCAATTTGAAACTTGAGGGACTAAACTATAAAATTTTACCAAACTTTATAACCGACTCATATGAGACTAATAATCACTTGAACAGAATATTTACCCTATATCCTTAACTTAATGATGTAAAATCCTAAATTATATGGGAAACCATGACTTGCCATAAAAGGAAACTTTTTATACAAACCTTCACGGAATCAAAGCCTTATCCGACAACTAAATTTTTGACATACTTGTTGCACCTCAAATAAGTTTAGAATAGTAGCTTATCACTTAATATATTCATGTTAGGGTGCTAGACTTGAGAAATTCTCGGCACACGAAGAGTTATTTTTGGCTAACACCTAAGGTGAGTTCTAGTGATCCCCTTTTTACTATTGCTTTGGGGGTGAAACATGCTCTGTTATTTATGAACTATATTTGTGCTTTACTTGGTGATTGTATGTGGGATTTATGGTTACCTGCTGATAATTATATCATGATCATTAATTCTTTCGTGAACCGCTTGTTTTATATGAAAAGATCTATTTAGGGAATCCCCCACACACAGTGCCTTCCGTTCCAAGAAGGGTACCCCACTGAGATCCTGAGGGGTTGTTTGTGGCATGTGACAGGTTTTGTTAAGAAACTATGGTGAACCATCCGGGCAGGTATGGTACACTGGTTTGGGGCTCAGTTCTTCCTTCGGGAATAGCCGGTTAAACACAACTTTAGAAGAGGCCAACCGGGACTGGGTGCAGGGTTGATTATGATTCTCCCACGATGTTGAAACTATGATTCATTCCTTTTTATCAAATGAGGATTTATTAAGTCCGTTTTGTTTTTAAACTTTAAGCACTTGAATTCACCAACTTTTTAGCTGACACAAATTTCTTTTTGAGCATGTTTCAGGTAATTTATGAAAAGATCCTAGCTGTTGTGAAGACCTAGACTCATCTTCGTGACCATGGCATTGGCTTATTTTACTTAATGAACAATTTGAACAAATTTTACATTTCTGTTGAGCAAAATAAAATTTGTTTCTACGTTGGTTGTATAACTCATTTGGGGGCTGGATCTGTTTCTAGCCCCGGTATCTTTTGAAAACTTTTAATGCCATGTGATATTCTCTCCTTTGAGCTCTTATAATGGTTTGTTTCCGCTGCCATATGTTGTTGCTAGTCTGTGACGTCCCACCCTACCTGGGCCCGGGGTGTGACATTTTATATTTACAATCGATAACAGAAATATTCACAACCTCTTTCACACAAGCTTTTGAAGCATAATCATTACATCTGAAATCATTCAATAAAGAAGTGAAACAACCACTTGAACACACTGAGTCAATGTCTGAGACAGACTTTTGAGAAACAAAAAATTACTTAAACTATAACTATGATCTAGAACAGATTGTTAAGGTGTAAGTGTACTAAAACTATTTCATCCAAGTCCACTCGCTAGTCCATAACCATACTCCTCATGTACGTCCTTAGGATTAACACCTTCTAAACCTGCAGACAGACTGTTAATATCTGTATGAATGAAATCATTTGAAGGGTGTGGAACTAGCATTGGTGAATAACAGTAAGTACTAGGATGGGTATAAACTGGAGCATTTTCATAACCCAAACATGTTTTAATCCTAGCCCCCGTTGTGATTTACACAAACCGTCATGTTACATTACTGAAATTGTCCATTTATCAAGTTTGGACTGAAGTTTACTTGTTTCGAATTCAGCAAGAGGGATTCTTTCAGTCAAAGTATTTATTTCAACATTTCTTTCTAAAACGATTCTTTTTAAATGATCATTTTCTTTTAAAGCTTTATTTATTTTAATAAAATATTTTGACTCATTTAGCTTAAGCTCATCATTAATCCATTTTAAATCTGTTTCATTGTCAAGCAACAGACAATTTGCTTTATACACACCAAATAATCTGACTTTACAAGCAGAAGAGCACATATCTTGTATTACCTCGTAAGGGAGACCCATCACCACTTTCTCTGCTGCCAGGGCTTTTTCACATTGACACATTATAGTACTCTTCTTGATTTCCTCAACAGTGGATGTAGTTGCATGCTTCCCTTTGCCCTTCTCCTCTAATTGTTTCCCCATTATCTTTACAATCTCACCCTGAGCTTCTTTCAGATCACCATTCTCTTCATCACACTTCTCCCTTTCACTCATACTTATCTCTTCTGACCTGTCTCGTTCAACCTCCTCATTCTGATGAATTTCAGCTTCACTGGTAAATTCTTTGAAAGGATCAAACTCCTCCACACTCTTCTATTCCTCCATTATCTTAGAAACTAGGGCTTGGTTGATTTCTTCTTTTTTTCTTCAGCTTTAGCACTCCAATCAAAACTAGTTATCAATGTTGTCTCTTTCTTCTGTTTACTCTCTTCCTTCTCTCCACCAGAAACCAATCTTGGAACTCCTGAGTTGCTTGGGTCAGTAATAATTGGCAAAGGACATTCTCTTTTGAAATGTCCTAACTGCTTGCAGTTAAAACATCTCAATTTGTATTTGTCAAAACCCAATTAAGAATTAGAATTTTGACCTCCAAAGTTCTTCCTGCAAGTTCTTTCCATAAATCTCCTGGCTCGGAGAGTCAGCATCGCCATCTGCCACTAAATATCTGTTTCTTCCTATCCGGATCCACCTGATACATGTCTTCCATAGTCATCCCTTTCCCTTTTGATTCACCAGCAACTAGTGCCTTATAGCTATGAAAAACACCAACTGCCAATATCCTTATAGCATATCCAAGCAAGCTGACAGATAATTGATCATATGAGCTGTTCCACCAGAGATGTTCCTCTTTGTTCATCATTCCACTCTCTTTTCATTACATGCTTTCATTGCAGCTTGAGTGATTAGATGCATGATTGATGAGATGATGATCCTATATACTGATAACTCTCTTTCTCTCTCTCTCATTCATTTATTTGTCATGTGTCTGACTTTATGACTGTCCTCCCTCTCTGTGCAACCCCCTCTCTCAGCATTCTCACTTATAGACTCTATTGAGGTGGAACTGAATCCAATAGCCTATTCACTTGTTCATAATTTGTAAGTTTTTCATCATATTTCTTCAGTATGCATGAGACAGTCAGAAAGAGATTTGTCAAATCAGTAAAATTCTCATTCTTGTAACCTACAAACGAATTGAACTCTTTCTCAGCCTGTATCCCTTTGTCCTTTACTAACTCATCATTCCCATCATAAAACTCACATATCATACATAGATTTGGCATTTTTGTGTTCAGCAAAGTGGTTGTAAATGTCTGGTGCAAGACACATGGTTAATGCTCCAAATGCCTTTTGATCTCTATCAATTAGCTTCAAATCCTTTTCATTGAACGTAGCTGGATCCTTGTTTTGAGAGACAACATCTCCAATAGTAACAGTAGGAATGTGCGGACCGGAGATGATTAATTCCCACTGATTGTGATCTGTGTAATAAAAGAATACTTTCAAACAACTCTTCTAGTCTTCAAAGTTATCTCCGTTTCTTGGGGGTCGATTTGGTGCCACATTCTCCAAATCAGATAGAGTAAGAGTTGCCATCTTAGACATAGTAGTTTCACAGAAGAAGAACTAGTTTCGCAGGAATTCTTGTAATTTCGCTGCTAATTTTGCTAGGAATTTCGACAGCAGTTTCGCTAGCAGTCTGCTTGCTTATGCTAGTTTCGCAGACAGTTTCGCTCAAAACTAGCTTGAACTTTCATTCAGATGTAAATTCGGCAGCAATATTGCTTGATGAAAGTGCATAATTACTGTTGAACTTTCGTTCAATATGTATACTTTTGCTGAGTCGAAGAAACTAACATAATGAGCAAAACAACTGTAGTTTTGCTGGAAGAAACTGCAGTTTCGCTGGATGATTCTGGGAAACCTTTTTAACACGAATTTGATCCAAAATCACTAAATCTTAAAGCATTTAAGATTTGATGATTACCAAACCTTTCCAAACCAAAAACTAACCAATCTCAATCAATTTTCATATCAAATACACTCAAATTTGATCCAAAATTAATGAAATAATGATTTTGAACTAAACCAACCAAAAACTCAATCAATCAAGAGCACAAAGGCTCCATACCATTTTGTTGGTCTGATTGATCGATTAATAGTACAATTGATTGACCAAATGGTTCAATATCACTAACAAACACTTATCATAATCACATAACGATGATGTAGAAACAAATGTGTTCAATAATAATCCAAACAAAGCAAACACAAACAAAGAACAAAGGTTCAATATGATTTCAATTGAATTCCAGCCACCAAACACAGTTGCAACAAAGATATTTTCGTATTAGGGTTTTGCCAGATTAACCTACAATGATAGAAACAATTCTATATATAGGCATCATAGTTTCGCTGACAGATTCGCTAGACAGGGAAACTGTCAGGCCTGCCAGTTTCGCCCGATGACGAAACATAGTTTCGCCGGGTGATTCTGGCCTGCTGACTATGAGCGAAACTATAGTTTCGCTCTTAGTTTCCCTGGGAAGTAAAACTAAAAATACAAACTAAACAAAAGTAATCTAATATATGTCCTATTACATTTAAACATAAACATAATATTAACACTAATCTATGATGAGTCCAACCAAATCTAGATCTTCAGTCACCATTATGTTATTATTGAAAATAAACATTTTGTGCACTCTTGATATATGTGTATGTTAAAGGATTAACAACTAATTTTAATTTCTGAACAAACAACACTCTTTCTCATGTAAGGAATTTTGAGTTTTTGAATTGTTTTCTTTAAACACTATTTTAAACTTCGTAACCTGCTGTAAGGCCCCGTTTTTGGGATGCTTACCGGTTGGACATTCACAGCATAAACATTTAAAATTTAACATTTGCAGCAGAAATACATCTTTTCATTTATAACAAAAATTGTGTCAAATAATCACATCGTTTGTTTACATTCCAAAAGTTGTATTAACACAATATCATTCAAAAAATGTAGATGCCAGACTCAAATCACTCCCAGTAGCTTATGCATCCATACCCGCACCTCCTCAGCACCAACAATTACCTGCCAACTATTATGCATACAAAAGTTAACGACGCTAAGTGAGTTCTAGTCTTAATAATAAAACTACTTTACTTACGTTTAAAACATTTCCTTTACTTTTGCACATGATCATACATCATACATACACATAGATAATAATTATTATTATTATCTTTCATCATCGTTCATTTCATACGTATCGCACGTTTCGTACTTTTGTCTTTATCTTTCACTTTCATCTAGACCAATGTCATATGCTATACCCCAAACATTATGCACGAAGTTGGTACTGGGCCGAAGTTTATAATAGACCCCTAACATTATGCACGAAACTGACTCCAGTACCTGGGTAAGCGACAAGGGTCCTGTTTCGTACTTTCGGTCATTCTTAAGGAGTAAACCCCTGCATTCATAGGCTAGCTAGGCCCCATACAATTGAGCTAACAACACACGGTTATGAACCTCCTTTCATTTTGCTTGCAAGACTTCATTTACGTTTCACTTTTTGTTATCATTATTTTCCGCTTTCATTGCATAATACTTTACTTATAATAATGCATATCTTGCCAAGTAAAGTCATAACATAAAACATAATCATTTGAAAACGGCTACAACATAAGATAACAAACACATACATCAGCATACCACGCGAAAACTTGATCATATACATAATAATCTTCTCGCATGAGAACTAGCCCTCGTGCGAGAACCGTACAACATACAAAATCATACACAATTATCACTATCGCGCGAAAAAATGCCTATCACGCGAGAACTACCTATCACGTGAGAACTACCAGATTCGAATTTCGAATTGTGTTCTATACTGCTTGCACGAAAACTACGGGCTTCCTACACCGAAGTACCTTATCGCACCTAAAGCTGTTCTAACCAGCCTAAAGCCCATAAACAATTTCATCATGCAGATACGTAAAGGTTGGTTTGCATAATAGCCCCAAAAACGTAAAACTTATGTAAAAAGCGGACTAGAAACTCTCTTCTTGAAGTTCTAGCACAAAGACAACCTTCTTGAAGCCTTAGCCATGCAAACACTACGCAACCACACGTTATATCCATTAATAAACCATTCCTAGTACATAACATGAGTTACTACACGAGTTACGTACATCAAACGCTTCGATTCTTCACTTTTTCTCTCTTAACTGCCGCTTTCTCTCTCTAGCAGCAACACTTTTCTTGTGAGTTATGAGTCAGGCATGGGTGTTCTTCAGCTTTTATACTAAGCTCAAACTTTTCACCCAGGGTTCTCGCGCGTAAAGTTTTATTCGCGCGAGAACTTCATTTTGTCTTCTTTTCCTTAAAATTTTGGGCGTTACACCTGCATTGGAAAAAAACATTTGTTTGATGATGTAAAATGTAAAAATATAGACTCCAGGGTTTAGAAAAATAACCTCCTCATCAATGACTACAAACTCCACATAGTAAATATCATTTGGATCAGTGAAACATATTTATTTCCAAAGCTTGGTGATACGCACTTTTATGGTATAGTCATCTTTGAGAACATCACCGTCTTTCAAAAATATATTTTTGCTTTCCATGGCTACGTTTTGGTGAATGATGATGAAACAATATATTAAAGATCAAGTATATACAAGCTATGTAACTTCTATAATATTAGAATGTTATTATGACATTATGGTTGTAACTATGACTAAAATATAAATATTGTTGTTTTCTAATATTATTTATGGAAATTCACAGTTAAAAGTTATTTACATTATTTTAGATGAATCTTAGTAAACCAAACAATCAAAATTAAACTTAATAAATAGATAGTTATAGATTTTTAAAATTTGTTAAGGTATCAAAATTTGAAATTTGAAATTGAAAACTTAAATATAGTTGGTATAATTTAAACATTGAAGGTAGTAATTAGTTTCTCAATAACTGTCAACTAATAAAATCTAGAGTTAATTGCATAAATAATCTATGTTGTTTATTCAAATTAATAAGTTTGGGTACTAAGTAAAAAAAGTAGTAAGTTTGAGTACTCACTTTTAATTTTGTACAAGTTTGAGTATTAACACTAACAAACCTTATATTTCTGCTAAATATAAGGGTAGTGTGGTCATTTCACCTTAAATTACTTATTATGTAAATTAGAGGGACTGGTAGTGTAATTTAATTAAAAATAATGTAATATATCACACACACACACACACACACACACACACACACACACACACACATATATATATATATATATATATATATATATATATATATATATATATATATATATATATATATATATATTTTCACATCTTTAGAATATTAATATATGTAAGGTTATAGAAAGGCTGATGCACCCGAAACAACCCAAGTTCTTCCTACATGCATACACTTGGTACATAGTAGAAGTTTCGTCGAAAGTTTTACACTTTGCACAAGAAAATATTCTAAGTGTAAAATCTTCCGAAGCCAAATATAAAATCTTCCGAAGACTCAAAGACAAATTCTTTTAAAGCCAATGAAGTGAAGACGGATTTCTTCCGAAGACAAAGGAGAACATGTTTTCCCTGATGTACTTTTGTATAAAGCTAACCCATTTTTCGCTACAACTCTGATGACTCACCCATTTATACAAGTTGGTGAAAAGGTCCATGCTTTTGCAACTGTACTTTGAGGTCTTAAGTCTGTAACTTTCTAACTTATGTATCTTTTATCATTTTTATAATATATTACGATATGAGCCATGGCATGTCATAGTCAGTAGTCAAAAGGCAAATCTGCCTTTTGACTTTACATTGATCTTGTTGTCTAGATTAGTGTTTACAGCTGGCCTTCAAAGTATAGCCGGCTGTAGGATTTAGTATAAAGTATCTCATGCCCTTGTATCTTTTCTCTAAGCTTTCTAACACTTTTAAAAAAACTTGAGAAGCAATATACTTTATCCTTGAAAACCATAATCATATAATTGTTGCTCTTAGTTCTATCTCATTGTTTGCTTGTGTTCTTAGCATCATAATATTGTCCAGGTTCTCTGTTTGATCTATTAAGTGTTTTAAACACTCTCCTCATTGTGAGACTGATTGCATTGACCATCCCTTAAAAGGTCATGCAATTGGTATCAGAGCATTCCAGGCTCTTGATTATAAGATCTCACCATCTTAGATCCCTTAATCTTACAAAAACTCTTAACATCTCAAATGGTAGCTCTCATAAAGGCTGATATGGAAACCGAAACCATGACAAAGTCCCCACTGATCACTCCTGAAGACTTTGATACTTGGTGCCAAAGAATGGAAGGCTTCATCAAGTCTCAAAACTCCGAGATGTGGGAGTCTGTTGTCTCTGGAGCTCACATACCAAGCACCTCTTCAGTTGTTGCTAGAGGTGGTATGATACCAAAGGAGGTCGTTGACTTTTTTAAAGAAGACAGGAAGAAGATTGATATATATCAGAAAGCCATGACTACCCTCCAAACTACTCTTCTGAATTCCATATACAGAGGCTTCAAAAAGTGAAAGACCGCCAAGCAACTATGGGATGCATTGAAGCTCATTTATGAGGGTTCCACTGAAGCAAAAGAAAACAAGATGGACCTCTTGAAGCAACAATTTGAGAACTTCACCTACAAGACAGGTGAAACAATGACTCAACAATACTTAAGGTATGTTAAGATTGTGGATACTCTAATGGATATTGTGTTGTTATCAAAAGAATTGAGAACCTCATGACTCTAACTCTTACACAGTTGTATGGTATCCTCAAAGGGTACCAAATGGAGATGAATATGCAAAATTCATCTGGTAACTCTAGCAATCAATAAAGTTCAGCCCTTCATGTGGTTGAAAAGGATTGCAGAGAACTACAACATCATCTTATCTGCTACCCTTACAACTCACAAAAGGGCCCTTTCATCACCTTTCCGGAGAAACCAAGGGAAGCTACATCCAAGGAAGCCCATTCTATAAGACAAGCTCTTCACAAGCCTTTGTGTTTGCTGATGAAATCACAGGCAACTTTCTCTTCACCTTTGAAGACCTGGATTGTATCCATCCAGATGATATGGAGTACATGGAGATAGTTTAGTAGATGGCTCTTCTCAGTCAAAGAGCCAAGAAGTTCTACAAGAGGATAGGGAGGAAGTTTCCTAGCAATGAAACTAGTGGAAGTTTGGGCTGGACAAAAGCAAAGTGAATGTTACAACTATAACCAAATGGGACACTTTGCTAGAGAGTGCAAGAAACCAAGAACAAATGGTGGCCAAGCACAAACCAGACCAAACTACCCTGACAAAGCCATCCAGAATTAGAAGCCAAAGCAGCAAGCTGTAGTTGCTGTTGAAGAAGGAGGTTTTGACTTGAGCTTTAGGTGGAGGATGCATCTCGAAATCAAGCACTAATGGCTGACCATGATGAATCCAAGGTATTGGAACATCTTTGTACACCTGAATGTATTGCTAAAGTTAACATATATAGATCCTTTAACTTAGTGATGAGATCTGATCTTGAGTCTTTAAACATCTTAAAATATGACTTCAAAAGAGCTAAAAATGATTAAAAACTTAAAATAGAAGATTTAGAGAAAACCATTTCCACTCTTAAACATGAACATATCAACTACAGGACTCAGATCAAAGATCTCATCACTAAGTTAACCAAATTCCAGGCTGAGCTTGTGATTAGCAAAGCCATGGCAGAAAAATGTGTTCTTGAAGAAGAGACCTTCAAGAACATAATATCTTCATCCTTGCATGAAAAAGTTTGTTATATTGTCTGTGAGATCTCCAAGGTGTGGAACTTGTGAAGATGAGCTTCACCTTATAAACCCCATGAATGAAGAGGATAAGGAAGAGATAGTAAAGGAAGACTTTGGGAATAGTGAAGAAGGGCATCCTAAAAAGGGTTAAAACTATTTTTAGAGGAGAGAAAAGGAGTTGAGATGATCAAGTCTAAAAGGAAGAACTTGATCAGAAAAGCCAAGTGGAAGTCCAAGAAAGCTCAAGATCAAGGCCACTTTTAACTTAATGCAAAACTAGGGTTTATCTCTGTAAGATTTGAAGTGGTTAAGGCTAAAGACTCATACATGAACTCTAGTACTAGGAGTTGTAGTTCTTGTCCAAATCATCCCGGCAACATGAAGAAGGCTGATCAGTTATGTACCACTGCTACACAACAACTCTAAAGGCAGTTCTCTCCCTAAAAGAATTGCTACGTCATCTGCAAAGATAAAGATGAAGAAGGAAAGTGATCAAGTTCAGCCTTTCTCCCAAAAGAAGATTCTCATAAGGGAACAAATGGATTGTGTCATGTGTGGTAGTACTTCTCATCTGGCTAATGATTGCCTCTACAATTCTAAAAGTACTGTCCATATGATCAAGAAGAAAACTTTTAAGAATATCATGAAGAAATGAGCTTCAGAAGGAAAATGTTTTCCTTTCAGAAGCTCCAAAATAAAGAAGAAGACAAGTGAAAACATGCCTTCAGAAGAAAAATTGGTCTTTGAAGAAAGGAATACTTCCACAGTATCGAAGCCTGTTGTAGTGTTATCAAGATCTTTCAAAGGTCTAGTCTTCAAAACTTCCGGAAGGTTATCAACACTTCCAAAGTATTGAACGTCAATTCTAAGCTTCCAAATGTGGTGTGGAAGACAAAGAAAGACCATGTGGCTGAAAGTTCTTCATCAACAATAGCTAATGATCCTCAAAGCTTGATCATAGGATCACTTACTTTTGCATTGTCTTCGACTTCTTTCGAAAAGCCTAAGACCAACAAGGCTTGGGTTTCCAAATGTAACGAACTATCTCTTTTGTGTAGGAACAACTCAAGACCAATAGGAATGTATGGATCATTGATAGTGGTTGTTCTAGGCACATAACAGTCAATGGCTCTTTAATTTAAAATTTTTAGAAGATTGATGGAGGGCCAGTTGCTTTTGGAGGTGTGTAAGGCCTCGATCCCGGGACGCTCACAGTTGGACAATCATCACACATAAAACATAAAATATACATTTACATCTATGAAAAACAACGCAACGGAATAATTTAAAACCATTTCATATATTAATGACTGCTTTTGCAAAATAATACATCATTGTTAACAGTTAGAAAATATTATCGTTTGCATTACATCACAAAAACATCATAGTTATACGAATGGATGTCATCCCAAAAATGTCGAGTAGCTGCCCCATGCCATCCTCAGTAACAATTACCTACCAACTGGAAAATACATAAAAGTTAGCGTTGCTGAGTGAGTTCTAGTTTTAAAATATAATATACTTTATTATAATTTAAAACCTTCCTTTACATTCACATGTGATCAAGCATCATACGTACACATAGATAATAGCATTATTATCTTTGATCATTTATTCGTTAGCTTTTGTTCATTCATCATCGTACATCATCGTTATCACTCACTTTCATTCCGGACCGATGCCATGTGCTATACCCCGAACATATGCACGAAGATGGTTACTGGGCTTGAGGTCTATCATAGACCTCGAACATTATGCACGAAGCTGACTCCAGTACTTAGGGCAAGCGACAAGGATCCCATATGTATGGTCAATCACAAAGATTAGACCCTAGTGTGCATCCTTCCGGGGTAGGTAACCCGTACACAGTTGAGCTAACACCCTTCATTGGTGTGAACCTCCATACATTGCTTGCAAGACTTTCTTACATTCGTTCGTTCATTAATGCATGCATTCATTCTTTCGTTACGTTCCTCTTTTCATTATCATTAACTTACGCTTTATGTTACATCATACTTCTCGTTCATTTCATACTCATAACACGTAAGTCACGGAATAATACATAATAGGAACATAAGGAAACACGACATACATCACATACATCATCACACATCATCATAAACATCATGCATCATCCATATAGCACATTCTATTATAGAAAAATCGATCTTCCTGTTAAAACCTTTTAAAATCATGTTCATTCAAAACGTATGATGCATGATGTTTATGATGATGTGTGATGATGTATGTGATGTTTATGTGGTGCTATGTATGTTATGTTGTGTTTCCTTATGTTCCTATTATGTATTATTCCGTGACTTACGTGTTATGAGTATGAAATGATTGAAAAGTATTATATAACATAAAGCAGAAGTTAATGATAATGTTAAGTGGAACGTAAAGAAAGATGAATGCATGCATTAATGAACGAACGAAGGTAAGAAAAGTCTTGCAAGAATTGTATGGAGGTTCACACCCAATGATGGGTGTTAGCTCAACTGCGTGTGGGTTAGCTACCACGGAAGGATGCACGCTGGGGTCTAATCCGTGTGATTGACCATACGTATGGGATCCTTGCCGCTTACCCCGGTACTGTGGTCAGGCCACCAGGCACAATGTACGGGAGTCTATTTATAGACTTTGGTCCAGTACCCGCTTTATGCATGACAGTGGGGTGAAGCACATGGCATTGGTCCGAATGAAAGTAAAGGTTAATGATGTATGTATGGAACGAATGATACGAAAGAAAATGAATGAATGATGATAATTAATGAGAGACGTACGCTGAACGATGATGAAGATAATAATAAGATTATCTATTTGTACGTATGATGTATGATCACATATGAAAGTAAAGAACGGTTTTAAATGGAAAGTAAAGTATTTTATTTATAAAACTAGAACTCACTCAGCAACGCTGACTTTTATGTATTTCCCAGTTGGTTGGTGATTGTGCTGAGGATGGCACGGGGTAGCTACTTGGCATTTTTGGGATGGCATCCATTTGTATAACAATGATGTTTTTGTGATGTAATGCAAATCATGATATTTTGTAACAGTTAACTACATTGTATTATTTTGAAAAAGGTGTCATTAATATATGAAATGGTTTTTAAGTTATTTCGCTGCTTTGATTAAGTAAATATATGTTTTATGAGCAATGATGGTCCAGCTGTAAGTGTTCCGGGAACGGGGCCTGCAGGACCGGTGAAGGGTGGTCACTTACAACACAACAACACAAAGAGGAGATTAACCAAACTTAATCAAACAGTAAACTGGATTAACCACAAGTATGATACTAAGAACACAAGTAATGAGTAACAGACAAAACAAGAGAACACAAGAGATTGGGTTTCAAGGATGCAGTATATTACTTTCTCAAGTTCTATTACAAGTGTTACAAAGCATGAAGAAAGATACTAGAACATGGAATACTTATACCACAACCTACAACCGGCTATACTTTGAAAGCCAGCTGGATACAATTGACTAGACACAAACAAAATCAATTGTAGAGTCAAAAGGCATATCTGCCTTTTGACTTGTGACTATGACATGCCATAGCTCACATCCTAATATATTACAAAAAGGATAAAAGTACATAAAGTAGAAAGCATGGACTCAAGACCTCAATGTACAGTTTACCAAAAGCATGGACCTTTCACCAACTCATGTAAGTTGGTGACTTTACAGAGTTGCAGCGGATAGGTGGTCCAACTTTATGGTAAAGTACATCAGATAAAGGCATATCTCTAAAAGTCTTCAGAAGAAATCTGTCTTCATTCTTTGGCTTCGGAAGACTTTGTCTTTGAAGCTTCGGAAGACTTCACTTTTGGCTTTGGAAGATATTGGTCTTGGCTTTGGAATATTTTACACTCAGAATATTTCTACTGCATGGTGTAAAACTTCCGAAGCAATTCTACTTCAGTTCTTTAGTGCATGCAGAGAGACTTTGGATGTTTTGGTGCATCATTAGTATGATCCTTACAACTCCCACTACTCCCCTAGGTTGATGCTACCAAAACATTTAGAAGATCTTAAGATGTTTGTAGTCTTCAGCATAATGATGACCATACCCTTCTTCATTAGATGGTCAGGATCATTCAGACTCTCATAGTATCTTCTCATCTCAAAGAGATCATGCAGAGGTAAGTTGATTATGTCTTGCCATGTATAGACATTCTCAACACCTTGATCTCTGATCACATGCCATCTCTCTGGATTAGTAGTGATGGTCCAGGATAAGATGGGTGTCTCAGCTGCAAGAGGAGCCACTTGAATTGAAGTTGGTTGGGCTGCCTCTTCATGCACTTCCTTAGGTTGATCTGACTCAGCCTGAGGTCTAGAGGTAGATGATTCAGGCTTTTTTTTCGACTTTGGTTTAGAAGCCATCCTCTTCTTCCTCTTAGAGGACTTTAACTGAGAAGACTGGTCTGCAGCACCTTGTTGATCATCCTTGTCTTTCTCAGTTGGGTGTTCCTCCCTCACAGGTTTAGAAGGAGAGGGAGTTTGACCCTGCTGTTGATCAGAATATGAAGCTTGCTGAGGCTCAACAGGAGGTCCGGGTTGTGCTGTCTTAGGTTGTTCAACCTTAACCTCCACTTCAGGTGGGACTTGACTTGGAAGAGAGTCTAAGTCAATCAGCTCTCCACTCTTGATCTTATACTTGATTACCCTAATATGCTCATCCATTATGGATGGAGACATAGGGCCAAGTCTCCTTCCGGAGAATCCATACAGCTTCAAGAAGCTCATCATCCTTTGTCTGTCAGCAGACTTCTTCATACTCTTTTGGATGATAGCTCTTGACTTTGCAGCCTCTTCCCTCATCTTTCTCTTTGTAGCTTTTTGTTCTTTGAGCACTTGAAGTTCAAGCTTTTTGAGATACTCAAACTCAATGTACTCAAAGGACAAGGGAAGAAGTGCAGATGCCTGGTAGAGACCTGTGGCACTCAGGTAGTTGATCATGTTTTGTCTGTCTGTTTCTTTATCTACCTGAGGTTCTTGTGTTGAAGCCATAGTCTCTTGCACAGGGCTTTCTTGAACTGGGGAGAGAGTAGGAGCATGCTTGTAGAGTCTTTTCTGTCTCTTCTCCTCTTTGAATTGGAGAAGTAACCTTGCATCCTCTTTTTCTTTCATCTCTCTTGACACTTCCATGTCAGCCAGTTCATTTAGTTGCTCTAAAGGGAGAGAAATAATCTCATCTATGTCATAGTTCCTGGTCTGGCGGTAAGTAATCCTGACTGCCCTTAACTCATCATCTTGAGTGTTTGGTCTGGGAGCAGCCCTGATTGCAGCTTGCATAAAACCTGAAGACCCAGAGGAACATTCTCCCCTTAGCTTCCTCTTCCTCTCTCTCTCCTCCTCCTCAATCTCCTAAGGAGTCAAAATCCTTTTACCTTTGTCACCCATAGACCTTTGTGACTTAGGGTGGATAGAGGTTTGGACTTCATTGCTTGGTGTAGCATCCAAGCTCTGCCCAGAGAGAGGTTGTGAGACACCTTCACCAGCAGGTGTTACTAAGGGAATGAATTTCTGAAGCAGTTGTTGGTGTGACAGGGCTCTCAGGCTCTATCACCGGGCCTTCAGCCAAGGTTTTCCCTTTGAAACTAATCTCAGGGTCTGCCTCAGCATCCAGTTGACCAATGACATTACCTGATTGCCTTTGTCTCCTTCTTAGGCTAAACTCTTCAGTAATTCTGTCTTGAATTCTAAGTGCTAACCTGTCAGCTTGTCTTGATTTGCTTGGATTGACAAGTGGCATGTTAACCAGATCAAGACCTTCACAGTAGTTCAAGGTTTGAAAATCAAATACTTCTTGTTGCCCTTGAACTCTGTGAAGAATAAGGGCTCTTCTATCAGCATCATACCTCCACCTAATGTTGTAGTTTGAAGTTCCTTGAGGTGGGGATGACATAGCCCTTGGTATACCTTCCTCAAAGAGACTCCTGATGATAGAGTCTATAGAGCCCACATTAATGTGAACTTGAGGAAGTTGCTGAGTATGCACAATTGCAAGTGAGGATGGTGAGTCCTTAATGTTCATATTCTCTGAAGAGCTCCCAGGTTCTGTGTCTGTAATGACTTTCTCCCCCTTTTTAGTAGCATCACCCTCTTGCATTGGTGAGCTAGAGGTTAGGTCAACCACATTCACAGGTTCTTGTGTTCCTGGTTGAACTCTTCTTAAAGGCCTCCCAGCTAGTTTTTCCCTGAGATAAGATATCTCAAGTTGCTGATCATTGACCCTGTTGTGAAGGGTAGTCACCTGAGATTCAAGGTGACTAACCTTAGAGATAAATAGGAGCATGTTTTTGATAGTTTTTGCACCTTTAGTCTCAGATTCCCCTCTTCTTCATCAGAAGAATCACTGGGGGATGAGATGATTGGACCAAAGTCCTCTCTCTCACCACCAGCTTCAGGTTCTTGGCTACTGGATTTCCTCTACTCATTGACATTCTCAGTTGAGATGTCAATGGGCTGAGTTGCCATGGTTGAGGTCTTAATAATGTAATCACTTGCAAAAGTGAGAGCCTCTTCCATATGGATATCCTGAACAGGTTCAGAAGTATCCACCTCAGTTATAGGTGACTAATGTGGGCTTGACTAAGGAGACTCAGGAGTACTCATCTCTCTTTGAGTAGGGGAAGAGAAGAGAGACTCATGGTACTCACTGAAACCTAAGTCTTCATCAGTATAGAATGAAAGGTTGGGAATGGGTTGATTTAGATCCAAAGGCTGTGGATGGTAACTGTCCCCTGAAGGTTGTTCACTTGAGTGTTAAGACTCAGAGTGAAGGCTTAAGGCAGTTGCGCTTGTGAGCTCATCAGGGTGAGCATGAGGAACCTCAGCCCTGATTGTTGAAGAGATAGGAGTGGTTTGCTCCTCAGGGAAAGTGGGAGCTCTAGTGTCCACTTCCTCCTATATTGGTGAGTATATGGGGACCTGCACAGACTCAATAGCTTGAGCAGGAGTTCGTTTGGATTTTCTTTGGTAGGTGAGGGTTACTTGTGGCCTTTTTAGTGGTAGAGAGGTAGAAGGTGTGGGTTCAACACTAGCTTGTGTTGCTAGGTTGTCACCTTGAGCAATGAGCTCTAGCATTTTGGGGACAAGGACTGTTTCTACCCCTAAGAAGCCTACAGTTGGCTTCTTCATGATTTTAAAGATGCCGGGCTTCATCTGTCCCAATTTAAGAATAATATTTGTTTCCCTCAACAGTGAGCCCAGTTCACAGTTGAGAATGTGTTGAACATATCTAGGAAACATATAATACTCTAAGGAGTCCAAGTTAGCAAGCAAGTTTGTATAGACAAATTTAGAGTACCTGAACTTGACCCCTTGAACCATTCCATGCACTATGAAGGAGAGATCCTCGGGAATCTGGTCCCACCCTCCATGCTTGTTTGACAAGCTGTGGATAACCACATGGAGTAGGTATTTCCACTGGGATGAAACCTTCCCTTTCCTGAAGGTCTTTACAGAGAAATCTCCCTCATAGCCCATCTGCTCAAAGAAATGATTGACAGCTTCCTTTGGAAAGGACAACTCACCTTCTTCATCATCCAGCTGCAAATGAGTGTTGATGATGGCCGGAGTGATGAAGATTGTCCTCCCTTGCACTGTGGCAGACAGTGCCTTCTCCCCATCCATGATGACCTCTTGGCAGGTCTTCCAAAATTCAAGCAGATGATCCTCATAGAGAATAGGATCAATGGTTAGGGAGGTGAAGTAATTAGATAAAGCTAAGAAACAGCAAATCTCTGAGAAACTATCATCTTTCTCAGAGCTTAATAGAGCAACCTGATTGTGTTACCTGTGAAGTTGCATGGAGAAATCTGGGTTGTTTCTGTGGTTAAGGTTGGCCATTTGAGAAGCTTAGGGATGAAGAAAGGTGAAAAGCAAAGGCGGTTTGGGAATTAGGTTTGAGGAATAGTAGATTTAAAGAAGATAGTAAGGGAGAGGGGGAATCGTTGAGTATTTATGTGAAAAGGGTTTGAACCAAAGTTAATGAAAGAGGATAAACTTTGAAATCCAAATATCGGTCCCACCTCTGAAAAAGTAGTTTACTTTTGCTCAAAAAGTAGTTTTCTTGGAATTCGAAAAGCTTAAGAAGGTAAATTATCTTCGGAAGTTTTAATGAAAAAGCTTCCGAAGCTAAAATGACTTCGGAAGAATTTCCTGAAAATCTTGAAAATTTTGCTTCGGAAGATAAATAAAAACTTGAATGCTTTGTATATAAACCAACAAAGATTCCGAGAGTTAATTTTGCTTCGGAAGGAAAAAGTCCTTGAAAACAAATAAGTGTCTGAGACAAGTATTTAAGCTTCGGAAGATAGATTGAAACCTCTTCCGAAGGTAAAATTTCTTAGACAGTTATTTATTTTAAAGACATGATTTGCTTCCGAAGGTAAAAAAGTATATCTTCTGAAGGATCAGAAAATTTTCAAGAATCTAAGGAAAGTCTTCAAAAAGGATTTTATATCCAAAGAAAACATGAGCTTATGAAAGTGATGAACTTGACAACTTAGGACACACATATTTGAAGAAATAATTAGAATTAGTTTTAAGAAAAGATCTACTCAAAGTTAATCATCCCAATAGCTTATATTAGATATTTAAATCTCTGTTCATCAAAAGCTTTTGTAAACAGATCAGCATATTGTTCATCTGTATGAACTTTGACTAGTTTAATTAATCCCTTTTCATAGTTATCTCTTATTAAATGATATTTGATATTGATGTGTTTGGTCCTTGAGTGCTGCACAGGGTTCTAAGTGATAGAGATAGCGCTATTGTTGTCTATGTGAATAAGAGTCTCCTTGAAGTTAAATCCATAGTCCAGCATCTGATTTTGAATCCAAAGCACTTGAGCACAGCAACTTGCAGCAGCAATGTATTCAGCCTCTGCAGTTGATGCAGACACACAGATTTGTTTCTTGCATTGCCATGAGACAATCCTTCCACCAAGGAATTGACATCCCCCAGATGTAGACTTTGCAGTCATGTTGCAACCACCATAATCACTATCTTTATAAGCATACAGATTGAAGTCAGGATTATTTGGATACCATAAACCAAGTGTTGAAGCACCTTTGAGATATCTTAGAATCCTCTTGACAGTGATGAGGTGAGACATCTTAGGGTTGGCTTGATATCTTACACAAATACATGTAAAACATGATATCAGGCATGCTAGCTGTAAGATACATAAGAGACCCAATCATAGCCCTGTATAAGTGTTCTCTACACACTCCCCCTCAAGATCAGGTCCAAGGGAGTGGTTTCTGGCTATGGGTGTCTTAGCAATCTTAGAATCAGACATGTTGAACCTCTTGAGTATGTCCTTAACATACTTTGACTGACTTATGAAGATACCATCTTCAACTTGCTTCACTTAAATTCCCAGAAAGAAATTGAGTTCTCCCATTCCACTCATTTCAAATCTGTCTTTCATCAGCTTCTCAAAGTCTTTGCAGAGCTTTGGATTAGTTGAACCAAAGATGATGTCATCTACATACACTTGAACTAGCAATATGTCATTTCCCTGTCCTTTGATGAAGAGAGTTCCATCTATAGTACCTCTCCTGAATCTATGTTTGCAAAGATACTCAGACAATATCTCATACTACTTTCTGGGTGCCTGATGCAGCCCATAAAGAGCTTTGTCAAGCTTGCAGACATAATCAGGATGATCAGGGTCTACAAAACCAGGTGGTTGTTTGACATACACCTCTTCATCAATCACTCCATACAGAAAAGCACACTTCACATCAAGTTGAAAGACCTTGAAGTTCTTGGATGCAGCAATGCCAAGAATATCCTAATAGCTTCTAGTCTTGCTACGGGAGCAAAAACATCAGTGTAGTCAATCCCTTCTTCTTGTGTGTATCCTTGAACAACTAGTCTAGCCTTGTTCTTGATGATAATGCCTCTATCATCCTTCTTATTCCTAAACACCCATTTGGTTCCAATGGTAGTCTTCCCATGAGGAAGAGGACAAAGGTTCCAAACTTTTTGCCTTTTGAATTGAAGCAACTCTTGTTGCATAGCTTCAACCCAACTTCCATCCTTTAGAGCCTCATCAACTTTCCTTGGCTCTATCTGGGATAAGAAACAAGAGTGAAGACAAACATTTGCTTCATGGGTTTGTCCCCTTGTTCTTACCCATGTGACAACATCTCCAATGATGTTTGTGGTGGGGTGAGACTTGTGGATCATAAGCTGAGGGATCACAACAAGTTGCTGAGAAAGATCCAAATTTGAGAAATTTAGATCTGGCATAGATGATTCACCCTCCACATCACCACACTTATCAAAATTGACTTGATCCAATGATGTGTGACATCATTGATGTTGTCATCTATGGTGTGGTTATTAGCATCAAGGAATTCTGATCACTGTCACCACCACCATTGTTGTCTTCTACAATTGAGGTTGTTCAGCTGCTTCCCTCTTGCTTCATTGTTGTCTTCCCACTATCTGTCTGGTTGTAGCCTCAGCTGGAATTTGAAATGTATCAGCTAGTTGTCATTGTATCTATCGAACCTCATTTGCTAAAGTAGTTCCAACTGGAGCTGAAGATGTATGAATTGAAGGTCTTCTTAGCTCAAATATTGGATCAGGATCACCTGTATTTAAATTTTCTACAGATCCTGAAACATTCTCACAAGATTTGTTTAAACAGTTGGTAACTAAATCAAGATCAAATAGCCAATCAGGACCAGAACCAGCCATACAGGGTGTGTGTTCATTAAAAGTCACATTGGCTGACTCCTCAACAACTCTAGTTCTGAGGTTGTATACTCTGTAAGCCTTAGCCTGAGAAGAGTATCCAATGAAGTGTCCATCATCTGATTTCTCAACAAATTTGGCAATTTGATCTTTGGTATTCAAGATGGTGCAAGGCATCCAAATGACCTGAGAAAACCAATGAAAGGTTTTCTCTTGTGCCAAAGTTCATAAGGAGTCTTACCATGTGTCTTAACTACTAAAACTCTATTTTGCACATAGCAAGCAGTGTTTACTGCCTCTGCCCAGAAGGTGATGGGCAGCTTAGAGTCAGAGAACATAGTTCTTGTAGCTTCAATTAGTGTCCTGTTTCTCCTCTCGGCAACACCATTTTGCTGAGGAGTCCTGGGAGCACTATATTGTCTTGTAATACCTTTTTCATCACAAAATGTATCAAGGGTTTGATTCTTGAATTCAGTCCCTTGATCACATCTTATGGTTTTGACCTTGTGATCACTTTGATTCTCAATTTTTAAGATGAAATTCTTCAGAATCTCAGGGGTCTCATCCTTAGTTCTAAGAAAGAAAACCCAAGTGAATCTTGTAAAGTCATCTGTGTTCACCAAACAATAAGAGGTCCTTCCTAGACTCATTACACTGGTGGAGCCAAAGAGATCCATATGTAATAAGTGTAGGGGAGTAGTGATAGAGTTCCTTTCCTTAGGCTTGTGAGATACCTTATGTTGCTTCCCTTTCAGGCATGCAACACAATGATCATCACTTGTAAACTCTTTCTTTGGCATTCGAGTTACCAAATCATGTTTAATTAGTTTATTCATGTTCTTAAAGTTTACATGGCACATTCTTTTATGCCATAGGAAAGACTCATCACTACTTTCTTTAGACAGAAAGCATGAAACTTCTCCGGAGGGAGCTGTTTCTTGCATGTCCATCTTGTACATGTTCCCTTTCCGGGGGGCTCTAAGCAGGATGTGCTCATGAGGAATGACCACACCAGGCTTGAGAACAATGCACTCATGCTCAGTAAAGAGCATGTTATGACTCCGATCACAATATTGGGATACACTCAGAAGATTGTACCCAAGCTCCTTGACAAAGTTTACCTTTTCAATGCTGAGCTTACCATTTGTGACCTTGCCCCTTCCAGAAATGTAACCACCTTCATCTCCTCCAAAAGAAACTGGTCCTCCATCAATCCTCTCAAAGTTATGGAGTAGTGACCTATTGCTTGTCATGTGCCTGGAACAGCCACTATCAATGATCCAGACATTCTTGTTTGTCTTGAGCTGTTCCTGCACAAAGAGAATGATTAGTTACATTTGGAAACCCAAGCCTTATTTGTCTTGGGCTCACTAAGTATAATAGATGATAATGCAACAGTAATAGATCCTATGGTTGTGCTAGGAGGATCTTGAGCTGTTGTTGATGGAGAAATTTCAGTCACTTGGTCTTTCTTAGACTTTCACACCACCTTTGGAGTCTCGGACTTGACCTTCATAACTCCGGAAGCTTTTGGGACTTCGGAAGTTTTGATGACTGAACCTTCGGAAGATTCTGTAGTCACTGCAGCAGACTTCAGTGCTTCGGAAGAATTCCTTTCTTCAGGGACCAACTTCTCTTCCGAAGGTAATTTTCCATTTGCCTTCTTCTTAGATTTGGAGCTTCCGAAGGAAACAGACTTTCCTTCTGAACCTTGAATCTTCTTGGAACTCTTTGAAGTCTTTGTCTTGGTCATATGGATAGTACTTTTAGGATTGTATGGACAATCCTTAGCAATGTGAGAGGTACTTTCACACATGACACACAACATTTTCTTCTTCACAAGAGTCTTCTTATGAGAACAAGACTGTCTTTGGTCACATCCCTTCTCCACCTTCATCTTTGCAGATGCTGAGACAGTTCTTATGGGCTGGGAACAGTTCTTGGAGTTTGATGGTCCAGGCTGTGCAGCAGTGGTACACAGCAGATCAGTCTTCTTCTTGGTACTAAGATGATTTGAACAAGAACCAGAACTCTTAGCTGAAAGGTTTTGGTTGATGTCTTCAGTCTTTAATACTTCAAACCCTGCAGAAATAAAAACTTGTTTATGCTTAGAGTCAAAAGTAGCCTTGATCTCTTGAGCCTTCTTTGCTTTTCTTTTGCTCTTCCTGATCAAGTTCTTTCTCATTGACTTGGTCATCACAGTAATCTTCTTCTCCTCAGAAGGATAGTGGCCCTTCTTAGAATCCTCATCTTCACTCTTCTCAGAGGAATTCTTCACTATCTCTTCTTCATCCTCTTCACTTATAGGATCTATGAGAGGAAGCTCATCTTCGCAAGTTCCACACCTAGGAGATCTTACAGACAAGATTGTGTGTGGAGGAGCTATCTCATTGGATCCCAGTCCCTGTCTATTTTGATAACACACCTTGTTGTGCAGGGATAAGGATATCATGTTCTTGAAGGTCTCTTCTTCAAGAACACTCTTTTCTGCCCTGGCTTTGCTGATCACAAGCTCAGCCTGGCACTCAGTCAGCTTGGTTATGAGATCTTTGATTTGAGTCCTAAAATCTGTATGCTCATGTTTTAGAACTGAAATGGTTTTCCCTAAGTCCTCTATCTTTAGTTTATAATCATTTTTAGACTTTCTAAAATCAGATTTAATAATGTTTAAGGACTCAAGATCAGATCTCATCTCCAAGTTATAGGACATTGGCTTCATCATGATCTGCCATTAGTGCTTGGTTTGGAGAAGCATCTTCCACCTGAAAGCTCCAGTCAAAGCCTCCTTCTTCAACAGCAATAGCAGCTTGTTGCTTTGGCTTCTCATTCTGAGGGGCTTTCTTAGTGTAGTTTGGTCTGGTTTGTGTTTTGCCACCATTTGTTTTAGGTGCCTTACACTCTCTAGCAAAGTGGCCCATCAGGTTACAATTGTAACACTTGACTTTGCTTTTATCCAAGCCAAAGTTTCCACTGGTTGCATTGCTTGGAAACCTCCTTCCAGTTCTCTTGTAGAACTTCTTGGCTCTATGAGTGAGAAGAGCTATCTGCTAAACTATTTCCATATATTCCTAATCATCTGGATGGATAAAACCAGGTCTTCAAGAGTGAAAAGAGAGTTGCCACAACTTTCATCAGAAGACATAAAGGCTTGAGAAGAGCTTGTCTCTTGGAATGGGCTTCCTTGAGCGTAGTTCTCCCTGGGTGTCTCTAGGAAGGTGATGAAAGGACCCTTTGGTGAATTGTCAGGGTAGCATATGATATGATGTTGGGGTTCTATGCTATCCCTTTCAACCACATGCAGGGTTGAACCCACTTGATTGTTGGAGTTGCAAGATGAACCTTGCATGTTCATCTCCATCTGGTAGCCACTGAGAATCCCATATAACTCTATCAGAGTAAGAGTTTTGAGATTTTCAGTCCTCTTGATCACCACAAAATAGTGTGTCCATTGCCTAGGAAGTGAGGACATGAACTTCCTTACAATGTCTCTATTTTCAAGAGGAACTCCTCCATCCACAAGGGTATCCACTATCTCAACATACATGAAGTATTGCTGACTCATGGTTTCACCTGTTTTGAAGGTGAAGTTTTCAAGCTGCTGCTTCAGGAGATCCTTCTTATTCTCCTTGGCTTCAGAGGAGCCTTCATACATCAGTTTTAGTGCATCCCACAGCTGTTTAGCTGTTTTGCACTTCTTGAAACCTCTGTACACAGAGTTTGGAAGGGCAGTTTGAAGAGCTGTCATGGCATTTCTGTTAATATCTACTCTCTTCCTATCTTCATCAGAGTAGTTAGCCACATCTTAAGGGATCATACCAGCACCAGTAGCAGAAGGAGTGATGGGTATGAAAGGTCCATTTTCAACAGACTCCCACATTCTTGAGTCTAGAGACCTAATGAAATCTTCCATTCTCATACACCGGGTATCAAAGTCATCAAGAGTGATCAGTGAGGATTTGTTCATGGTTCCAGTTTCCATATCAGTCTTGGAAATGGCTGCCATTTGAAAAGTTTAGTATTTGTGTGTGTGAGGGATCTTAAGATGGTGAGATCTTATATCAAGAGCCTGAAATGCTCTGATACCAATTGCAGGATCGGTGAAGGGTGGTCACTTACAACACAACAACACAAAGAGGAGATTAACCAAACTTAATCAAACAGTAAACTGGATTAACCACAAGAATGATACTAAGAACACAAGTAATGGGTAAGAGACAGAACAAGAGAACACAAGAGATTGGGTTTCAAGGATGCAGTATATTGCTTTCTCAAGTTCTATTACAAGTGTTACAAAGCATGAAGAAAGATACTAGAACATGGAATATATTATATATCAACCTATAGCCGGCTATATACTTTGAAAGCCAGCTGGATACAATTGACTAGACACAAACAAAAATCAACTGTAGAGTCAAAAGGCATATCTGCCTTTTGACTTGTGACTATGACATGCCATAGCTCATATCCCAATATATTACAAAAAGGATAAAAGTACATAAAGTAGAAAGCATGGACTCAAGACCTCAATGTACAGTTTACCAAAAGCATGGACCTTTCACCAACTCATGTAGCTTGGTGACTTTACAGAGTTGCAGCAGAAAGGTGGTCCAGCTTTGGTAAAGTATATCAAATAAATGCATATCTCTAAATGTCTTCGGAAGAAATATGTCTTCATTCTTTGGTTTCGGAAGACTTTGTCTTTGAAGCTTCGGAAGACTTCACTTTTGGCTTCGGAAGATATTGGTCTTGGCTTCGGAAGATTTTACACTTAGAATACTTTTAGTGCATGGTGTAAAACTTCCGAAGCAATTCTACTTCAGTTCTTTAGTGCATTGCTTGTAGAGAGACTTTGGATGTTTTGGCTGCATCAGACTTATAGGAATCCTTACAGGGCCTTACAGTGACACTCCATTGCCTGATCTAAATTTCTCTAATTTAGATCTCTCCAATCAACTTGTTATGATCCTTCAACTCAGGATCCACAAGTCACACCCCACCACAAACATCATTGGAGATGTTGACAAAGGGGTAAGAACGATAGGACAAACCCATGACAAAAATATTTGTCTCAATTCTTGTTTCCTATCCTAGATTGAGCCAAAGAAAGTTGATGAGGCTTTAAATAATGGAAGTTGGTTGAAGCTATGCAAGAAGAGCTGCTTCAATTTCCAAGACAAAATGTTTGAAACCTATGTCCTCTTCCTCAAAGGAAGACTACCATACGAACCAAATGTGTTGTTAGAAACAAGAAGGATGATAGAGGACTTGTCATCAAGAAGAAGGCCAGACTAGTTGTTCAAGAATACATTCAAGAAGAAGCAATTGACTACATAGATGTTTTTGCTCCTATGGAAAGACTTGAAGCTGTTAGGATATTCCTGGCTTTTGCTGCATCCTAGGGTTTCAAGGTCTACCAACTTGATGTCAAGTGTGCTTTCTTATATGGGGTAATTTATGAAGAGATGTGTGTCAAACAACCACCTGGTTTTGCAAACCCTGATCATCCTGATTATGTCTGCAAGCTTGATAAAGCTCTTTATGGGCTGCATCAAGCTCCAAGGAAGTGGTATGAGATATTATCTATGTATCTCTATAAGCATGGCTACAAGTGGGGTACTATAGATGGAACTCTCCTCATAAAGAGGGAATGACTTAATGTTGGTTCAAGTGTATGTAGATGACATTATCTTTGGGTCAACTAATATAAATCCTTGCAAAGACTTTGAGAAGCTGATGAATAATAGATTTGAAATGAGTTCCATGGGAAAACTTAATTTCGTTCTAGGAATTCAAGTGAAGCAAGTTGACATTGGCATTTTCATAAGTTAGTCAAAATATGTACAAGACATATTCACAAGATTCAACATGGCTGACTGTAAAGTTACAAAGACACCCATAGCTAGAAACCACTCCCTTGAAAAGGGATTAATCAAACTAGTCAAAGTTAACACAAATGAACAATATGCTGATATGTTCACCAAAGCCTTTGATGAAAAGAGATGCAAATATATTGTATCAGCTATTGGGATGATTAACTTTGAATAGATTTTCTTACACTTAATAATATTATTTCTAAAATTTGTGTGTCCTAAGTTGTCTATTTTATCCCCTTCATAAACCCATGTTTACTGTGGAAGAAAATCTTTTAAGTCATATTCCATAGATTTTTGAAAATTTTGAATATCTTTTCTTTCGGAAGATATCAAATTACCTTCGAAAGAAATTTATGTCTTCAAACCAAATAACTACTTATGTAAATTTACCTTTAGAAGAAATTCTAAAATATCTTCTAAAGCTTAAATCTGCTCATAAGTACTTATATGTCTTCGAAGGACAGTTTTCTTCCGAAAGAAATTATGTCTCGGAAAATTTACTATCTTTAGAAATGAAAATTTTTAAGTATTTTCCTTATGAAGAAAAATTTTCAAAACTCTTAAAAATATCTTCCGAAGACAAATTGGTTTCGAAAGCTTTTATCAAAACTTCCGAAGAGAAAATACCTTCGGAAGATTTTGGACATCCAAGAAAAACTACCTTTTGGGCACTTTTTTAGAGGTGGGACTGACATCCGGATTTCAAATTTATTCTCTTTCATTAACTATGTATCAAATCCATTTCATATATATATACCTAACGGTTTCCCCCTCTTTCACTTTCCTCTTTGTTTGAAACATTTTCTAACCTAAATTCACCACCAACCGATCTTGTTTTCATCTTCCTTCACACCTAAGCTTTCTCAAATGGCCAACATTGATCGTAGAAACAACCCTGATTTTTTCATGCAACTTCACAGGAAAGACAATCAAGTTGATCTGTTGAACTCTGAGAAAGATCCAAGTTTCTCAGAAGTTTGCCATTTTCTTTCTCTAACAAAATACTTCACCTCCCTCACCATTGATTCTCCTCTCTTTGAGGATCAACTTTTGGACTTTTAGAGGACCTGCCAAGAGGTCACCATGGATGGGGAGAAGGCATTGTCTGCGACAGTGTAGGGGAGGACAATCTTCATCACTCCAGCCATTACAAACTCACATCTTTAGCTGGATGATATGGAAGGTGGTTTGTCCTTTCCAAAAGGTGTTGTTAATCATTCCTTTGAGCAGATGGGCTATGAGGGAGATTTTTGTGTAATGACCTTTAGGAAAGGGAAGGTTTCTTCTTAATGAAAGTACCTCCTCCATGTAGTCATACATAGCTTGTCAAACAAGCAAGGAGGATGGGACTAGATTCCTAAAGATCTCTTCTTCATAGCTCATGAAATGGTTCAGGGGGTCAAGTTCAGTTACTCACAGTTTTTGTATACTAACTTGCTTGCAAACTTATACTCCTTATGATATTACATGTTCCCTAGATTAACTTGCTTGCAAACTTAGACTCCTTAGAATATTACATGTTCCCTAGATATGTCTAACACATTCTCAACTATGAACTGGGCTCACAGTTGAGCGGAACAGATAATGTTCTTACATTGGGACAGATGAAGCCCGTCTGTAACGCCTCGAAATGTCAAAACGAGTCATCCATGCTAATGGGCTTAATTAGTGAGTATTTAATAAAAACAATAAAGGAAGTAAATGGGTTATGGGCTAAATTAGGCTTATGGGCAAGAGCCTAAGTGATTAAGGGCCATAATCAACCCTTTAACCCACCTAATCAGCCATTATCTTCCTCATTTGCAACCCTAGCCACCAAGTCTTAGAGAGATAAAGTATAGAGAGAAAGTGAAGAAAACTCTAGATTTGAATCTTCTTTGGAGAAGGGATTGGAGATCTATGTGTTAGAGCATCAAGCCATAAGAAACGAGCAACAAATCTAGGTAAGAATCAGCCTCTAAACCCTTCTGTAGATCAAACCCGAATTCTAGGGTTTTGGGTTTTAAAAAGTTGCAAAGAATCGCATAAAGGTCACATTTTTACGTATGAAAACATGTAAAAATCTTAGATATAGCCTCATGGATGATAAACTAAGGGTTAGGACGTTAAAAGTTGTTATTTTGGGTTAAAAACAGGCTGGTTCGTAATTTTTATGCGTTCTACGAAACTATCTATGCATCCAGCGAATTTGGGTGTTCAAGCTGTGAAACTGTGAGTTTTCTGCAAAACTATAGTTTCGCAGGTAATTCGCAGCCATGGAATTCCAACGAAAGTTGGGCGAAACTAGCATGCTGATAGCGAAACTGGCAACGAAACTGGCAGCGAATCTACTTATCTGGCATCGAAATTAGCAGCGAATTTAGGCAGAAATTAACTCCTTTGAGTGTTAACTTATCTAAAGGCTGTGTAGTGTGATATTAGCTTAGAAAGCATAGTTTAGAGGCTACTCATGGTATCCAGGTGAGTTCTAGATCCCTTTATTTATAAGTTTTTCCATGTTTTGGGGCTATTATGCATACTAAATTTACGTTTGGGGCTATTATGCATACCAGGTCAGCCCGGCCCTAGCCAGAGGTGTTGCCCCTTGGACCCCACTAGGGGCTGCTACTCCTAGGACCCCACTGTCAGGGGCTACCGCCCCTGAACCCCCATTGTCCCGCAGAGGGTCGGTTATGTTTTTATGATGGTTTGTACTTGGTATGTTTTGTACTCAATAAGCTAAGTATTATATATTAAAGTGGAAGATAATATTAATGAAAAGTGGAACTTAATGAATGTTACCCCGGGCCTGTTTGATGATGAAAAGTCTTGCAAGCACTATAATAGACTTCACTTTTATGAGTTTGATGTATGATGATGGATATGTATTCATTAGCGGGCTATGTGCCTTGTAGTGTGAATCAACTGTCGGGGGTTAGCTACCATTTTCATGTGTACCGACTGGGATTGACATTCGTTGTCGATCAACAGGGAGCTCTTGCTTTGTGCAATCTTGTTTATGATGAAGTGAAAGATAATAAAAGAAAGAAAGATAATGGACATGCTTATTAAGACGCAAAATTTTATGTATTAAGTTGTATGCATGGTCGTTTTATGAAGGATAAAGTTTATATTTTCCTATATTAACTAAAATTAGAACTCACTAAGCAAACCTGACTTTTATGCACAATAGTTGGCAGGTAAATGCTGCTGCTGAGGATGGCACAAGGTAGGAAGCTACTTGGGTGGCAATGGATGGCAACCTTGTTTATGAAATCTTTGATTTTAATTTAAGACAAAGTACTATGTTTTTATGCCATTTGAAAGACAAATGCATGAGTACAATATGATTTACAAGTTTCAAATGAATGTCTATTTAATTCCACTGGAATGTTTTGGTTATTAAAATGATTTTTACGCTATGATTAACCAACTGTGAGGCTTCCCGGAAATGAGGCCTTACACCGTCATCTTCAAAACTATGAGGAAACTAATTGCTGCTTCTCTAGGATAGAAATAGCCCTTGTCCCAAAAATGTTAGAGCTCATTACTCAAGGTGACAACCTAGCAACACAAGCTAGTGTTGAACCCACACCTTCTACTTCTTAACCACCAAAACAACCACAAATAACCATCGCTTACCTGAGAAAATCCAAACGAACACCCACACAAGCTATTGAGCTTGTGCAGACCCCCATATCATCAACCATACAGGAAGAATTGGACACCTGAGCTCCCACTTCTCCTGAGGAGCAAACCACTCCCATGTCACCAATGATTAGCGCTAAGGTTTCGCATGATTAGCGCTGAGGTTTCGCATGCTCAGCCTGATGAGCTCACAAGCCCAACAGCCTTAAACCTTCACTCAGAGTCTCAAAACTCTAGTGAACAACCTTTAGGGGAAAGTTACTATCCCTAGCCTCTTGATCTTAACTAACAAATACCCAACTTTAAATTCTATGATAATGAAGACATGGGATCCAGTGAGTACCATGAGTCTCTCTTCTCCTACCCTACTCAAAAAGAGATAGTACTCCTGCTCTCCCTTATTTAGCCCACATCATTCACCCATTACTGAGGTGGATCTCCCTAAACCTGCTCATAAGGTCCATATGGAAGAGGATCTCACTTCTGAAAGTGATTACATCATTAAGACCTAAACCATGGCAACCCAGCCTATTAACACTTCACCTGGAGTTGTCATTGAGCAGGGAAAATCCAGCAGCCAAGAACATCATGCTAGTGGTGAGGAAGAAGACTTTGGTCCTATTCTCTCATCCCCCTATGATTCTTTTGATGAAGATGAGGGGAACATGAGACTAAATGTGCACAAGCTTACTTAAACCTGCACCTATTATTATTTGTCACACCTCAAGGGCAAGGAGGTGTGACGTCACAGACTGGTAACAAACATGGCTGCGGAAACTAACCAACATATGAGCACACAAGGAGAGTATCACATGGCATTACATTACAGTTAAAGCAAATTCAGGCAACAAACCCATGCCCGAGCCAAACAGTTATGAATCCAATACCAATTTAATCCATAAGTTACTTAACATCAAATATAAATTGTCTAGGTGAAATTTAAACTAAACAATGTCATGTGGGTCACGGAACTAGGTCATCCATAAGGTCTTCTAAATCAACCGAGCTTCCATCAAGCGTTAACTGAAACATGCTCAAAAAGATTTTATGTCAACTAAAAAGTTGGTGAATTCAAGTTCTTAAAGTTTAAAAACAAAATGACTCTTTAGAATCCTTATATTAGTTTTAAAAACATAAGTATCACTGTTGTGGGGTCACAATCAACCATGCACTCAGTCCAGGCTAGCCTCTTTAAAACTTGAGTTAATACCGACTAATCCCGAAGTAAAAACTCAGCCTCAAACAATGGACCATACCTGCTGGATGGTTCACCTTAGTATCATATAAAAACTATTACATGACATAAACGACCCTACAGGATCTCAGTGTGGTACCCTTCCTGTTAAGTCATGGGGTCATGACGGAAGGCATTGTGTGTGGGGGATTCCCCAAGTAGATCTACCCATATAGGACAAGCGGTTCACACAAAAATTAATGATTGTGATACAAGTATAAGAAGGTATCAACATTATCCACAACATATAAGCATCATAGAAATAGCACAATAATAATTTTTGTTTAAACAAGCATGCTTCACCCAAAATAATAGTAAAAGGGGAACACTAGATCTCACCTTAGGTTTCAAGCAACAGATTCTTCGTGTACAGAGAATGTTTCAAGACTAGCACCCTAGCATCAAGATTAAGTAATAAGATATGTGCTCTAAGGTCATAACGGGTGTAACTAGGTGTGTCATAAAGTTAAAAGTTCAACCGGCTTGATTTGTTATGGTTTGTGTCAAAAAGTTTCCTTTTAAGGAAAGTAGGGTTTCTTAATGAAAATGACACGTTTTAATACATTTGATCAGTTATATAAGTGAAATTAAGTTCATCAAGCGATTTCTAGTTCAAGGGGTCGAACTATAAAGATTTGGCAGAATTTGCAGTTTAGTACCTCAAGTTTCAAAATTTACAGTTTTTACCCTAAAGTTTGCTTTCTTTCATTTCTTGACTTTTAAGGCTCCTTAATAGTTTTTGGGAGTTAAGTAGTACATACTAATAAGTTTAATTTCCAATCTTACCATAATTTAGATTTGGGATTATTAAACTTATATTTTAAGTTACCGTTATAGTAAAACCGAAGGTTTTAACGACTAGTTTTAGATCTTTAAGTTTTAAGTCTTTAACTTTTGAATATTATCTTAAAGACTTCAAATAAGTTTTATAATGTATTTAAAATGTGTTTGTAAGCTCTTTTGGTTAAAAATCTTGTTTTTAAGATTAACCCGTTAAAACTCGTTTCTACCCGGAATCGACCGTCCAAATACGTTTTTACCAATTTTTCACCAAATTTATGACTTAAGGTTTCTAACTTACTTAAATATTGTGAGTATAATAGGTTTTAAGTTTTTCCTTTTATTTGTTAGGACCTGGTATTTGAACAAAATACCAAATGATTAACGTGTAAACCAAACCAAATAGTGCGGAATCCTATTTGATTGGCGATCCAATCAGTGAGAATGCACGTAGAATCAATAAAGTATTGAATCAAACGTTAAGAATCGATTAGGAATCGATCTACAGCGTTCTATGAACTTGGAGTATGAACTTTGAGGCTTCTGGACGGCTAGGGTACGTCTGGAATCATAATAGAATGAATGCTTATGTTTTTCCACGAATTGGGTTGTATTTATAGGTTAGTGTTGTTCATTCGTGCGACTGAACCATTAGTATGGTTCAGTCGTGCGATTGAACCATGCGGTTGATTCATCCGCACGACTGAGTGTTCAGTCGTGTGATTGAGCCAATCTTATATTACAATCATACGACTGATCCAGTCTCCTGGTTCAGTCGTGCGACTGAGTCATTCGTATGGAGTTATTCATTGCATATGGTCCATTCGTATGGGCCATTCGCATGAGAACTTCATTTTGTTAAGTTTGAATATATTAATTAATATAACATTATGTGTAACAATTCAAACAACCACAAACCTAATTAACCAATTCAACATCGACTCATTAATGAAATATTAAACATTATAAATCACAAACAACCAATATTATTTCATTAACATTCCAAACCTTACATCAGAATCAGACAAACAAGATCTATTACATTCATATCCTGATCTAGGTACATACATGTATCAACAAACTCCCCCTTGGACCTAGATCTCTTCAATGTCTTGTTTTCTGCATCACCTCCTCATACCTTTTGTACTTATCCTCTTTTGTGACTCCTGCGTGAATCTCAAACGCAAAACAGAGTCTTATGACGTTCTGGAACTGGAGGGCTTGTACTATATCCTGCGTGTCATAGAACAGTGGCCACTTGTATAGAGTGTACACATCATTAGCTGACAAGTTGGTAAGCCACATTGGGTCAAATACCCTGATAGTATCCATTTGGCCCTCTTTGTTTAGGACTATGACCGCTTCTCCTGTCCTCCAATCATAGTACCACCACTTAAAGTGTGGAGTGAAGTCCTGTGGCATTTCCCTTAAAGGGATTCTTGACATCGTGCGCGGAGGACTCCACTTCAGCACTATCTTTGGCTTTCCAGTAATGGCATCAACTTCAGACCTTCTGATGTACCTTGTAGGCTGTTGGGGTCTGAAGTTAACCCACCTGGTGTGGTACTCCTTCCTTAGGGCAGCCTCAAACCAGCCTGACATCTTTCTTGGGTCAGCATACAACAGCTTCAGTTTGGCCAGCTGGTTGAGCTCAAAACCTGGTAGAGTCTTTAGATCATGTGGAAATCTAAAGTACTCTATGCCCTTCTCCCTCTTAACTGCATAGACGTTTAGGTCCACAAAATATGCCCACGCTATAATCCTGCCCGACACCTTATGATGTTTCTTAACTCTGTAGAGTTTGGTGTAGGCGTCCTGTTTAGGTGCAGCGCGTTGGGCTCGAACTTCTTCAAAACAAGCAGCCCATTCAGCCTTTCGGATGTCAACATCATCGTTTGAGGCTTGGGCCGTTCCCTCTGTCTTCTCTGACTCCTGCTCCATCTTATCTAGCACCTCAAATGTATCGCTGACAAGGGATTCACCCAGATTGGGGACCACATTTCCCTCATTGTCAGCATACTAAGGGTAGTGCTCTACAGTGACATCTTCTATCTCTATTTCATCAACATCGTTTAGCTCTTCGTCACTAGTAGAGTCACACGTTGGAGCATCCTTCACAATCTTATCGGGATTTAGCTTGAAGATCTCAGCTAGTTGCTCATTTGATAGATCGTGAATTATTTCCCCTTCTTCAGGGGTATAACTCACCGACCTCCTGACGATCCCTTGCTGATCAAGAATCATAGTTAACTGAGTCTTGACCTGCTGAAGGGGAGCAACATCGAATTCATCCCTTTGATAGTTTGGATCTGTTTGATTTAAACATGCAACACATCAACCATTAGTTAATAATCAAAACAGAAATGCATTAATCTTAATATAAACATCGAATACATAAGTTTAAATACATGATTCAAATACAAAAGTAATCAAATACATAGACATCTAATCATTACTTTTCTCTTGGATCACTGGATCATCGCTTGGTGGAGCAGAGGAGGAAGCTTGTTGGTTGGTTCTTCTTGGATCTCCTTTCCTGACCTTGAGCAGAGGCAGATGCAGCTGCATCTCCTCCTTCTTCATCATCATCCTCATTCCTCTCCTCTGTCCTCTCTTCTTCAATCCCCTCATCATCCTCAGTCTCATCATCATCGTCCTCATCATCATCCTCATCATCATCATCACCATCATCACCATCTCCCTATTTAATCTCCAGTGGCTCCTCTTTAGATCCCTTAAGCTTTAGCATGATGGTCTTCTTAGCCTCCTCCAACTCCTCAATCATCTTAGCAGATGTGACACTGTGCTCTTGGAGTTGGGCGATCTCGTGGCTCTGAGCAGCCATTTGTTGGGCCTGCTCATCTATCAACCGAGCCTGCTCCGAGATCTGCTGAGACTACGCCGCAGTAAGATCTGTCAGGTGACGGATCTGCGCCGTCTTCTCCTCATCAGCAGCTAACAAACGCATCACCATCCGGTTCAGCGCTGAAAGCTGTTCCTCTACCCCAATTGGGGGTAGAGGTGATCCGTATATATGTAAGGGATGTGAAGAGGGTCCTGCTTGGTGGCTAGTAGTGGTGGTGGTGGCTGTGGTGAAGATGGGGTTGGTCTGTGAGATAGTGGAGGTGATGTAGGAGTGAAAGATATGGTGGTGGTTGGCATATGTACAGTGGTGGGAGGTATGGTGGTGGTAGTGGTAGTTGTGGTGGCTGTGGTGGTGGATAGTGTGGCTGTAGAGGTGGTAGTGGTGGTGGTAGCTGTGGTGGCTGTGGTGGTGACGAAGGTGAGTCTTCTCTTCTTCTTCTTCTGGCCGTGGGGCTGAGCCATCCTTTTCTTCCTCGATCCAGTTGAGGTGGATGCTCCCCCTAGAACACGGCTAGATGGCTCAGGGGCATAGCTAGGATCTGCAGTAGTCTCTCCCGAATCCCTGGGGCGTTCACCAACCGCCCGGAGTCCATGCTCTGTGGGAACAACCTTGCTTCCCACAGTCCTCGTCAAAGGCTCCTCATCAGACTCTTCTTCCACCTCACCAGGTATGAAGTCCTGGTGGAATCCAGCAGACTCAGCTATGTCACCTGTGGGGGCAGATACTGGAGGTATAACGTCTGTAGCTGTGCCTCTTGGTGGAATAGGCATATCATCTCCAGCATCCCCACTGTCATCATCATCTGAGTCATGAGTGGGTAGAGCAATCTGCTCAACATCCGAATCACTATCGTCGTGGCGCCACTTCCTCCTGGCTGGCACCACGTAGTCCTCCCGGGCCAGATGCCCAAACAATCTCCTGACAGGGGGTTTCACCTACTTCCCCCTGTATACCTTCATCCTCCCCAAGGTGGTATCATCCATCACCTCAAGGACAACAGCATCATCCTTCTCCTTTGGCAGGGAGGGGAGCTTCTGGTCTATGATCATCTGCATAAATCTCGGGTACATACAGAACCCCTCCTTCCCTTTCCCCTCGATGTTCTCCACCAGGTAGGTGAAGATCATCTTGGAGAAGCTGAACGGGTGGTTCAGCACCAACGCAACATACGCGTTCTGGATCTGGTCGGATAGCTCATCAAAACCTCCCTTCCTGGAAGCTATACACTTTAGCAGCACGTGCGCAAGATACTTAAACTGGGGACAGAGGTTGCTCTTGTTGAGCACCCCAGCATTGATGTCCCCAGAGTACTTGGCTCTAAGAAAGCATCCTCTGACAGTGAGGGGGTGTAATCTAGTCGGACAATCAGCATCTTCCCCCAACTGTAACACGATCCTAAGATCCTCCTCCGTGATAGCTATAGCCTCTCCAAAGATGGTACTTCTGATGCAGTGAGGCTCAGAGGATCTATCAACTGTAGCACCTTCCCAGAAGGCCTGCTGAATGGAATGATAAGGAGTGCAGGGAGCACATATGGCGTGTGCAATCCTCGACCTCTGTAGAAAGGTGATAATGCCCGAGAAATCAGCAGCATTTCTGGATGTCAGATCCAGATGAGCACAGATATTGTGCTTCGTACTCATAGTCCATCGACTCGCCATCTGTTACACAAACAAAGTAAACATTAGTACCCATTGACTAAGAATGTCATGAAACATTTGGACTTGAAGAAAAATCTTTCTGTCATGCGATTGAGGTTGTGCGACTGAGATCAGTCGTGCGACTGGGATTCAGTCGTGCGAATGACCCCATGCGTACGACTGAGTGTGCGACTGGACTCATGCGTATATAATCTCATGCGGTTACACCAGTCGTGCGACTGAACTCATACGCATGGTTCAGTCGTGCGGTTAAGCAGTTCGCACCCTTCAGTCGTGCGACTGAAGTTCATCAACCTGTCCATTCGCATGATGTACTGACTGTTCAATTTAAGTTCAATTTTTCACCAATTTTGAGTTTTAGACTTCGTGTTCTGGTTCATTAGACTCGTAATCCATTCTTATAACACCTAACATCTTTAATTTCTTTTGTTTGAGTCATTTAGTTAGGTTATTTAGTCACTTAAGTCTCGGTTGTTTAAACGAGTCCGATTGTACAGATTTTGTGTCAAATTGAATGTTATTGTAGTGTCTCTTCACCGCAAATTACCTGTAGAATCGATGTAAACGGTCAGTATGTACGAAATAGGGGTTTATAGAGATCAAATGAAATTTGGGCAGAGTGGCTTTAGTTCGTGCGATTTAGGGTTAATTTGAGAGTGATGAGTCTCTGCGACCGACTCTCCCTCTATTTATACTAACCCTAAATTCAATCGTGCGACTGGGCTCATACGCACCTTTCAGTCGTGCGATTGGGCCTCAGTCGTGAGATTGGTTCAGTCGCCCTTCTTCAGTCGTCCGACTGGATCTCAGTCGTGCGACTGACTCATTCGTTCGCTCTTAAGCATTCGACTGGGCCAATCGTATGGGCCATTCGGTTGGATGGTCCATACTCATGGTCCATTCGTACGAATGGCTCCCATTCGTATGACAAGTCCATACGAATGGTCCATTCGTGCGAATGGGTCATACTTATGAAATTTTCTGCCATTTTGAACATTTAACATTTAAACCCTTTTTAACTATTGAAATTAACATTATGAGCATTTGATCATCTCAGACATGATCATTTTAACTTGAAAACTTTTGTTCACCTCAAACGTGATCCTTTTAAACACTTTGTCACCTCAGACGTGACCCTTTTAAACTTTGAAAACACATGTGGTCATATCAGACATGACCCTTTTAGGTGAGTTAATCCCATACTGATTTTCATGATGTAGTCCGACGAACAAACAAACTAAAATGACTAACTAACTTAGAAAGTTAAAACTAAAGTACAAGAATTTGACTTGTTTTTGACTTTTTGTGAGGGATCAATCCTAAGATAGAATCTACTGGATTCGCTTCCGGAATAGGCAGCTTCTATTTAGTTTGACCACACCTGGACCAATTCAATTTTGGAATCATACAGGCAGGTCAAATCATTTGGGACTTGTTACCAAAACCTTTTGATGCTTAATTCTTGGTTTTCATCCAGAGTCTTTAGCAAATTTAGGAAATCATACTGGTACTATTAGATTCCCACATTGATTTGAACTTTCAAGAATTGCAGCCACAATGATTGTCAGTATATTTGTCCTCTTAAATCCATACACAGACTTTTGACACAAACTGGTGATAGTTTTAGGTTTAATTATTTCAACTAACATTTGTGGATCCCACACTTATATGGTAATCAACATTCCTCAGGAGATTTTGAGCGGTCTACGGGTATTTTTACAAGAAGAGACTATTCTTAGAGCTTTCAAAGAGAAGCCAATTCCTCAGGTCAGTGCCATCGCACAGCAGAGAGGCACACAACCTATCTCCTTGTTAGAGCAGCTTAATTTTCTTTTGCACAGAATGCACCAACAACATAAGTCATTAGCTTGATAGCATTTGTCTTTCATTTTTTCATGCTTTTCTCTATTTATGGTCATCCGCACACATTTGTGGCGTTTACATGCTCATTACCCCTTATTGGAATATTGTTGATTGTGTTAACCAGTGACAAGATGGGAGCCCACAGTCAGTTGAACAACTTAGTTTGATCTTGAGATCACCAGTCAGGTCTAATCATCTATTGTGTTGAATCTACCGACATATCATTTGTGGTCTAGCAACGCCTAGGTCTACTTTCGTTGTGTTACCTTAGTAGTTACCAGTTTTTCTATCATCTTTCCTTTTATATTGCTCAGACTACACAGATTTATACTTTGGATTTTGCATCTTTTCTAAATTAAATTTTAAAGTCCCTTTTGATTTGTTCTTGTGTACTATCATTTTCCAAAGGGTTTGAATCGGTATCACAGATACGATCTACCTTATATCAGCTATCCATTCCTTCTCCCTCGTTTTTTTTATTTTATTTTTATTTTATTTTTTATTTTTTTTAATGTTACTGGCTGACCTATTCTCCCCCTAAAATTCTAAAATCATGACTGATTTAATTATTTTAGGATTTTAATAGATAGCTAAATAACATGAGTTTAATTTAAACAGAAAATAAAATAAATAAGGAAAATGAAACAGAAAAATTAACTATATTGCATCGGACTACACATGATCATCATCAGGAATAACATCACTTTTCTTTTTAACGCCGTTGACCTCTAACAGATATTGAAAACGTGGTTTATCAAAGGCTTTTGTATAGAGGTCAGCGCGTTGAAAATCAGTATTAATTTTTACCACATCGATTAAGTTTTTTCCAAAACAGTCTCTTATCAAATGGTATTTAATACCGATGTGTTTGGTCTTTGGGTGTTGTACCGGATTTTTAGTTACTGCAATTGCAGCAGAGTTATCAACAAAGATAGGAGTAGAAGAAAACTTTAAACCGTAATCCCGCTTTTGCTGTTGAATCCAGATGATTTGTGAACAGCAACTTGCAGCAGCAACGTATTCGGCTTCACAGGTTGACAAAGCAACCGAGGTCTGCTTCTTACACTGCCAGGTAACTAATCTCCTCCCAAAGAATTGACACCCTGCTGATGTAGACTTGTAGTTCATCTTGCAGCCCCCGTAATCCAAGTCACTGTACGCCGTGAGCTCAAAGTCATCATCATGAGGATACCACAACCCAAGTGTGGGTGTACCCTTCAGATAACGAAATATCCTCTTGACCCCGATCAGATGGTTAACCTTAGGCTTAGCCTGATATCTAGAACATAGACATGTAGCATACATGATATCAGGTCTTGAGGCAGTGAGGTACATGAGGGATCCAATCATTCCTCGGTACATTGTGGCATCTACTAGATCTCCATTTTCATCAGGTGCTATATCATGATTTGTAGCAAGTGGAGTCCCAGTAGCAGAAGCATTCTCCATGTCAAAACGACTGAGAATGTCTCCCACATACTTGGTCTGATGTAGAAATATCCCATTTGGTGTCTGATCCACCTGTAACCCGAGAAAGAATTTCATCTCCCCCATAGCACTCATCTCAAGCTCTTTCTTCATTACTGCTTCAAATTCTTTGCATAATTCTTCGTTCTTTGAACCGAAGATTATGTCATCGACATAGATCTGTACTAGCAGTAGGTCTCCATCTTTTTCTTTGATGAACAACGTGCAGTCAATGACTCCCCTGCGAAAGCCGTGTTTCACAAGATGAGTCGAGAGTTTCTCATACCAGGCCCTTGGAGCTTGATGAAGCCCATATAAGGCCTTGTCGAGTTTGTAAACTCTGTCCCGATGATAAGGATCTTCAAATCCCTTGGGTTGACTGACATACACTGTCTCTCGAAGATACGGATGGCTTCCATGAAGGAATGCACTCTTCACATCTAATTGATAGACTTTAATCTTCATGTATGATGCATAGGCAAGGAAGATACGGATGGCTTCCATCCTTGCCACGGGTGCAAACACTTCATTGTAGTCAATCCCCTCGACTTGGCGAAATCCCTGAACAACCAGTCGAGCCTTGTTCCTGATAATGACCCCTTGGTCATCCTTCTTGCATTTTAAGACCCATTTGGTGCCAATGACCTTAGCACCTTTAGGTCTATCTACTAGAGTCCATACACCTAACTTCTTGAACTGAAGAAGTTCTTCTTACATGGCACTCACCCACGCCTCATCGTTTAGTGCTTCACTGACATATTTTGGCTCAAACTGCGAGACAAAACACCGATAAGCACCATCATGAATGTATCCCTTTTCCATAACAGAGGCATAATCAGCTGAGTACAGCTGATTTCTTGTTTGTACTCCTGATCTGACATCCCCAATGACATTGTCTAGGGGATGATAGACGTTTAGACGTGATCCTGGAGTAGTAGGAACAGCTACCTCAGAGCCAAGATTATGAACATTTGGTTCTGCATCTGAGGTAGATGGAGTTTGAGGTTCCGAAGTCGAAGGAGCATCACTGTTAGATGCTTGTGGGCTTTCAGGAACTGGAACCTGTTCCTCCTGACTGTTCTGGTCATCATCTTCAGCTTCATCTTCTGAGGAGGAGTCACTGTCGTCGACTACTCCCCCTGACTGATTAGATGATTCTCCCTGTGAGCTCGATGATGTTGAATCAAGATGAGATGGTGTGTTCAAGATGTCATACATCATCCGTGTAGCTAACTCGTCATCCGAAGGAGAGATAGGGATGTTGAAGGACTTGAAGAATCCATCATAGTCGAAAAAGTAGTCGGGTCCTTTGCCAGTAGGTGGCGTGGTATATCTCTGAACATCAACATTACACCACACTTCTACTAAACCCGTTGAGTTGTTGTAAACTCTCTTGTTCGGTATGTTGTATCCTAGGAAGATTCCTTCATCAGCCTTCTCGCTGAATTTACCTTCTTGAGTCTTCTTCAGAAGTGTGCACGGAGCGCCAAAAGGTTCGAGATACTCCAGATTAGGTTTACGTTGTTGTAGTAGCTCGTAACATGTCTTTCCGTGGCGCTTGACTATCAGAACTCGATTCAGTGTATAACATGCATTTGCCACTGCCTCATTCCAGAATTGGATAGGCAGTTTCGAGTCTGCCAGCATTGTCCGTGCTGTCTCTATCAAGCTTCTGTTCTTTCTCTCAGCAACACCATTCATCTGAGGCGTGTAGGTAGAAGTGAATTGGTGAACAATTCCCTTTTCCTTGCAGTATGCCTCCATCCACTGATTCTTGAATTCAGTCCCGTTGTCTGAGCGTACTTGTCTAACCTTCAGCTTGTAGAGAGATTCCAGTGTGGTTACTAACTCCTTGAATGACTCAAATGTTTCTGATTTGCCTTTCTTGTAGAGAGATTCAAGAGGAAGTTCTATGGAATGAACTTTCTTTTCCTTATGAGACTTCTTCGTCTGTTTGCCTTTCTTGCAAGCGACACAAAAATCAGGAAGTTGGAAATTCTTGACGTTAACTCCTCTCACAAGATCCTTTTGAATCAAGTGATTCATCTTCCGTTGATTAATGTGTCCCATTCTCCTATGCCAGGAGATGGAGTCCTTCTCAGTGGCTTTTGATAGAAAGCACTGAACTTCATGATCCGTTGTTGAAGCTGTTGAGAGATCCAAAACATAAAGGTCTTTATATCTTGAAGCCGTCATCAGAACCTGGTCCTCCGGAATCACGTAGTCTTTCTTTAGGACGTAACACTTCTTGTTGTCGAATATGACTTTAAATCCTTTATCACAGATTTGGGAAACAGAAAGTAAGTTGTTTTGAAGTTGTTGAACGTAGTTCACCTTATCAAACTTAACTTTCTGATTTCCAACTTCTCCCTGAGCTGTGATATAGCCTCCTTTGTTTCCAGCTAACGAAACATGCCCTCCTTTTATTTGTTTGACGTTTGATAAAAGAGCCCAGTTTCCTGTCATGTGCCTGGATGCTCCGCTGTCTACAAACTACGTGTTGGTTTCAGCACTGTAGCGAACACCCTGCACATACAATGTAAAACATTAGTTTAGGTTAGGAACCCAAGCCTTTACTGGCTTGGGTTTCCCAGAGGCATCACACATCATGAATTCAACCCATTGACCTTTAGAAGGTGAGGGTAGCTCAGGTTCCTTCTTGTCATCATTATCAGACACGCAAGATGACTTTTCTTTCCATAAGCCAGATTTGTGCAATGCCTGTTTGTGATAAATAGTCGACTGGCTAATGGGTTGAACCTTGGGTTCACTAGTTCTTCTAGGTGGAGTTAAGGAACTCCTCTTAGAAGACCTAGGTTTTGAATCCTGAAGTTCAATCTTCTTCCTAGGTGTCTGATAGTAAGGACAAAAGGAAGCAATGTGTCCACACTCTCCACAGTTGTAGCAGGACCTGCTATCAACTTTATGATTAAACTTTCTTTGTGGAGATGTGTGTGACACCCTAGTAACATCACTTAGTTTGGGTTTTGACTCTGTTTCTTTTGATGTTTTCTCTTGTTTAACAAAATTAATTGTTTTAACATGTTTAACTGGTTTTTGACATGAAACTTGTGAAAGATTAACATTAGCAGTCCTTTTAGATTCAGATTTGACTTTGTTTGACCCTGACTTTATATTAACCTTTTCAAATTCTTTTTCCAGATTAACACAAGGCATTTTACCCTTTGCCTTTGAAGTGGCCTCCTTTTGTTTTGTTCCAGATTCAATTGATGAACATGAGGAATCTGGATCACTAACAAGAGGAGTAGACACCACATGATCCTTGATGGGGTTATTATTTATTTGGTCTACTCTTAGTGTTCATCAAGGTCTCAGGTGGTGGTGGAACCACTTTATAACCCAAACCCTCCCCGTTGTTTCTTTCTCTCACTAAGTGTTGGACAATGTGTGATGAACTTGTCCAACTGTGCAGTTTTTGTTTTAAAGAGTTTACTTCTACTTCTAAAACTGCCTTTTGCTTCTTAGTGTCTTCTAGGGAGTTAAGATAATACCTAATGTCATTAGCTTGGTTAAATGCAACTACTTCAGTTTCCCTAAGCTGTTTAGTCAAAAGGTCTATCTTTTCTTTGTAACTATGCTCATTTTGTTTTAAAACTCTATTAGCCTCAGTGCACAGTTGCAAATCCTTTACTAAGTTATCATTATGATCTAATAACCTAGCAAATTTCTGATCAATGCTATCTCTAAATGTATTACAATCAGAACAAGCATGATTTTTAAACAGTTGGTCTGTGGTACTTACCTGAGGAGGTTCAGAAGAATTAGCCATCAACGCAGCATCAGATGTCTCTGGTTCTGGTGATTCTGTCTTTGCTGTAGACATCCCTTCTTCAGGCTTGTAGCTGACCTCAGTTGCAGTTGTTTCTTCACTATTTGACATCGCTATCTCAACTGCAATATCTCCTTCACTCGCGGAATCATCATCTAAGTCTTCCACGCTTGCAATATTAGATTCCCCCGGAGAGACAAACCTAAAGCTCCAGTCCTGTCCTTCATCATCATGGGCAGTCAAGGCTTTTGGATCCTTGCTTGATGAAGTAGAACTGCTAGCTTGCTTGTCTTGACGAGTGAAGGACGAGAATGGGTTCCCGTTCCCCGTCTTCTTTGGCTTCACACATTCTCTCTTGAAGTGACCCTTTTCTCCACAGTTAAAGCAGGTCACTTTACTCTTGTCAAAGCCAAATGTGGTATCCTTAGTAGCAACCAAGTTCTGTCCGGTCTTTTTCACAAACTTCTTCGCCCTCTGGACAGCACTTGCTAAGGCCCACATAATGTCCATCCTCTCCAGTTCCATTTCATCCACCTGCTCGTAGTCCTCATCTACCAGATGGTAGTTTCCAATCTTCCCAGCAACAAGTCCATCATAGGAATGAACTACTGCGGCCAAGAGATCCATGTGCTCTCGAGCTACTTCCACAGTCACGTTACCGAGGTTCTCGGTCTTTAGTCTAGTAGCATTTGCTTCAGATCCAATGTAATGGGTACAAGAAGACCCTGATGTTTCTGATCCTGAAGGAGACGCTTGTGAAGGACCAGATGAGCTAGACACAAATGCAGTCTGAAGAGGAGCTCCAGATGTCTTAGCTTGAGGAGTGGCATTGTACAAAGCTGGATTCTGAGTGTACGAAGACATCTGAGCTCTGTACTTCATCCTAAGTGCTTCTTCTCGCAGCTTTAGAATAAAGTCATTGATATCCAACTTTGCCAACATTTCATTCTGTCTCAGGTTTGACACAAATGAAGCCCACTTTTCTGGCAATCCGTCTGCAAAATTTGACACTTTTTCTTCCATGGTAGTAGCAACCCCATGTGTATGCAGTTCACTCATCAGATGGTAGAATCTATCAATAACATCGTCCAAACTCTCGTTTCCCATTGATGAGAAGTTGTCAAATTCTTTCTTTAGCTCCTTAGCTTTAATTGCCTTCAGCGAAGCATTCCCGTCATATCTCTTTTCCAGCTCATCCCACAATTTCTTGGCCTGCTTATTCTCCGAGTACTGGTGGAAAATATCCTTAGGAATAGACTGTGTGATCAATGCATAGACTCTCTTTTCTGCATTATACTTAACTTTCTGAGCATCAGTCATCCCTCCCAAAGTAAGCTTTACCCCATCGGCTCCCACCGGCATACTGTACCCAATCTCGATAGCTTCCCACAAATTTGGATCCACTCCATTGAGGTAGATCTCAAAACGTTGTTTCCAGTGGGGAAACTCATCTAACGTTAAGAGCTTTGGTGGTTTATTATGATTCCCCACCTCACTCTCAAGTAACAGTAGGTTCTGGATTCTTGAGTCCTTTCCGGCAGTAAACGCTGACATCTGATCTTCCATGTCGATTAACTTTAAGTCTACTAAACACTCTTTCAACTGGTGCGACTGGGTGATGCGAATGGGCTATCCGTGCGAATGAACTATGCGACTGGTTCAATCGTGCGGCTGAACTAAGCGATTGGTTCAGTCGTGCGAATGAAGCTGATGCGTATGAACACTGCGAACGAATGGTTCAGTCGTACGAATGAAGTTGCGACTGGGTCCAATCGTGCGTCTGAACTATGCGAATGAAGTCCAGTCGTGCGAATGGCTCACTCGTGCGACTGAAGCTGCTGTTTTGCGCAAATTTCTAGGTTAAACGTGTTTTAGCCATAAAAATTCGAATTTTCGCTAACCCTAATCGCCTAAGGCCGTAGAAACCGAAACTTGATGAGCAGGGTGATGGGTTTGTTAGAACACAAGACATAGTTTAACCACTTAAACTTTGTAAAAACGTAGCGGAAGATTAGCTTTATAACTTTGTTTATAAGCTGAAAATTTCATGTTCTTAATGGTGTTATTTATATGTATAAAACAAACCCAAATCAAAAGGATCTTTAATATGTGAATAAACAAGCTTTTAACATATGTAAAATCTACATAAAATCACAGCTTCAATGAGCTGTGATATCTACCTTTTTCAGCAGCAAAAACGACCAAAGAAAAAGGATTTTGAATGCTTAGATCGGCCAAGACTTCAAGTGTAGAGGTCCTCAATCTCATATACCCCAAGCCCTTTGCTAAACACCTTCTTGTTAGGAAGAACACCACCAAAATCACTCCTAAAACTCTCCTTTTCTTGCTGCCTGGCCGAAAAATTAGAGAGAAAGAGAGAGGTGTTTTTGTCTATTGCATGTAATAATGAGAGGATTGAGAAAGTTGAGAGACCAAGACAAGTTAATGTCTGTGTTGTTTTCAAAGCAAAAAATGGTCCAATGGGAAAAAAGGGGGGCGGCCAAAATCAAGTTCAAAAGGGGTTTTCCCCCTTTTAAACAAGACACACTCACACATTAAAAGTCTTGTTAACTAGACATACAATTAATAATTTAATTGTATGTACAAGTTATATAACTTATACAATTAACCATTTAACTTATAAGTTTTAATTTCTCATTATTATTTGGTGTCATCTAACTAATTTAAATAACACTTCAAATAATATTATTGAACAAAATATCCTAATAAGTTGTTCCCTCTCATATGCAACTTATTTAGAAAACCCATTTTCTAAATTGGTGTAAATATTTAATTGCATGATCACATCATCAAATAAATATTAATTGGTGTTTGCTAAGCTTGTTATTGGGTATAACCCGACTTGGATCATAACGTACTAACCACGTCAATATTCTAAGTGTCTTGGGCACACAGAATCCTACAATCTCCCACTTGCCCAAGATTCATAGAAGATTGATGCAAGCAGTAAATACCGCCTAACAACGGTTTACTACCCTTAATACGCATGACTTATAGCCATTCAATAACATCATCCTTTTCAAGTACCCTACTTGAAATGATTTAGGTGAATCAATCATCTATCCTTTTGTTACAAATGTCATGTTAAATCCAAGGACACAGAATGATCATTCCTTGTTGATTTAACTTAATCAGGCCTTAGACATCTAACTCTCAACGAATAAGAGGAACAAATTCCATCTTGACTACATACGTTTCTCACAAACACCTCGTGTCATACCTGAACATACCCTTATGTACTGTCCACTATTTCAGGACAGTTAAGAATTAGCTCAAGGTATAATACTTGGTGAATATCAAAACCCAATATGTATCTTAGGTCTGAGGATACCAAATGATATTCACCTTTACTCAAATTTACTTATGATCAATCAATAAGATTCTATGTAGTAAAATTTGAGATGCGGGTTAGTCCAATATTTGTATCCCACAAATATCTATGAACCTTGGTAGCAACCCATTGCTCTATATTCATCCTTATGAATATCAACCAATCCAAGTTCATAATAGTCTTATCCTGAATACTTGTTCCCACAAGTCTGAACGACTACAGACATCTAGAGTAAACAATTTACTCATGGATTAAACATGCTAAATTGGAACATTAATTGAAACATTATAACCAAATAATTTTATTCAAATAATAAAGAGTTCCAAATATCCAAATACAAAATTTACAGATCAAATCCAATCACTAGAATATCGAAGTCCCATGGCACAAGTATGACCTTCATGCTTTGCCTTTTCAAGGAGCTTCGTGAGAGGATCCGCAATGTTTTGATCCGTGTGAACTTTGCGAATACATATCTTTCCTTTTTCAACTTCATCTCGTATGTAGTTGAATCTCCGCTCAATGTGCCTAGTCTTTTGATGAGCACGGGGTTCCTTGATTTGAGCAATCGCACCCTCGTTATCACAAAAGATCTCTAGGGGGTCCTGAATGGAAGGGACTACCACTAGATCGGCAATGAATTTCTTCAACCATGCAGCTTCTTGAGCTGCCAATGAGGCGACGACGTATTCTGATTCTGTAGTTGATAGAGCCACCACATCCTGCTTAGAGCTCTTCCAAGAGACCGCTCCTCCATTCAGAATGAAAATGTATCCCGATTGTGATCGTGAATCGTCACGATCGGTTTGGAAACTCGCATCCGTGTAACCTTTTACAACGAGTTCCTCATCACCAGATCCATAGATTAAGAACATATCTCTTGTCCTCCTTAGGTACTTAAGTATGTTCTTAACAGCCATCCAATGACTGTTTCCAGGATTTTGCTGGTAACGGCTTGTCATGGTTAAGGCGCATGACACGTCCGGTCGAGTGCATATCATCGCATACATGATGGATCCAATAGCAGATGCGTATGGGATTGCCTTCATTTTATCTTGCTCATCCTTTGAGCTTGGACATTGAGTCGTACTCAATATCGTTCCTCTTTGAATAGGTACAGTACCTTTCTTAGAGTTCTCCATCTTGAACCTTTTCAAGATTTTATCAATATACGCACTTTGATTTAAACCAATCAACCGCTTTGATCTATCCCTATAGATATTTATTCCCAGAATATAGGCGGCTTCTCCAAGATCCTTAATGGAAAAACAACTTCCAAGCCAGGTTTTTACACCTTCCAAGGTTGGAATGTCATTTCCAAATAGTAGTATGTCATCAAAATACAATACTAGGAAAGTTACTGTGCTCCCACTAGCCTTCTTATACACCCTCATCAGCATTTTTGATGAAGCCAAATTTCTTTACCTCCTCATCAAAACGATGATTCCAGCTTCTAGATGCTTGTTTCAATCCATAGATTGATTTCTTTAACTTGCATACTTTATTAGGATGTTTTGGATCGACAAAACCTTCAGGCTGAACCATATAGACATCTTCCTCAAGATATCCATTTAGGAAATCCGTTTTGACATCCATTTGCCAAATCTCATAATCATAATGAGCAGCTATGGCAAACAATATCCTTATAGACTTTAGCATCGCAACAGGTGAGAAGGTTTCATCATAATCAACCCCTTGAGTTTGAGTGAAACCCTTTGCTACAAGTCTAGCTTTATAAGTATCCAAGTTTCCATGCATATCGGTTTTCTTCTTGAAAACCCACTTACTTCCAACTACTTTGGAATTAAGAGGTGGTACAACAAGTTCCCAAACTTGATTGTCATACATGGATTGCATCTCAATGTTCATGGCCTCAAGCCATTTGTCACAATCTAAATTGGACACTGCATCATGGTATGTGGTTGGTTCATCTGAATCTACCACATAGCATCCATCCATGAAAAATCCGTATCTTTCAGGTGGATTACTAGTTCTACCACTTCTGCGAACGTTTTGTGTGTGTTGATCAACCCCTTGATCATCCTCAACATCCTCATGTTGAGTGCTAGTTTCAACCAAACGTGCATCGGGTTGTGGTTCTTGATCTTCCTCAAGATCCACTGTTCTACTGCTAGCTCCTTCCATAAGGAACTTTGTTTCTAAGAACTCACCCTTTCTGGCAACAAACACCTTTTGTTCCAGTGGATCATAGAAATAATATCCCATAGAATCTCTAGGATATCCAACAAAGATACACTTGGTGGATCGGACTTCCAATTTGTTTGGGGTGGGAGTCTTAACGTAAGCCTCACAACCCCAGACCCTTAAGTATGATAGGGATGGAACTCTTCCATGCCATATCTCAAAAGGTGTCCTTTCCACCTTTTTGGTTGGGGCCATATTTAGAATACGGGTCGCGGAGAGCAAAGCGAAACCCCAAAATGATAGAGGTAATGTGCTTCTGGCCATCATAGATCGGACCATATCCAATAGGGTTCGATTCCTCCTCTCAGACACACCATTGTGTTGTGGTGTTCCAGGTGGAGTGAGTTATGAGACAATCCCACAACTCCTAAGATGATCTTGAAAAGCATCACTTAGGTATTCACCTCCTCTATCGGTACGGGAGAACTTTAATTGACTTGTTGAGTTGATTTTCCACTTCATTCTTGAAGATTTTGAACATTTCAAAAGCTTCATCTTTGTGCCTTAATAAGTACACATACCCATAGCGACTATAATCGTCGGTAAAGGTAATGAAGTATATTTCACCATCCTAGTCATTGGTTTGAAAGGACCACATACATCCGAATGTATGATTCCTAATAAATCTTTTGCCCTTTCGTTAGTCCCACTAAAGGGTGCCTTAGTCATTTTTCCTTGTAAACAAGATTCACACACATCAAATGAATCACATTCACTTGTTTTTAAAAGACCATCTTTTGAAGTGTTTGTATACGTTTCCTGTTTATATGACCAAGACGACAATGCCAAAGATAGGTATCACTCAAATCCAACTTGAGTTTCTTGGTGTTAGTATGGTACAATGAACTATTTAAAGCATTTTCATGAACCAATTCATAAATACCATTAATGGGAATTGCTTTAAAATAGAACATATCATTTAAAGAAACATGAATATCATTTTCAACAAAAGATAATACATAATCATAATGTCTTAATTGGGATACAGAAATAATGTTCCTAGTCAAACTAGGAGCATACAAAACATTCTTCAAATAACATCCCAAGCCACTTGGAAGTTTTAGGATGTAGTCCCCACGAGCTTCAACTTGGACTTTGGTTCCGTTGCCCATGAAGAGGCTAACATCCCCTTGATTGAAGTCCCTACTTCTTTTGAACCCCTACAACAAATTGCAAATATGAGTTCCACATCCGGTATCTAATACCCATGTGTTTGAAGATGTAACATTAAGATCAATATGAATCATGTATGTTGTACCTGAGGTCTGCCCGGCATCCCTCTTTGCTTTCAACTCTTGGAGATGGACGGGACAATTCCTTGCCCAATGTCCAATCTCCCCACACTTGAAGCATGGGTCATTAGTAGCAACCTTTTGCTTCTTCTCTTGTGGTTTGGGTGGTACCCTTACCACCCCTTTCCCTTTTCCCCAAATGGGTCCCTTACCCTTGGCAACCTTTGCCTTGGGTGCGGGATAAGGCCTTTTCTTGTTCCCACCTTCATTGATGGTGAGAACGGGTAAAACCCTTTTACCCATGGCCACCTCGGCCGTTTTCAGCATTGAGTGAAGCTCACCAATGCTTTTGTCCCAAGCATTCATGTTGTAGTTCAACACAAATGTCTCGAACTTCTTGGTAAGGCCATTAAGGATCAAATACGTGGCCAATTCCTTCGAGACGGGACAATTAAGCCTCTCGAGGCGGTCAATATGACTTTTCATCTTAAGTACATAAGATGAAACAGATTGGTTGTCGTCCATACGACATGCATGGAGTGCTCGAACCGTTTCGAAGCGCTCAACCCTTGCTTGCTGTTGGAACGTTTCCTTCAGCTGGGTTATCATGTCATAAGCTCCTGATGTTCATACTCCTTTTGGAGATCCGGAGTCATGCTCGCTAGCATGAGACAAGACACTTGGACGGAGTCCTCAGTGTACTTCAACCAATCGTTGAAGGCCTCCTCATCATCCTCAGTAGGTTGATCGGGGATAGGGTCGTCTAAAACATATGATCGTCTCTCTTGCTTGAGAACGATTCTCAAGTTTCGATACCAATCAATAAAGTTGTTATGATTTAGACGTTCCTTTTGGAGGATCGCTCGTAATGATTGGTTGGACGCGGATGAGTTATCGTGATTTTCATTGTTGGTGGCCATCTACAAAATTTAACAAAGATCTATTTTAGTATTTTCGATATTGCTATTTTAATAATTAATGCCTTTTAAGGTCATTTTTATATTAAAATCTAGAACCCAACATTACATTTAAATTGTGGTTAGGTGACCTTTATCCCACGATTTAAATTAATAAGGTGGTCAACGATTGACTGTTGCAACCATTTGCAACTTCTAGAGGCATGGGATCGACTTTAAACATCATATGTAAAGTCGGCATGTTAATCCCATCAACACCATTTGGAAACCATATTTAGGTGATCCATTTAACATGGTTTGCAAATCAAGTTATCCTACTTGCACACACGTGTGAGTTTACCCACATAAGTGGTTAGATGACCTTTATCCCACCAATGTGGTATCCCCACCTTAAATCACAAGTTCCCTCTAAATGGTTAGGTGACCTTTATCCCATTTAGAGTTTCCAAATGACTCAAGTGTTGTGCAAAAGGACGGTGTTAAACTTGTTTGTCAAAAGTTTAGAGATTTCATAATTCTAGTTTTAGAAAACTCTATGTACTTGTATTTGCATGCTTTCAAATACAAGATACCCTATGGTTCTTTTAATAAAACCATTTTATTATAAAATCATTAAATCATTTTAATAACCTTTTATTACATTTTAATGATTAAGAACCATCATTTTTATAACTTGTTAAGTTTGTTAATAGTTTGTAATGCATGTCAAAATTTCAACCATACAATCAAATAACAAACATTCAAACAAGCATAAGCATAAACAACCATAATGTGCATAACCTTAGCTACTATTGTGACCACACTTGTTTGCCATCACAAGTGTGGTCATTTGGTCTTTCCTAAGGGTTGAAATCAACACAAAATTGAGGTCATTATAGACCCACACTTGAACTTGCATCCATATGCTTCAAGTTCCATGTCTTTGATGTCCATCTTTGGGTCTTGATCTTGTGCATCTTCCTTTTACAAAAATTGTATCCTAATACATTTTTCTAATAAAAGAAATGCACCTAATCTATTAATTACATAACCAAATGAATAAATAATTACAACCCAAATAATAAACATAAATATTACAACCCAATTGAATGAATAAAAACCAACCATTCCAATCATCCAAATCAAAAGGCCAAAGGCTAGGTTATGCACACTAACATCCAATGATCATATCATCCAAACATATAATGAAACCCCACTTAAAACCACCAAATTTCAGCCAACAAAAACTGAAATTTTGGGTTTTAAACATTGTCCAAACAATCAACATTTCATAATATATATCTTTCAAGGTCTAATCACTAGCATGTGTGATATGACCTTGAAAGTTTGGGGAATCATTCATACAAAATATAGCAGCCCAAAATCAGCCTTAATAAGTTGATAATACTTCTTTAAAACCGATTTTAAAGACTAAGAACAAGCAAGTTATCCACATAACCGGCTCTTGATGCCATTGATGGGTTTGTTAGAACACAAGACATAGTTTAACCACTTAAACTTTGTAAAAACGCAGCGGAAGATTAGCTTTATAACTTTGTTTATAAGCTGAAAATTTCATATTCTTAATGGTGTTATTTATATGTATAAAACAAACCCAAATCAAAAGGATCTTTAATATGTGAATAAACAAGCTATTAACATATGTAAAATCTACATAAGTCACAGCTTCAATGAGCTGTGATATCTACCTTTTTCAGCAGCAAAAACGAACAAAGAAAAAGGATTTTGGATGCTTAGATCGGCCAAGACTTCAAGTGTAGAGGTCCTCAATCTCATATACCCCAAGCCCTTTGCTAAACACCTTCTTGTTAGGAAGAACACCACCAAAATCACTCCTAAAACTCTCCTTTTCTTGTTGCCTGGCCGAAAAATTAGAGAGAAAGAGAGAGGTGTTTTTGTCTATTGCATGTAATAATGAGAGGATTGAGAAAGTTGAGAGACCAAGACAAGTTAATGTGTGTGTTGTTTTCAAAGCAAAAAATGGTCCAATGGAAAAAAGGGGGGCGGCCAAAATCAAGTTCAAATGGGGTTTTCCCCCTTTTAAACAAGACACATTCACACATTAAAAGTCTTGTTAACTACACATACAATTAACAATTAAATTGTATGTACAAGTTATATAACTTATAAAATTAACCATTTAACTTATAAGTTTTAATTTCTCATTATTATTTGGTGTCATCTAACTAATTTAAATAACACTTCAAATAATATTATTGAACAAAATATCCTAATAAGTTGTTCCCTCTCATATGCAACTTATTTAGAAAACCCATTTTCTAATTTGGTGTAAATATTTAATTGCATGATCACATCATCAAATAAATATTAATTGGTGTTTGCTAAGCTTGTTATTGGGTATAACCCGACTTGGATCATAACGTACTAACCACATCAATATTCTAAGTGTCTTGGGCACACAGAATCCTACACAGGGGACGTCCAAGACAACTTTTGACACAAAAAGATTGCGTTTTTAGAGTAAAAACACAAACTTTTTATCAACCTTAATTGAATCACACGTAATCAAGAGCCAAAGCTCTGATACCACTTGTTAGGACCTGGTATTTGAATGAAATACCGAATGATTAACATGTAAACCAAACCAAATAGTGCGGAATCCTATTTGATTGGCGATCCAATTTGTGAGAACGCACGTAGAATCAATAAAGTATTGAATCAAACGATAAGAATCGATTAGGAATCGATCTACAGCGTTCTATGAACTTGGAGTATGAACTTTGAGGCTTTTGGACGGCTAGGGTACGTCTGGAATTGTAATAGAATGAATGCTTACGTTTTTTCACGAATTGGGTTGTATTTATAGGTTAGTGTTGTTCATTCGTGCGACTGAACCATTAGTATGGTTCAGTCGTGCGATTGAACCATGCGGTTGATTCATCCGCACGACTGAGTGTTCAGTCGTGCGATTGAGCCAATCTTATATTACAATCATACGACTGATCCAGTCTCCTGGTTCAGTCGTGCGACTGAGTCATTTGTATGGAGTTATTCATGCGTATGGTCCATTCGTATGGGCCATTCGCATGAGAACTTCATTTTGTTAAGTTTGAATGTATTAATTAATATAACATTATGTGTAACAATTCAAACAACCACAAACCTAATTAACCAATTCAGCATCGACTCATTAATGAAATATTAAACATTATAAATCACAAACAACCAATATTATTTTATTAACATTCCAAACATTACATCAGAATCAGACAAACAAGATCAATTACATTCATATCCTGATCTAGGTACATACATGTATCAACATTATTTCTAAGGTTCCATCCAAAAATTACCCGGTTAAGACCCGTTTTTAACTAAATATTCCATTTAAATAATCTTTTGACCCAATAATCAACAAATCCAACCATTTTGACCATGATAATCATTTTAGAGCCTTGAATTCTTTTTAATATAGTTACTTTCTATTTTTTCCTATTTTTAAGTTATTTTACCACTTTTCGTGTCCCCAAATAAGCTTATAATGTCTACAAGTCCATCCTTTTATCATTTCAGCCATCAACACCATCTTATACACATTAAATATCACTAAACTTACTGGAAATTGGGTCTTAACTCACGGATTCAACATATATACATACATATTGTTTTTATTTAGTGATTTACACCATTTACACATGTCTAAAACATTATAAATTGTGCACCATCATCACCAAATCATTTTGTAACTTTCAAATCATTAAGGTGTTTATAAACTATTTTTAAGCAGGTTACAAGCTTTGATTAGGAGGGTTTTCAAGACATAAGAATAGATGGTGCTAAATCACACAAAGAGGGTTTTCAAGGTGTAAACTTGTGCACCATCCATAGAATCATTAATCTATCATGAGATATACCTTAAATAAAGTTAAAAGCTCCTCAAGAACAAGATTCTAGCAGCAAGTTTTTGTTAGAACAAAGAGAGTAAGATTTTGGTAGAAATATGGAGGAAAATCTTATGATATAGCTTGGTTCAGGTGTGTAGAAGCTTACACTTTAAATGGTTCACGACTTTGAGAGGTTAGAGGGACAAGATGAGCCGGAGACTCTCGAACAAGGGCTGGAGAGAGTCGACCTAGCAAGAACCATGCACCAAAGCTCACAAAATGACATTTCCTTGCTTGTTTGAAGCTTGGATAATGTTGGAATGTTGGTGTTCTTCAAATTTTTGCTTAGAATGGTGATGAAATCGTGGGTGTGTATGTGTGTGTTCAGCTGGAGTCTGAGAGAGAAGAGGGAGAGAATGAGTGTGTGTGTGGGGGGGGGGGTTTGAATTTGTATGTATGGAAAAGTGGGAGATAGAGTGGAGTGTGGTTGTGGGTTTTGGGGAAATAAGGGAGGGAGTGGGTTGGTGGGTTAGGGGCGGCCAAAATGGGGAGTGTAGTGGGGGATTAAAATTTTATTTTAATTGTAGATTAATATTATGTAGTGTTGTTTTGTTGTGTAGTGTAGTATTTTAGGTGGTAGTTTCTAGTTAAATGTTTTTAAGTATTATGTGTGTATATACATGTTTTTAATCGTGAATTGTGTGTGTGCGCACACACTTTAATTATTTCAATTAAGTTCTTGATTATCGGTGTCTAATCAAATTTTCCAGGAACGTGAAAATATTCTACGCTAAGGCTAGACCTAAAGAAATCATGGAAGAAATGAGGTATTAGCAATAACAATAACAACAACAACAATAATAATAATAATAATAATAATAATAATAATAATAATAATAATAATAATAATAATAATAATAATAATAATAATAATAATAATAATAATAATAATAATAATAATAAAATATAATAATAATAATAATAATAATAATAATAATAATAATAATAATAATAATAATAATAATAATAATAATAATAATAATAATAATAATAATAATAATAATAGTAATAATAATAACAACAACAACAAGAAGAAGATGAAGAAGAAGAAGAAGAAGAAGAAGAATAGGAATAATGATACATGAGATTTAAGGTTAGAATTATGACCTAGGGATCGGTTATTACATTCTCCCACCGTTTAGGAAATTTCAGACGAAATTTTAGCTTCGATTAAACCTTAGAACGGGTGGGCTTGGAAAGGTGCGGGTATTCCTTCCTCATCTCATCTTCTCGTTCCCAAGTGAACTCAGGTCCTCGCTTAGAGTTCCATCTTACTTTCACCTTGGGTATACGGCTTCGTCTAAGTTTCTCGACCAGTCGATCGATAATCTCAATGGGTTCTTCCATGAAGTTCAACTTATTATTAATTCTTGCCTCCTTCAATGGCAATTCTCAATCTTAGTCTAGTAGACACTTCTTCAAGTTTGACACATGGATGGTGTCATGTATGTAACTCAGTTCTTAGGGTAGCCTCAGTTGATATGCTAGTAGGCCAACTCTTGCCAATATTTTGAAGGGGCTTAGTTTGCCTTTCTTGCCAAATCTCACGGCTCCTTTCCAAGGTGCAACCTTTAACATCACTCTATCACCTAATTGGAATTCCAAGGGTTTTAGTCTTCTGTCGGCATATTTCTTTTGACGATCCCTGGCTGCTCTCAGTCGCTATTTAATCTTAATTATTTTGTCGGTGGTTTCCATTATGATGTTGGGTCCCATTACTTGGCTATCACCAACCTCATTCCAACTCAATGGTGATCAACATTTCCTACCGTATAGGGCTTCATACGGGGCTGCTTTTATACTTGTGTGGTATCTATTATTTTAGGAGAACTCCACTAGGGGAAGATGGTTATCCCAGCTTCCACCAAAGTCAATCACGCAAGCTCTCAGCATGTCCTCCAAGGTTTGAATTGTCCTTTTCACTTTGTCTGTCAGTTTGGGGGTGATATGTAGTGCTTAAGTAGAGTCGGGTCACTAGAGCCTATTGGAGAGATTTCCAAAATCATGAAGTGAAACGACTATCCCGGTCTGAGATGATCAACAGTGGCACCCCATGCCTGGTCATGATCTCGTTAATGTATAATCAGGCTAATATTGACAAGTCGTAATCCTTTCTGATTGGTAAGAAGTGGGTTGACTAGGTAAGTCTGTCCACGATTACCCAAATAACATCATGACCACGGAAGATTCTAGGTAGTTTCGTGACAAACTCCATGCTGATATTATCCCATTTCCACTCAGGAATCTCAGGTTTTTGTAAATTCTCTGACGGTTTTTGATTTTCATCCTTTGCCATTGCCCATCAGGCATTTTCCCACATAGGTGGCAATTGATCTCTTAATTCCGGGCCACCAAAACAGTGTCTTTATGTCTTTGTACATCTTGTCACTCCCCGAGTGAATCGAATACCTAGATTTGTGGGCTTCGTCTAAAATTACCTATCTGAGCCCTCCATTCTTTGGTACCCAAGTCCTTCCTTCGCACTTGTACAACCCATCATTACTCACCTCCAGTTGGTTTTCCATCCCTGTTAGCATCTCATCAGCCAGTTTATCCTTTTTCAAAGCATCCCTTTGTGCTTCTTTTATTCTAGTGACAAGGTTAGCATACACGCTCATCCTCAGGGCGCGAACACGAAGGGGTTTTCCTTTTTCTTTCTACTCAAGGCATCTGCCACCATATTAACCTTGCCAGGATGGTAGCGGATTTCACACTCGTAGTGGCTCAACAGTTCCCCCCATATCCTTTGTCGCATGTTTAGCATTTTCTGGTCAAGAATGTGTTGCAGGCTATTGTGATGAGTGTAAATAACGTACTTAGTACCGTAGAGGTAGTGTCTCCACATTTTGAATGCAAACACCACGACACCCAATTCCACTTTATGTGTTGTGTAATTTCTTTCATGCTCGTTCAACAGTCTGGACGTGTAAGCGATCACTTTGTCTCGCTGCATTAGTACACATCCCAATCCCTGACATGAGGCGTCGTAATAGACCACGAAGTCCTCAACTCCTTCTGGTAGGGCAAGGATAGGTGCACTGCATAGGTTTTCCTTTAACGTGTCAAAGGCTTCAACTTTCCCCACTCAAAAGATGTATTCTTCTTGGTCAAAGCGGTTAGAGACTGTACAATTTGTGAGAAGTCTTTGATAAACCTTCGGTAATATCCAGCCAAACCGAGGAATTTTATGATCTCGGTAGGAGTTTCAGGGATCATCCAATTCTTGAAGGCCTTTATTTTCGTTAGATCCACTTGAATTCCATCTTTATTCACTACATGTCCCAGAAACTAGATTTCACGCATCCAAAACTTGCATTTGGAGAATTTTGCGTATAATTTCTCGTTCTTAAGTAATTCAAGGATCAGTCGGAGATGCTTTTAATGCTCTTCTTTGCTACGGGAATAGATCAAGATATCCTCAATAAATACAATCACAAACTTGTCTAGATATGGACAGCATACTCGATTCATGAGATCCATGAATGCCGTTGGTGTGTTAGTCAATCCGAATGGCATGACTAGGTACTCATAATGTCCATACCTAGTTTGAAGGCTGTTTTGGGGATGTATTCCTCTCGTATCTTTAATTGGTGGTATCGGGATATTAAGTCTATCTTGGAGAAATAGCTGGCTCCTTGCAGCTGATTGAATAAGTCATCAATTCTCGGAAGGGGATAACGGTTCTTTACTATAAGCTTGTTTAACTCCCTATAATCAATGCACATTCGTAGGGTTCTATCGTTTTTTTAAGAAATAGTACCGAAGCACCCCACGTTGACACACTTGGTCGTATAAACCCCTTGTCAAGCAACTCTTGAATTTGTAGCATTAGTTCCTTCATCTCGGGTGGAGCGAGTCAGTAAGGTGCTTTGGCCACCAGCGCGGCACCAGATACTAAATCTATTTGGAACTCAATTTGTCGGGTTGGAAGGAGCTCGGTAGGTCTTCGGGAAATACTTTTGAGTACTCAAACACCACCGGTATATCTTCAATTTTCTGCTCTTCTCTTGCTTTCATCACGTAAATTATGAATGTTGGGCGTCCTTTCTTGAGGCTCTTGGTAGCCTTTAGGTGGGATATCATGGGGTAGAGCGGGTAGTTCCTCTTACCGTGGACAACTAATGTCTTTCCACCAGCTAATGGTATCTTAAGCGAACGCTCATCACACACGATTTCAGCTTTATTTTTAGCCAACCAATCCATCCCTACTACCACATCAAAGCCTCCTAATGTAATGGGCATTAGGTCTATCTTAAATGGACTCTCTAGGACCGTTTTGCAATCCTTAAGGATTTCATTAGTCTCTATTACATTACCATCAGCCAATTTTACGGTAAATGCATCGGTTAAGGAGCAAGCGGTCACATCAATCAAAGACCTAAAGGTAGCAGAAACAAAACTAGCAGTTGCTCCAGTATCGAATAGAATGGTAGCAGGGTGGTAGTTTATAAGGAACGTACCATTGACCATAGCGGGTTCTTTACGAGCACCAGTTGGGTCCATCACGAATGCTCTTCCCTAGGGCTTATTGGGCCTGACATCCTTATCTCTTCCCAGCTTAGGACACTTATTCCTCATGTGCCCTAGATCTCCACACTCATTACATTCTTTACCTAGCGCGTATGTACAATCCTTAATTAAGTGACCAGTTCATTTGCATCTGAAACATGGCATCAGGTTGCACTCCCCTTGATGATGCAGTTTGCACCCATTGCAGAAAGGGCTCTTACCCAAGTATAGCTTCCGAACCCTTCCACCTTGGTCATCATGCCAAATACCTTCACCACCCTTCTTGTTTGAACTACTGCTGCCAATTGTCTTCTTAACATCAAACCATTTCCTCTTCTCACCCATCAACTTCCTTTTATCCTCTACCTTTATCTACTCTGTCCATCCAATCCTAACTAGGTCATCAATCAAGCTACAAGTGAAGTCAACCGTAACTTGTAGGGTTGTGGGCCTAGAGGATCAGACCATACCCCTAACTCTAGGATGTAGTCCCCAAATGAAACGAACTACACCTTTAGTTTCTGGTATCACTAGATGTGGCACTAGTCAAGACAAAGCCAAAAAACGGTTGATGTAGTCAGTGTAGTTAGGACCTTTCATTTCTAAGCACAGGCATTCAGACTCTAACCTCTCAAGGTTGTTGATTGGGCAATATTTGTTGGTTATCAACTCCCTGAATTCGGTCCAATTCATTCAATCTGCGGTGTTTCTTCCTTGAGGCTGAATAATAGTTTTCCAGCACTTCAGTGCCGATCCTTTGAGTTATTAGGATGCACACCTCACCATGTGTTCCATCTTGCACTCGATGATATCCAACACGGCTTCCATCTCGTCTAACCATCGGTAGGTCTCTATCGCACCCTCGGTGCCATAGAAATCCTTTGGCTTGCACGCCATGAAGGTTTTGTAGAAACATCCATTCCTTAACTCTTCGGCATCATCATTGTTGCACGACTTCCATCTGGGCAATGATGGTTGGAATGGCATTAGCAATTTGTTTTACTACTAGGTTAGCAATTCTATCGTCGTTCTCCTGATTGACATTCTCTCAACGAGGAGTTCCTAGTGGAGTAGGTGGTTGGTTGTCTATCGATATAACTTCTGCATGTTGGCCTCTAGTGGTTCCTCGTCATCCAATACGAGTTTCTCGTTTGGTCGGGATTCAGGTTCCTCATCTTCCAATACGAGTTCCTCGGTGTAACTAGGTGTGTCATAAAGTTAAAAGTTCAACCGACTTGATTTGTTATGGTTTGCGTCAAAAAGTTTGCTTTTAAGGAAAGTTAGGGTTTCTTAATGAAAATGATAGGTTTTAATAATTTTGATCAGTTATATAAGTGAAATTAAGTTTATCAAGTGATTTTAGTCCAAGGGGTTGAATTATAAAGATTTGGCAAAATTTACAGTTTAGTCCCTCAAGTTTCAAAATTTACAGTTTTTACCCTAAAGTTTGCTTTCTTTCATATCTTGACTTTTAAGGCCCCTTAATAGTTCTTTGGAGTTAAGTAGTACACATTAATAAATTAAATTTCTAGTCTTCCTAGATTTTAGATTTGGGATTATTAAACTTATATCTTAAGTTACCCATTGCGATAAAACCGAAGGTTTTAACGGCTAGTTTTAGATCTTTCAGTTTTAAGTCATTAACTTTTAATATTATTTTAAAGACTTCTAATAAGTTTATAATCTGTTATGTGTTTTTAAGCTCTTTTTGTTAGAAATCTTGTTTTTAAGATTAACTCGTTAAAACTCGTTCCTATCCGGAACCGACCGTCCAAATATGTTTTTGACCAATTTTTCATGAAATTCATGTATTAAGGTTTCTAACCTACTGAAATATTGTGATTTTCATAGGTTTTAAGTTTCTCCTTTTATTTCTAAGGTTTCATCCAAAAATCACCTAGTTAAGGCCCGTTTTTAACGAAAAATACCATTTAAATCATCACCCAATAATCAACAAATCCGACCATTTTGAACATGATAATCATTTCAGAGCCTGGAATTCTTTTTATTATAGTTACTTTATAATTTTTCCTATTTTTAAGTTATTTTACCACTTTTCGGGTCCCCAAATAAGCTTAAATGTCTACAAGTCCATCCGTTTATCATTTTCAGCCATTAACACCATCTTATACACATTTAATATCACTAAAATTTATGGAAATTGGGTCTTAACTCATGGATTCAACATATATACATAAATATTGCTTTTATTGAGTGATTTACACCATTTACACATGTGTAAACATTATAAATCATGCACCATCATCACCAAATCATTTTGTAACTTTCAAACCAGGTTATTAAGGTGTTTATAAACTATTTTTAAGCAGGTTACAAGCTTTGATTAGGAGGGTTTTCAAGACATAAGAATAGATGATGCTAAACCACACAAAAGAGGGTTTTCAAGGTGTAAACTTGTGCACCATCCATAGAATCATTAATCTATCATGAGATATACCTTAAATGAAGTTAAAAGCTTCTCAAGAACAAGCTTATAGCAGCAAGTTTATGCTAGAACAAAGAGAGTAAGAATTTTTGTAGAAATATGGAGAAAATTCTTAAGATATAGCTTGGTTCGGGTGTGTAGAAGCTTACACTTTAAATGGTTCGCGACTTTGAGAGGATAGAGTGACAAGATGAGCTGGAGACTCTCGAACAAGGGCTGGAGAGAGTCTACCTAGCAAGAACCGTGCACCAAAGCTCACAAAATGACACCTCCTTGCTTGTTTGAAGCTTGGATAATGTTGGAATGTTGGTGTTCTTCGAATTTTTACTTAGATTGGTGATGAAACCGTGGTTGTCTGTGTGTGTGTTCAGTTGGAATCCGAGAGAGAAGAGAAAGAGAATGAGTGTGTGTGTGTGTGTGGTTTGAATTTGCATGTATGGAAAAGTAAGAGATAGAGTGGAGTGTGGTTGTGGGTTTTGGGGAAACAAGGGAGGGAGTGGGTTGGTGGGTTAGGGGCGACCGAAATATGGAGTGTAGTCGGGGATTAAAATTTTATTTTAATTGTAGATTAATATTATGTAGTGTTGTTTTTTTGTGTGGTGTAGTATTTTATCTGGTAGTTTCTAGTTATATGTTTTTAATTATTATGTGTATATACATGTTTTTAACCGTGAGTTGTGTGTGTGTGCCCACATTTAATTATTTCAATCAAGTTCTTGAATTATTAATGTGTCTAATTAAATTTTCCAGAAACATGAAAATATCCTACACTAAGGCTAGACCTAAAGAAATCATGGAAGAATTGAGGTATTAGCAATAATAATAATAATAATAATAATAATAATAATAATAATAATAATAATAATAATAATAATAATAATAATATAATAATAATAATAATAATAATAATAATAATAATAATAATAATATAATAATAATAATAATAATAATAATAATAATAATAATAATAATAATAATAATAATAATAATAATAATAATAATAATAATAATAATAATAATAATAATAATAATAATAATAATAATAATAATAATAATAATAATAATAATAATAATAATAATAATAAGTAATAATAATAGTAATAATAATAGTAATAATAAGTAACAATAATAGTAATAATAATAGTAATAATAATAGTAACAATATAGTAACAATAATAGTAACAATAATAGTAACAATAATAGTAACAATGATAATAACAATAATAGCAATAATAATAATAATAATAATAATAATAATAATAATAATAATAATAATAATAATAATAATAATAATAATAATAATAATAATAATAATAATAATAATAATAATAATAATAATAATAATTGTAAGGATTCCTGTAAGTCTGATGCAGCCAAAACATCGAAAGTCTCTCTACATGCTTGCACTGAAGAGAAGTAGAAATGCTTCGAAAGTTTTACACCTTGCACTAAAAAATATTTTAAGTGTAAAATCTTCCGAAGCCAAGACCAACATCTTCCGAAGCCAAAAGTGAAGTCTTCCGAAGCCAAAGAGTGAAGACAGATTTCTTCCGAAAACTTTTATGTACATGCTTTTATCTAATGTACTTTACCATAAAGCTGGACCACCTTTCCGCTGCAACTCTGTTCAGTCACCAACTTACATGAGTTGGTGAAAAGGTCCATGCCTTTGGTAACTGTACATTGAGGTCTTGAGTCTAAGCTTTCTACTTTATGTACTTTTATCCTTTTTATAATATATTAGGATGTGAGCTATGACATGTCATAGTCACTAGTCAAAAGGCAATATGCCTTTTGACTCTAAATTTGATTTTGCTATTATCTAGTTTTATGTATCCAACTAGCCTTCAAAGTATGGCCGGCTGTAGGATGTAGTATAAAGTATCTCAAGTGCATGTAACTCTGAATCTATGCTTTGTAAAATTTTGTAAAAAGATCTTGAGAAGCAATATACAGCATTCTTGAAAACAATATACTTGTGTTGTTAAGCTATCTTGTTCTGTCTCATATTTTACTTGTGTTCTTAGCATCTTTCATATAAGTTACCTGTTTCCTATTTGATCTGTTAAGTGTTCTAAAGAACTCTCCTCGTTGTGTTGTTGTGTTGTAAGTGCATACCCTTCAACGGTCCTGCATTTGGTATCAGAGCATTCCAGGCTCTTGATATAAGATTTCACCATCTTAAGATACCTCTCACACATAAAATACTTAACAACTCAAATAGCAGCTATTACTAAAGCTGATATGGAAACTGGAACTATGACGAAGTCTCCACTGATCACTCCTGAAGACTTTGATACTTGGTGTCAAAAATGAAAGGCTTCATCAAGTTTCAAGACTCCAGGATGTGGGACTCTGTTGTTCAAGGACCTTACATACCAAGCACCACTTCTTCTACTAGTGGTGATATGATTCCAAAGGCCGTGGTTGATTATTTTGAAGAAGACAGGAAAAGAATAGAGATTGATCAAAAAGCCATGACAGCCCTTCAAACAGCTCTTCCAAACTCCATCTACAAAGGCTTCAAGAAGTGCAAAACTGCCAAACAACTATGGGAAGCACTGAAGCTTATGTATGAGGGATCCAATGAAGCAAAGGAGAACAAAAAGGATCTCCTAAAATAGCAGTTTGAAAACTTCACCTTCAAAGCACATGAGACCATGACTCAACAATACTTCAGGTATGTTGTGATTGTGGATACTCTAATGGATGTTGGAGTAACTCTTAAGAACAGGGACATTATAAGGAAGTTTATGTCCTCTCTTCCTAGACAATGGACATATTATTATGTTGTTATCAAGAGGATTGAGAACCTTAAGACTCTTACTCTTACAGAGTTGTATTGTATTCTCAGTGGATACCAGATGGAGATGAATATGCAAAACTCATCTAGTAACTCCAGCAATCAACTGAGTTTAGCCATCCATGTGGTTGAAAAGGAAAGCATTGAGCCACAACATCATCTTATATGCTACCTTGACAACTTACAAAAGGGTCCTTTCATCACCTTCCCAGAGACTCCAAGATAAAGCTACACTCAAGGAAGTCCTTTCCAAGAGATAAGTTCTTCTCATGCTTTTGTCTCTGTTGATGAAACCACAGGCAACTTTCGGTTCACCCTTGAAGACTTGGACTGTATCCATCTAGATGACCTGGAGTACATGGAGATAGTTCAGCAGATGGGTTTTCTCACTCACAAAGCCAAGAAGTTCTATAAGAGGACATGGAGAAAGTTTCCAAGCAATGCAGCCAGTGGAAAGTTTGGGCTAGACAAAAACAATGTAACGTGTTACAACTGTAACCAGATGGGACACTTTGCAAGGTAGTGTAAGGCACCAAGGACAAATGATGGCCAAACACAAGCCAGACGAAACTACACTGAGAGAGCTCCCCAAAATGAGAAGCCAAAGCAGCAAGCTGCACTTGCTGTTGAAGAAGGGGGCTTTGACTAGAGCTTTCAGGTGGAAGATGAATCTCCAAACCAAGCACTCATGACAGACCATGATGAAGCCAAGGTATTGGAACATCTTCGTACTCCTGAATGTATTGCTAAAGTTAATAGATACAGGTCCTATAACTTAGAAATGAGATCTGATCTTGAGTCCTTAAATATCTTAAAAGCTTATTTAAAAGAGCTGAAAATGATTATAAACTAAAGATAGAGAACATGGAGAAAATGATTTCAACTATTAAACATGAGCACACAAACTAGAGGACTCAGATCAAAGACCTTATAACTAAGTTAACTGAATGCCATGCTAAGCTTGTGACCAGCAAAGCCAAGGCTGAAAAATGTGTTCTTGAAGAATAGACCTTCAAGAACATAATATCCTCATCCTTGCATGCAAAAGTTTGTTATCAAAATAAGCAAGGACTAGGATCTAGTGAGATAGCTCCTCCACACACATATTGTCTGTAAGATCTCCTAGGTGTGGAACTTGTGAAGATGAGCTTCCCCTCATATACCCCTTGACTGAAGAGGATGAAGAGGAGATGGTGAAGAATGGCTCTGAGAAGAGTGAAGAAGAGCATTCTAAGAAGGGTCACCATCCCTCTGAGGAGAGTAAAACTTGTTGGATGACCAAGTCAAAAAGAAAGAACTTGATCAGGAAGGTCAAAAGAAAGTCCAAGAAGGCTCAAGAGATCAAGGCCACCTTTAACTCTTCACAGAAACAAGTCTTCATATTTGCAAGATTTGAGGTGGTTAAGGCTGAAGACACAAACTTGAACTCCAACAACATGAGTTCTAGTTCATGTCCAAATCATCCCATCATCAAGAAGAAGGCTGATCAGTTGTGCAACACTACTGTACAACCTGAACCATCCATCTTGCTAAGGATTGTGTTATGTGTGGGAGTACCTCTCATCTTGCTAAGGATTGTGTTTACAATCCAAAGAGTACTCTCCACATGACCATGAAAGAAACTTCTAAGAGTTTGGAGAAGAAGAAGCAAGCTTTGGAAGGAAAATCTTTTTCCTTCGGAAGCTACAAAATGAAAAAGAAGACAAGTGGAAACTTGCCTTCGGAAGAAAATTTGGTCTCGAAAGAAAGGAATACTTCCGAAGCACTAAAGCCTGCTGCAGTGAAAGCAAGATCTTCCGAAGGTCCAGTCATCAAAACTTTCAAAGTTAACAAAATTTCCGAAGTATTGAAGGTCAAGTATAAGCTTCCAAAGGTGGTGTGAAGACAAAGAAAGACCAAGTGGCTGAGAGTTCTTCATCAACTTCAGCAAATGATTCCTCTAGCATGACTATAGGATCAATTACTGTTGCATTGTCTTCAACTTCTTTTGATGAGTCCAAGACCAATGAGGCTTGGGTTTCCAAATGTAACTAACCATCTCTTTTATGCATGAACAGCTCAAGACAAACAAAAATGTATGGATCATTGACAGTGGCTGTTCCAGGCACATGACAGGCAATAGGTCACTACTCCAAAAGTTTGAAAGCATTGATGGAGGACCAGTTTGCAGGGGGTTACATTATAGGAAGGGGCAATGTCACGAATCTTAAGTTCAACATTGAGAAGGTAAACTTTATCAAGGAGCTTGGGTAGAATCTTCTGAGTGTATCCTAATTTTGTGATCAGAGTCATAACATGCTCTTTACTGAGCATGAGTGCATTGTTCTCAGGCCTGGGGTGGTCATTCCTCATGAGCATATCCTACTCAGAGCCTCCAAGAAAGGAAACATGTACAAGATGGATTTGCAAGAAACATCTCCCTCAGGAGAAGTTTCATGCTTTCTATCTAAAGCAAATAGTGATGAGTCTTTCCTCTGGCATAAAAGAATGTGCCATGTAAACTTTAAGAACATGAATAAACTAATTAAACATGATTTGGTAACTCGAATGCCAAAGAAAGAGTTTACAAGTGATGATCATTGTGTTGCATGCCTGAAAGGGAAGCAACATAAGGTATCTCACAAGCCTAAGGAAAGGAACTCTATCACTACTCCCCTAAACATATTACATATCGATCTCTTTGGCCCCACCAGTGTAATGAGTCTAGGAATGACCTCTTATTGTTTGGTGATCACAGATGACTTTACAAGATTCACTTGGGTCTTCTTTCTTAGAACTAAGGATGAGACCCCTGAGATTCTAAAGAACTTCATCTTAAAGATTGAGAATCAATGTGATCGCAAGGTCAAAACCATAAGATGTGATCAAGGAACTGAATTCAAGCATCAAATCCTTGATACATTTTTTAATGAAAAAGGTATTACAAGCCAATATAGTGCTCCAAGGACTACTCAGCAAAATGGTGTTGCTGAGAGGAGAAACAGGACACTAATTGAAGCTGCAAGAACTATGTTGTCTAACTCTAAACTACCCATCACCTTCTGGGCAGAAGCAGTGAACACTGCTTGCTATGTGCAAAACAGAGTTTTAGTAGTTAAGACACATGGTAAGACTCCTTATGAACTCTAACACAAGAGAAAACCTTTCATTGGTTTTCTCAGGTCATTTGGATACTCTTCTCAAGCTAAGCTTATAGAGTATACAATCTCATAACTAGAGTAATTGAGGAGTTAGCCAATGTGACTTTCAATGATCACACTCCCTATGTGAAAGGTTCTGGTCCGGATTCGTATTTGATCTTGATTTAGTTACCAACTATTTTAACAAATCTTGTGAGATTGTTTCAGGGTCCACATATATACTACCTACAGGTGATCCTGACCCAAGATTTGAGCTAAGATGACCTTCAAGTTACACATCTTCAACTCTAGTGGTAACTAATCCTGCAAATGAAGTTTCTACCAGCACATCAATAACAAATCCTACTGATACTTCTGGGGTTCTAGCTTAAAGGCATAAAACTCAGATGAAGGAGCTTCAAATGTTAGAGAAAATGGTGGTGGTGAAAGTGATCAAGAATTTCTTGATGCTGATAACCACTCCATTGAAGACAACATCAATGATGTCACACACTTATTGGATCAAGCAATCTTGATAAGTGTGCTGATGTGGAGGGTGAGTCCTCATTGCCAAGATTAGAATTTCTCTAATTTAGATCTATCTAAGCAACTTGCTGTGATTCCTCAGCTAAGGATCCACAAGTCTCACCCCTCTACAAACATCATTAGAGATGTTGATTCAGGGTAAGAACAAGAGGACAAACCCATGATGCAAATATTTGTCTTCACTCTTGTTTATTATCCCAGATAGAGCCAAAGAAGATTGATGAGCCTCTAAAGTATGGAAGTTGGGTTGATGCTATGCAAGAGGAGTTGCTTCAATTCAAAAGGCAAAAGGTTTGGAACCTATGTCCTCTTCCTCAAGGGAAGACTACCATAGGAACCGAATAGGTGTTCAGGAATAAGAAGGATGATAGAGGACTTGTCATCAAGAACAAGGCAAGACTAGTTGTTCAAGGGTATACTCAAGAAGAAGGAATTGACTACACAGAGGTTATTGCTCCTATAGCAAGACTGGAAGCTGTCAGGATATTCCTAGCTTTTGGTGCATCCAAGCACTTCAAGGTATACCAACTTGATGTCAAATGTGCTTTTCTCTATGGGGTGATTGATGAAGAGGTGTATGTCAGACAACCACCTGGATTTGCTGATCCTGATCATCCTGATTATGTCTGCAGGCTTGATAAAGCTGTTTATGGGCTGCACCAAGCACCAAGGAAGTTGTGTGAGACTCTATCTCAGTATCTCTATCAGCATGGCTACAAAAGGGGTACTATTGATGGAACTCTCTTCATCAAAGGAACAAGAAATGACATAATGCTAGTTCAAGTATATGTAGATGACATTATCTTTGGGTCAACTAATCCAAGGCTATGCAAAGACTTTGAGAAGCTGATGAAGGACACGTTTGAAATGAGTGCAATGGAGGAACTCAATTTCTTCCTAGGAATTCAATTGAAGCAAGTTGACAATGGCATCTTCAGAAGTCAGTCAAAGTATGTACAAGACATACTTAAAAGATTCAACATGACTGATTGTAAGGTTACTAAGACACCCATAGCCAGAAACCACTCCCTTGGACCTGATCTTGAAGGGGAGTGTGTTAAGAATCTCTACAGGGCAATGATTGGGTCTCTTATGTACCTCACAGCTAGCAAGCCTGATATCATGTTTGCTGTATGTAATTGTGCAAGATATCAAGCCAACCCCAATATGTCACACCTAATCACTGTCAAGAGAATTTTAAGATATCTTAAAGGTGCTCCATCACTTGGCCTTTGGTATCCAAAGAATTCTGACTTCAATTTGTATGCTTATACAGATAGTGACTATGGTGGTTGCAACATGACTATAAAGTCTACATCAGGGGGATGTCAATTTCTTGGTGGAAGGATAGTCTCTTGGCAATGTAAGAAACAAACCTGTGTGTCTGCAGCAACTGCTGAGGCTGAATACATTACGGCTGCAAGCTGTTGTGCTCAAGTGTTTTGGATTCAAAATCAGATGCTGGACTATGGATTCAACTTCAAGGAGACTCCCATCCACATAGACGACAACAGTGCTATCTCAATCACATAAAATCCTATGCAGCACTCAAGGACCAAGCACATCAATATCAGATATCATTTGATTAGAGATTACTTTGAAAAGGGATTAATCAAACTAGTCAAAGTTAACACAAATGAACAATATGCTGATCTGTTCACCAAAGCTTTTGATGAACAGAGATTTAAATATCTTGTATCAGTTATTGGAATGATTAACTTTAAATAGCTTTTCTTAAAACTTAATCATATTATTTTTAAAACCTTTTGTGTCCTAAGTTGTCTATTTTATCACCTTCATAAGCCCTTGTTCTCTTTAGAAGAAAAATCTTTTTGAAAGACATTCCATAAGATCTTTGAAAAAATTTTGATCCTTTTATCCTTCGAAAGATTTATAATTACCTTCGGAAGAAACTTATGTCTTAGAAAACAAATAACTTCTTCAGTAGTTTTACCTTCGGAAGAAATTTCTGAAATATCTTACGAAGCTTAAAATCAACTTAAGTACTTCTGTGTTCTCAAAGAACAATTTTCTTCCGAAAGCAATTTAACTTTGGAAGTTTTTATTCTTCTTAGAATAAAAAACTCAGAGTATTAAATCTTTTCCGAAACAAAATTCTCAAAAACCATTGGAATATCTTCCGAAGCCAATTTGCCTTCGGAAGCTTTTCTTTAGAACTTCTGAAGCAAAATAACCTTCGGAAGATTTCTCGACTTCCAAGAAAACTACTTTTTGAGCAAAAGTAAACTACTTTTTGGGCAAAAGTAAACTACTTTTTTAGAGGTGGGACCGACATCCGGATTCAAGGTTTATCCTCTTTTATTAACTTTGTCTCAAATCCTTTTCACATAAACACCCAACGGTTCCCCCCTCTTTCACTATCTTCTTCATTTGCACTATTCCTTAAACCTAAATTCTTCCAAACCGCCTTTGTTCTTCACCTTCCTTCACCCTTAAGCTTCTCAAAATGGCCAATCTAAACCGCAGAAACAATCCTGATTTCTCCATGCAACTTCACAGGCAACACAAACAGGTTGCTCTGTTGAACTCTGAGAAAGATGCTAGTTTATCAGAGGTTTGTCGTTTTCTGGATTTATCCAACTACTTCACCTCCCTAACCATTGATCCTACTCTCTATGAGGATCATTTGCTTGAATTTTGGAAGACCTGCCAAGAGGTCATCATGGATGGGGAGAAGGCACTATCTGCCACAGTGCAGGGAGGAAAATCTTTATCACTCTGGCCATCATCAAAACTCATCTTTAGCTGGATGATGAAGAAGGTGAGTTGTCTTTCCCAAAGGAAGCTGTTAATCATTCCTTTGTGCAGATGGGCTATGAGGGAGATTTCTCTATAAAGACCTTCAAGAAAGGGAAGGTCTCATCCCAGTGGAAATACCTGCTCCATGTGGTTATCCACAACTTGTTAAACAAGCATGGAGGGTGGGACCAGATTCCTGAGGATCTCTCTTTCATAGTGCATGGAATGGTTCAAGGGGTCAAGTTCAGGTACTCTCAGTTTGTTTACACAAATTTGCTTGCTAACTTGGACTCCTTAGAGTATTACATGTTTCCTAGATATGTTCAATACATTCTCAACTATGAACTAGGCTCACAGTTGAGGGAAACAGGTAATATTCCTAAATTGGGACAGATGAAGCCCGACATCTTTAAAATCATGAAGAAGCCAACTGTAGGCTTCTCAGGTGTAGAAACATCCCTTGTCCCCAAAATGTTAGAGCTCATTGCTCAAGGTGACAACCTAGCAAAACAAGCTAGTGTTAAACCCACACTTTCTACCTCCCAACCACCAAGAAGACCACAAATCACCCTCACCTATCAAAGAAAATCCAAACAAACCCCTGCTCAAGATATTGAGTTTGTGCAGGCCTCCATACACTCACCCATACAGGAGGAAGTTCATACTAGAGCTCCCACTTCCCCTAAGGAGCAAACCACTCCCATCTATTCAAGAATCAGTGCTAAGGTTCCTTATGCTCAGCCTGATGAGCTCACAAACCCCACTACCTTAAGCCTTCAGTCTAAGTCTTAACACTCAAGTGAGCAACCTTCAGGGTATAGTTACCATCCCCGGCCTTTAGACTTAAATCAACCCATTCCTAACCTTGAATTCTATACTGATGAAGACTTAGGTTTCAGTGAGTACCATGAATCTCTCTACTCTTCCCCTACTCAAAGAGAGATGAGTGCTCCTGAGTCCGCTATGTCTAGCCCACATCAGTCACCCATTAGTAAGGTGGTTCTTCCTGAACCTCTTCAAGAGATCCATATGGAAGAGGCTCTCACTTCTGCAAGTGATTACATCATTAAGACCTCAACCATGGTAACTCAGCCCATTGACACTTCAACTGAGGCTGTCAGTGAGCAGAGGAAATCCAGCAGCCAAAAACTTGAAGGTAGTGGTGAGAGTGAGGACCTTGGTCCAATTCTCTCATCCCCCAATGATTCTTCTGATGAAGTCGAGGGGAACTTGAGACCAAAGGTGCAAAAACTGTCAAAAACATGCACCTATTTAGTCTCTAAGGTTAGTCACCTTGAATCTCAGTTGACTACCCTGCAAAACAGGGTCAATGATCAGCAACTTGAGATATCTTATCTCAGGGAACAACTAGCCGAGAGACCTTTAAGGAGAGCTCATCCAGGAACACAAGAACCTGTGGATGTGATTGACGTAACTCCTAGCTCACCTATGCAAGAGTGTGATGCTACCTAGAAGGGAGAGAAAGTCTTAGCAATCACAAAACCTGGGAGTTCTTCATAGAGTATGGACATTGAGGACTCACCATCCTCACTTGCAATTGTCCATACTCAGCAACTTCCTTAAGTTCATATTGATGTGGACTCTATAGACTCTTTCATTCACAGTCTCTTTGAGGAAGGCATTCCAAGGGCTATGTCATCCCCACTCCAAGGAACTTCAAACTACATCATTGGGTGGAGGTATGATGTTGATAGAAGAGCCTTCATTCTTCAAAGAGTTCAATGGCAGCAATAGGTATTCAACTTTCAGACCTTGAACTACTATGAAGGTCTTGACCTGATCAACATGTCACTTATCAACCCAAGTCAATCTAGATAAGCTGGCAGGCTGGCACAAAGGATTCAAGACAGAATTACTGAAGAGTTCAGTCTAAGAAGGAGACAA